>VZTM01008324.1:303452-345050 GCA_013400555.1 Jacana jacana
GTGTGTCGTGATGGCGGGGGTCCCCCCTGCGGGATCGGGTGTGCAAGGCACCGAGGGGGGCTGTGTGTGTATGCAGTGCAGCACGGCATCACCCTGTAACCCCTGTGCACTGCAGGAGGGAGCGCAGAGCACAGATGTAGGCAGAGTTGGTCCCCGTCCCGTCCCAGCGCATCTGTACCCCAGGTGTGACTTCTCCTCACAGCCCCGGGGCCTCTTCGTGGTGCACAGAATTTTGTTGCCTTGTCTTCGTTACACTTGGTTTGCAGGGATGGACAGCGCTCCCCTCCCTTCCTTTTTTTGCCCTCCTATCTGCCATGGAAGAAGTTTCCTTGAAGGAAGAGCAGCACCGTGTTCTGTGTATCTGTCTCCAAAGGCGTGAACTTAAAGGGGTGAGGTTACGGTTGCTTAAAGCACACTTGCAAAAAATTCCTCCTGAAAACTTGTCCACTGAACACTGAAAAACCTGTTCCCGTATTTTCCCCTTTTGACCCTGTGAAGGGAGGAAAAAAAGAACAATCCCACATTTTCCTGCTCTTAAAAATAAGGGTGTTAGAAGGCAGACGGTTTTGAGCCTGAATTTAAAAGAGCTTTTTAGCATCAGGCTTTGTGTGCTCCCAAAACATTCTTTCTGTGGTGTGCTGCAACAGCCTGTACACAGCACAGCTCCTTTTAAAGGCAGAAAGGCGAGCTTTTTTATTAACTAAATATTTAAATTGAGCAAAATGCATGTGGTTTGAAGCTCCTCTTTCTGAAGCATATCTCACTTTTTTTCCTCCAGGGGTGGCAGATGTGGCTGTGGCCGCCCGTCCCCTGGGGCTACCCCCCTGGCTGGGGCTGGCTACTGCCCCTCTGCCCTGATTTAAAGCTGGGGTGTGTGTGTGTGTGTGTGTGTAGAGTCCAGGTTTTGCAAGGCGAGGCTCAGTATGAGTTCGTCTCTCAACAAGCAAATCTCAGCATCTTTTCCTTGTCTTGAGGGTTTGATTTTCAATCCCTGTAAATGATTCAGTTTTGCTTTTAAAGTAGTTTGGCTGGCTCGTAATGCTGGGGGACAGCTCGCTCTCATCTGTGCTCGCACAGACCTTGGCGTGGGATGTGGGAAGCTGATCTTTTGGCTCTCTCCAGCAGGAATTGAACTTTCACATGTTATATATATATATACTTCTCATTATCCTTCATGCCTATTTAGAATTTGTGTATAGTTTGATATGGTAAAATTGATCTCAGCCGCTCCTTTTACTGTATCCCTTTTGTATTCTTACCAAGTTCTATGCTTTGTTTCCTCCAGGTCCGTATTTAAATACTTTGAGATTGCTTCTGTCATTATATGATAAGAACCTTGCTCTATCAGGACCCTCTCCACAGAAGGTTCTGCTCGGTGGAAGCGGAATCCTGCTGGGGCCAGGATTTCCCACCATTTCATGTTTGGGGTGTGACAGGGACCATAGCCAGCGTTGACGGGAGCTGGCAGCGAGCAGAGCAGCACTCCTGCAGGCTGTTTCTGCTCTGGTCTTGCTGTCGGCAGCCATTCCTGGATGCATTTGAGGGCATTGACGTGCCTCAGTGCAGCCTGAGGTTTACTGGGTGAGGCTTACCCAGAAAGAGCAGCCTCAACACCCCCCCAGGGCAAAGAGACCCCATTGTGAGCCCTGCCACACGCCCTGCCCTTTGCCAGTTGTCCCCTCCTGGGGCTATCAAGGAGTGCAGTCTGGGGCTAGTTGTGGCTTGTTCAGGCTTCATGGGCAGCCTTCCCTTCTGGACTCTTCTGCACAACCACGCAGTAAAGGGGGCTCAGGTTGGTTGAGGTATAGTTTTAGGGGAAACAATATAGCTCAGTGGTTTATATCACTGCATCCTAGAGGCCTTGGGAAAACTTTGTCTGAGGAAATGGACAAGTCAAGTATTGGGAATAAATGTTTTCCAGGGCAATGCAATATCCAGAGCTATCTGTGTGCTGTCTTTTATTAACACTTTAATGCAGTCACCATCTACTTTCTAAAATGTCTTTTTGCTCTATTTTTGATCATTTGTTATAGTAGTCTTTACAGACATTTATCAGTTTAAATAGTCTTCAGTCAAAATGCAAGGCTGTTCAATGCCAGTACCTTTGCTTGTGTCATTGCCGTAGGATAAACTTTTCAAGTCAGTAGGTAGACCCAAGTGTTTAGCTTTTTTACAGCTTTAAGCATCTCCCCTGTAATTACAGTCTCTTACATTTTCCCTTCTCAACTTTTCTGTGCTCAGCTCCTTCTTAGCTTACCTCGTGCAGGCAACAGAAATGAGAACGTGAGCAGTGTTCGTGTAGTGGAGCGTGCCTTCCCCCAGGGCCTGTGTGAAAGATGCTTTCTTTTGCACACCTGCAGCAATGCTCTGGTTAAAGCAGTAATTAATCTTGACCTCACACTGAACTGGCTTTTTGGGAGCACCTATATTCACTGGTTTAATCTTCATGTTTTGACATGGAGCTTGTTAGGAAATAAGGTTTGGTGCAGTTGTCACACTCAGGGAAATTATCCTTTGAAACAGAATGGAGAGATACACAATCTGCAGTTTATGTCACATCCTGCCTGATGTAAATTTTAGAAAGGTTGAGCAGGGCCAGTGGCTTCAGGAAAACTAAGCACTGCATTTTGACCACCAAATTATAACACCTAGAATTCCATTGCCCAAGCAGGGAGCAAAATGCAAGTAAAGGAGAACATGTGTCTCCAGATTGAGTGAAACATGATTGTGGGATCTGAAATGTAAATGGATGCAAGATGTGAAAATGAGTGTCTAGAGCTCACCCACCCAGGAACAAATTGTGGCTGTTTTCCCTTGATGTTGTGGGGCTAGAGAAGGCTCAAACCCAGGTACTTGTCAACAGGACACTGATGAAGAGGCAGGAAATCCAGGCTGGCCATTGAGAATGTGGATTTCAAGGGGGATTCTATCCTGTTCTCAGTGAACCACACAGTAGTTTCTTTGAGAATTTAGCACACTAATAGCTATTTTCAAATGCCAAAAAAGCAAGGTAAAGTAATTCAGATGGAAGGAAAATCCCAGTGTCTCTCATCTCACTATGAGGCAGATTTGGTCTGAAACGTTCCCTTCCTGTGTGCTTGCTAACTGCAAATATTATCAACACTGATTTATGAACCATAATGGGTATTTGCACTTGCTATGCAGCAGACTCATCTAAAAGCTCACTCATGAGTAACATGTTACTGCAGATACTCCATTTTACTCATCAGCCCAGACATCAAACATTTTCTTCACCAAAGAAGATGGGAGGTGCTGGATGAACCCATTTGCCAGAGGCTTTTGTGCCTTTTTGGTGGTATTCTGCTGTATACAGCAAGATCCTGTTTCTTGGCTGGGGTACCTCTTGACTATAGCTGTCTGTTAGGCAAGAACTTGGCTCCCCAAACCATCAACCTTTACCTTTCTAACAATTTTGACTGTAAATCTTGGGGCTTAACTGCTGCCATACAGCCAAAAAGCATGCTTCCTTTAAGGATGCAACTGCTGTAATAACATGACCATCAACTGCACCTTAGTTCCCATTTAGGAGAGCACTGCAAATCTGTCTGTACATGCATTGATAGGAGCAAACTGGGACTTTGCACAATGCGCTTTGTGGAAGCGGCAGCAGAGCTCTGACTGCCAGTGCATAGTGCCTCAGACTTGCTCTTTTCTTTTTATTGGTATCCCTACCTCCCAAAGTTTCCTTGCCTGGGTTTATTTTATTTTAGGCTGATGACTGTTGTATTTATGTTGTCCAAAACCGGGGATATCAAGGCTGTTACATTCGTATTGGTTGGGCAGGAGAGATGAGTACATAGGGAAGAGCCAGGGTTGTGCCTGTGCCATCCTATTTTTGCAGACAATTGGAATTAAGTCCTTTTCTGTATTGTCTCAACAAGAGGCTAATTAGTCAGCAAGCTCAAGCTCCTGGAGGATAATTAAGCTTTATAACTGTGGGTTCTCTTTGGTTGATGAGAAAGAGGAGACAGTACCCTCAGAGCCTAAGAATGCTGCTCTGCAGCTACTGTGCTGTACCTCATAATTGATCTATTGTTTCAACAGCAGATAATTCCTCATTTCCTCCTAATTACCTCTTTTTAGTGCCTCACACTGTATCCTGATATTAGCTGTAATCACTGATAATTTACCCTGAAGCCAATCAGAATCTGCAAAGCAAAATATTGGCCTTGGTGAGCATTTATGCTTTCAGATGAAATTCTCTTTTGTTGTTGTCAAGAGGAATCAAGCTATTGTAGTTACACATTTTTTGGATGTGGGTGTTGAACGGGGTATAAACTTGTTTGGTTTTGTTGCTGTTCATTTATGTTAATGACTGACTATTGCTGAAAGACAAAAAGAACTACTGATGAATCTTGTTTCTGTGGTTTTGCCCATAGAGGCATTGTATTTATTTGGTTTCAGGGGATTATATTACTCAAAAGGTGGTGCATGATGCTTTAGATACTGAATGCCTGTTGGCCCTTGCCTGTAGAGAGTTAGCTTATATGAGCTTGAAAGCCTCCAGCCCTATTTTATGGAATTACTGCTCATTCTCATATTTTGTGAGCTTGTTTTTCCTCAAAGTGACTTCCTTAAGTTACCATTGATTTATACCAAGTTACATTGGTGACGGGAGAAGTGAATCATACCCTACATGTATTGCTTTTAAGAGACTAGCAGTGAGACATTACATAATGCCAGGTTTGGTTTGCCCCCCTTTTTTTTTTTATTTGTTTGTTGGGTTGTTGGTTTTTTTTTAAAGCCTTCCTCCTCTGCTTTCAGCATTTGCTGCCTGAAGAACTGATGGAGCTGCTCTCAGCATACAGCTGAGCCCTCAAAACAGTGCTGCTTCGAGCATAAAGCCCTTATGATCAGAGTGGTTGAGGCTGGAAGGGACCTCTGAAGGTCGTCCTCTCCAACCCCCCCTGCTCAAGCAGAGCTGCCCAAAATCAGTTGTCCTGTACCATGTTCAGATGCCTTTTCAAATATCTCCTAGGATGGCGACTCCACAAACTCTCTGGGCAAACTCTGCCAATGCTCTGTGACCGTCACAGAAAGGGAATGTTCCTGATGTTTAGAGGGAACATCCTGTGTTTCAGTTTGTGTCCATCACCTCTGGTCCTGTCCACTGAAGAGAGCCTTGCTCCACCTTCTTTGCACCCTCCCTTCAGGTTTTTTTATATATATATATCTCTTAGTAAGATCCTTCTCCCCTCTCCTGCCCCCTTTCCAGGGTGCACAGTCCCGTCATCTAGATCATTAATAAAGATGTTAAACAGTGCTGGACCCAGTATTGACCCTTGGGGTACACTGCCAGTTTTCAATCATTGCTCATCCAGCCTTTACTTTCAATAACGTGGAAGTTATATTCCCTGGCCTTCCTTTTGTTACCTATGTACTTATTCAAGCCTCTTTTGTTTTTGACATCCCTTGCCAGATACAATTCCAGCTGGGCTTTGGCTTTCCTAACGTCATCCTCAGCTGTTCAATGTTTCCGCATTCCTCCCAAACCACCCTCTATAATGCTTACTTTTGTGTTTGAATTTTGCCAAGAGCTCCTTATTTATCCACACAGGCCTGGCATTTTTGCTGGACTCTGTATTTGTTGGGATGGAACCTGAGCTTCAAGGAGGTGATCTGTGAATACTAACCAGCATTTTTGAGGCCCTCTTCCCTTCAGGGCCTTGGTCCGTGGGACACTTGCAAGCAAATCTTTAGAGTCCAAAGCCTGCTCATTTGAAGTCCAGGCTTGTGAGCTTGTTTTACATTCCTCCCTACTCCTGAACTCCACTATGCCTTAGTCACCGCACCCAAGACAGCCTTTGACCTTCACATCCTCAACAAGCCCCTCTTCGTAGGAGAGTATGAGGTCCAGCAGGACACCTCTCCTCTTTAGCTTTTGTATCACTTCGGTTGGGAAGCTGTCATCAATGTTCTCCAGGAACCTCCTGGATTGCTTATACTCTGCTGTGTTGTCCCTCCTGCCAATGTCAGAGTGGTTGAGTACCCCATGAGGACCAGGGTCTGCAAACATGCAGCTGTTCCAGCTGTTTGTAGGCAGCCTCATCCTTTTGTTTTTTCCACCAACTAATGTCGCCCTTCCCTGTTTTTTGTTAAATCCTCATCTTCAAGATGGCTCAGTGGGCTCCTCATCCAGACTTGGGCAAGTCTCTACATATTCCAGTTCTCTCACATCAAGGAAGACTCCACCATTGTCCTTTCCAACATGTGTTTCCTATACAACCCACATTCAAGCATTTTACGTCATGGGAGATATCACACCACATCTCTGTGGTCCCAGCAAGACTATAGCCTTTCAGTTGCACATAGGTTGCTCTCACCATGTGGTCACAAGTGCTCCCATGTGCTCCCACACTGTGTTCATAAGCATACATGCACTTCAGAAAGCACCCCAACACACTTATTTCCCAGAAAAGGTTTGAGGGGATTTCTCCATAATGGTACCTCATAGGTGTATCCTTGCTTACATGCAAATGCTGGAAGTCACACCAGGGCCCCCAAGCCTTTGCCATCCCCAGATCTCCATAGTTACTTGACACTCTCCAGGTTGCCCCTGATGATATCAGTGATGTCCACATGGAAGAACAGCAAGCAGTCAGAAGGTTGGACAAGCTCAGGTAGTCCCTCCACACCATCCTAGATCTGGGTCCCCAACAGGCAGCAAACCTCTCTGGATGATAGGGCAGGTGGGTTCCTTTGCCCACTGCAGCAGTCATCCATTACAATCACTCACACCTTTTTCCTGGAGGTCTTGAACAGCTTAGGTTCAAGTGGCCCATATTTTCCACATAAAGGCACATATGGCTCCTCTTTAAATGAGCACAGTGAACCTGTTTTGTAGTTGCAAGCCCTCAGGTGAGACAGGAAATTTCCTTTTAGTGCCAGAAGTGTACTTCCCTCCTTCCCTTTCTCCAGAGATTTCACTTACCTTGATTGTGGGGGTGGACACTGCCTGCTTCTCCATTAGAGATGAAGGCTGAGGCCATTTTAGTTGCCGAGTCCCAAAGAACCAAATCCCACTCCCTGCTTCTCACAAAGCTTCTCCAGTGCTGCACAGTCTGCTCACTTTCTCCTATAACTCCACTTGGCAGCACAGCTTCTTCAAAACAGCATACCTCCTGCAGGACAGAGGTCCACCTTTCCCAGCCTCAGAGAGGTTACAGGCACTCCCTGCAGCCTAAGACTTGAAGGGCTATGCCCATCATCCAAAGCTCTGCCTGCATCAAACCCTCTACTCTAGCAGGGGCAGCTGCTCCAGCATCTGCTGGGGGGAACTGCCCCATAGTGAACCATCACCACATCTGACACTGCTTCCACTAGAACAGCTTAAGCTGAGCTGTGCTTTGTGACAGCCTTTTATGTAAACTCCTGCATCTGCTAGTGACACTTTGAGCCTTCCATAGCCTTCTCCCAAACACTGGCTAAAAGGGTGCTTGACCCTCTCTAATTAGGGGACAGCTGTACCCTGGTTAGCTGATTATGTTCATTAGAAGCTGCTGGAGCTTTTTCAGGCCTACAGCCTTGTGGCTCCCCTTATCTTGTCCTTAACTAGAAACAGCAGTACCCTCAAGTGTCTCAGAGGGTTCTCAGGTGTTCCCCATGATCTTGGACCTTGTTCCCAGAAGGTCCCAAAGCAGAGCCCAGAGATTACTGTGCAAACCTGGGCTGGTTGCCTCAGGGAGCTTTGCTCATTCCTTTGCCAGTGGTGTACTGACAATTTTGTGCAGGACTTAGCTGCTGCTTTCTTGGATTTACCTCTCATTTAGGTTGAAAATAACATAAAAATAACACAGATAATTTCAGCAAACACTCACTTGTAGTAGCTTTATACCTGTCTCTTGCTTTGGTTCTGAACAAAGAGGTAGGACTGTCTTTTTTTGGCATATGACTGTAAATTGTCCCACACACGGGCTGTCCATCCTTGATGATATACCCCCGTGCACACAAGAAAGACTCATGTTCCTGACCTGGCAGCATGGCTCTTTCTGAGCATTGAGATCTGTGTGTCAAATAATAGCAGGGACCATTCCTACTAAAACGTTAGGCTGAATCCCTTGACCAATAAAAGTTGTGAGGCGTTTACATCTTCAAGAGGCATCTTGCATCCGTATCAGCAGCCAGGTGATGGGCCCACAGTATTGCAAGAGTAGAAAATGTAGGCATTTCTTTTGCAAGTGTTCATAAAATGGCATAGAGGGGGTTTGAGTTTGCAAAGGGTTTGGTTTTCCTTAATTTAATCCATGCAAGCAAACAGCCTCAATCAGTTAATAACTTTTCCTTTGATTTTTTAGGTTCAAATAAACCAAAATCTCAAAGCAGAACTCATTAAAGTATATTGAGTTTCGTCTCCTCTTTGCATCAAACGCACACGTTATGCAGCTGGAACTGGTCTCCTAAGGCTGGATTCTGAGTTTACCTTTTATCCACAGTTTACTTGGTTGTTGCCACACAATGCCTCCAAAGGGGAAAAGAGCTGTGATTGAAACAGCCTGTTTGCATCACTTGAGAGCTCTGGCACAGAATATTTAAGCCATTGCTGACCAAAGGTTTTTTGGGCTAAATTCTGCTTGGATGGACTCATCTTGGTAGTTTGCTGAGACAAAAAGGAAATGCAAACCTCCTCCCTGGAGCCATTAGAAGAAAGGGTAGGACAGGCATGGGGCTGGAAGCATGCCTCTCTTGCCAGGAGGGAAGAATGGTGACATTGTCTGAAAGTTCACTCAGGAGTTCATCTTCTATGTTGTTTTTTAAAAGTTCCTGCTTTGGAAAGTATCATTTAAGCTTTCCTTAAATAGCAGAAGGTATCAGTCTTGAGGCTTGGAGCATTAAGTGCAGCAGAGATTTCTTGGAACTAGTCTGGTTTATGGTCCCCGGGTGTAGGAGAGAAAATGCTGGGCAGCAGGCATAGATAGCATGAAGTGGTGGCTTCTACAAAAGAACCCCAAAAGGATGGCTCAGGCTTGTACCTGCAGAAACCCCCTGACTGACAGCTATCAGACAGCAGCTTTATACCACCACTGTCACTAGGGGCTTAGTGGCACTGTGGCTCCAATTTAAAAATGCCTGAAAAATCCAGGCTTTTTTTTTTGCCCTGAATTTTTCCCTCAGTTTTCTTGATGATGGTTTTTTTTGTGTGTGTTACCCTTAGGGAATACCATGAAGAACGGAAGAAGTTTATGTTTTCTACCACATTGCTCTATGAAGAGCGTTTATGGTGCTGTGACAGATTCCATCTGAGCTTTCCTTTTTGAACAGAATAAGAACAGAAAATGGTGGTGAGAAGAGTGCACTGCTGCGGGTCTTGAGGCAGCCCTCTCCAGAGCTCTCCTGCTCCTCCTCTGTAGCTGCTAAATAGGCCCTGGGGTTTCTCTGTTTCCAAACAGACTTAAAAACGCCTCCCTTCCCTCCCATCAAAACATTGCTCTGTGTTCTCTTTTTGCAGTTGCAGACCTGCATTCTGAACTGGCAGGTTTCTTTAAAATGCTTGGAAAAATTCTTCACTTTGGAAAACCAGCACTAAAATGAGGTCAACTTTATTTTGCACTCCCAGAAAAAAATCTGGTTGGAGGAAAAGAAGTGGCGAGTGTGTGATGTACATGAGCCTGCCTGAATGATGCTGCCAAAATATCTCACAGACATGCCTTTGTAGCAGGTTGTGGGAGTTAGCTGTGGGTGAGTCATACAGAGAAATGGCAAGGGCCCTCTTCGTTTCCCAGCCTGAATAAAATTACCTCTTTCCGAATTTAGGTCTGTTGGCTGGCTTATGCTCAAGTCAAATACTCTGCTTGTTAGAGGTGCAATATCATAGGCACACCTGTGGCATATTTATGTTTGATATGAATGCGTCTCTCATGGGGGAATGCGTTCTTATTTTAATATATATTGGTATTCATTCCATAGAAGTTAGTTCGTTGCTTCAAATACACTCACTCATTTAGGTGTTGAAATTTGAAGCTGTATTCCCAAACATCATTTTCTCAGTGATTTAACTTGAAGAACGTCATAGATTGTCTCACAACTCTGTCAAGCAATTTCCACTGATCAGACTGCAATATGGTTTACTTTCAGCAACTCAGACCAGTTGATTTTTACCCATGTTGGGCCTCTGCTTATCGCTGTCACATCAGGTTGTTCTTTGGCAAGTTGAAAAGCCAAAAAGCTAGGCATTGATTTCCAGTAGTGAGGCATTCGTGGGAAATATTACTGTCTAATCCTCAGAAACGTTGCCCTCTTAGAACTGTGATGTGGCACAGAAATAAGGTAAAATTGTAGAAGTAGCTTATGCCTGCTGCTTTTTGCTCCTCAGATGTAAGCAACACTGTAGGCATCTACTTCTGTCTGGCATAAATTTCCAGGCTGCTTTACTGACATGGGGTAAGGAAAGAGTTAAGCTCAGAGAAAGCCCCAGATACTAAAATTAACAAGCATCCCACCACCACCACCACCCCACAACACCACCCACCCCCCCCCATGCCCACAGCTTTGAATTTTCTTATCACAACTTGGAGTTAGATGATTTCTTCTAGCAGTGCAAACTATGTTTTGATCATTTGAAATCACAGATGGCTGGCTGGAGCTCGGAGGAATTCAGTCTCCTTCCTCTCTTCCTTCTGCTTTGCCTTCCTCCCCCACCCAGGAAAGTCTGTTTTCAGGTCAGCTGTAAGATTGTATTATTACTTGCTAAAGCTGAAGCAGATTTGGCTGCTGGTTGCTGAAAATACACACAAGATCTGCAGTGTGGTGATTAAGTTCTATTGGAATTACCCCTCTTGTCCAGAAGATATCACCTGGATTTATGTGCAGAATAAAGCTAGTGGTTTTTAGGCTGCCTCTAGTCCTAGAAATCTTATTAATTGCTTATTAAATGAACTATATTTAAAAAAAAACCCAACAAACAACCCAACAACAAAAAACATAACAAAAAAAACCCCAAACCCAACCCACAACCAAAACAAAAGAGGTTTTTATTATTGCTCTGAATGATTTCAGTGATCCCATTTACAGTGCCCTTGTATTGGCACAGCTGAATTGCAACTGGAGGCAGAGGAGAATCAGGAACTGTGCTATGAGCTTGTTCTGCCAGTGGATAATACGTTCCTATAACTGCAGCTTTTGTCTGCAGGAGGCACTCTTTATTGTCAGTGCAAGTGATTGCAAAGCTTAAAGAAAAAAAAAAATTGACTATTTTGCATCCTGCACAAATGCACACCCCCCAAACTGAAAAATGTTTCTGGTGAGTGCCCCAATCACTGCAAACACTAAACTGCTTGAGGAAACTGTAGCCTGCAGCAGTTAGCGGTGCAAAACTTCTCTAGGGAGACTGAAAGTGCCTCTTTTAAGTAAAGTTAGCTATAAACTTGGATCAAAACGAGAGATCTTTATGAGATGGGTTACATTTTATGGACCAAGTCGGAGTGTTTTTAATGGAGAAGCAGGTGATTTTTAAGGCCTCTCACAAGTGAAAACCTGACACCTAAGTTTTGACTCTCTAATTTCAGAGCAAGATTCAACCTGCAGCTCATGGCCTTGCTCACTGGAGACATGAAAAGTCAGTGTGTTAACTTGGCTCACTTCTCTTTTACTAACTGTCCAGCTGTTATTTAAGGAGTCTCAGTTTATCCAGTTGACCTTCCAGTGACGATTAAGAAACTTTTAAGAACGTTTTGAACAGTGGTTTAAAAATTCCTGAAGTGGCCACAGGAAAAAAAACAAACCACCACCCTGGAGCTAAAGTTTAATTTTAAATCAGTGAAACAGAAGCACAAAGCTAGGGTGAGTTACTTTGTGGTGACTGTCACAGCTGTGGCAGTTCCTCCAGCCGTGGATCTCTTAGGCTCAGTCACAGGAAAATGTGTGCAGGTTTTTGGCTGTCAGGGCAGGCTCAGCCCTCCTGTTGATACTGCTGTTCTCTGCAGAGGTGTTGGCTGCATTGACAAGTGTCTTTACTGCGAACGGGAACCTCCACATTGCTTTTCTGTGATGTGCCTTTATTGTCTTATCTGAGCAGTTCAGCCCCTCTGCAGCCTTCACTTAACTCCCATGAGCTGGATTTTGGGAAGCTGTGCCGGCCATCCCATTTCTCATCTTCTCCAAGCGGGTGCCTGGTCTGCAGTGGCTCCCTTGTGTTCTGTGAGGCACTGCATACACGTAGGGCATGCTGGCATTTTTATTGTTTTAAATGGCGTGCAGTTATCTGATTGAGAGCTATGTAAATTTAGATGCAAACTCTTTTCAGCCCTCGGGGTGCTTGGCGAGTTGCCTGGCGTGCTCTTGGTGCTGGAAAAGCCTGCGTACCACTCTTGCTCCGAGGGAAACTTTCAAGCGCGTCATTCCTCTTCTTTTTTTTTTCCTTATAAAGGTTATCGTGCCTCAGTCCTCATTGAATTACTTCCCTAGTTCAGAAAGGAAAGGTTATTTTTCCCTCTTTTCCTTTTGGCCACTCAAGAAGAGTTTGCCATCACTGCTCACTAAAAATGTCCCTTGCAGGGCCATCGGTATTTAAGTGTGCTCCAGGGACACCCCTGAGCTCTCTGCTGGGGTCACTGACTGGCCCAGGCTGCACAGGGACAACCTAAAAAGGGATCAGGGTAACAAAAAGATCTTCTCTGGTCCCGGAGGCCTGTGAAACCCATTTGTGTTGTAAATACAGTGGGAATGTTTGTCAGTCACAACAGGAAAAAAAAGATGCCTGAGGATGTTCACTTGGGCCTGAAATTTTTCATGTGTTTTCTCCAGTGGTTTGAGGGCTGGCTAATTACTCTCTCTTTCCTGCAAAACCAAGAAAGGACCATCAATATTTCATATTAGGAGACATGATTGGGCTAAATATAGCTGCTGCTTTTTTTTTCTGACAAGTGTGCAGAGGAGCTCACTGTCTCCTGACTCTTGGTGCTCTGTGCTGGTCCCCATCTCTTGGCTGAGCTTTGGCTCTGGTCCTAACCTTGTTATTTTTCCCCATGCATGTATTTCACCTTGTGTATCGCTTGCAGACACCTTTAATCGCTGTCTTCTCCAGGTGTGGCCTGAGAGGCTGTAGCTGATACCTTGTTGATGTTACCCAGTTAACAGTACCTGGTATGTAGCAGCTGAGTGCAGGCTCAGTTGAGTAATTAATAAATAATAATAATAATAATTTTTAAAAATCACACATCTTTTGCTCTGCACAGGCCTGGATGCAGGTGCTGAATGGGACATTGTTTCTAGGGTCCCCCAGATCAACTCCTGTCTATCTGCTGGACACTCTCCCTGGATAAAATATTTCCCCTGTGCCTGCAATTTGAACTGCTTTTTTCCATCAGTGCGGGAGTGCAGCCCTCATCACTGCTGTCCTCATTTCCCAGGGCTTTACATCTGCTTTGGAAGGTCTGGTGGCTCTGGAAATGGTGGGTGAGCCTGCCTTTGGGAACCAGCCCAGCCCACAGGGAAACCTGTAGTGTCTGATGGGAGGATAATGAGATGCCAGTGAAGGCCCTGGGGGAATGAGCTTGGGGGGTGGCTGTGAATGTGCATCTGGGCTTCCCTTTCAGCTTCGCTGATAGCCCCATTTCCAGTGGTATGAGTGTCACCGAGATCACCCCGAGGTTTAAAAAATAAATGAAAAAATGAGTAAATGCACATAAATAAACTACGGTTCAGGCCAGGGTTCTGTTTAGAGGAGTCACCTCTTCCCAGGCAGAGTCTTCCTCTTGTAAGGTAAGGAGCTTTTAAATAGGGATTTTTCAGTCCACAGCAATACTCAGGCGTTTGTGGGCTGATGGGGAGTGATTTTGAAACACACTGCAGAACATTTTGAACCCTTTCAGGAATCCTGATTCCAAGGTCTTCCCTCCAGCTGGAAAACCTGTATATGGCCCCAGTCACCTTGGGTCATTTACAGCGATGGCTGGAAACCTTGCAAAGGATATGCTGAGCCAGTACAGCCTCTCCTTTGTTAATGGAGAAGCAGTTGTTTTATAAAAATCTAATAGAAAAGGGGTTTCTGTTCAGGACTGGAAGGCTTGATGTTTATTTGCTACTTAAAACCTGCCTGGCTGTAAGTGGGACTTGAGTGCAGTTTTATCCCTCGTGCAGGTTCTGTGTGAATCGCGTCCATTAAAACCTCCTGTAAATGGATAAAGAAAAATATTTGTTCTACAGTTTCCTCCAACTCTGTGAAAGCACTATGAATCTTCGTTTGTTCAGAGCTGCAGTTGTTATGAATGAGACCAAACTGATTGTTTTGCACTGTGAGTTTTATTTGTTTTCTCTGATTCAACCTGTTGCCTTATTTCCTGTAAATACAGCATAAACTGTTGTATTAACAAACTCCTGTTTATGAAATAGCCTGGTTAGCATTTGGCCAATATCCACCTGTTGTGGATTTCACAAGAGCTCACAGAAGGAATTGAAAGTTTAAATAACTTTCCCATGGATTTACCCTTCAGGGCAGAATTGTTTTGCCTAAGTGATTTATACTGTCAAGAAATTTGCAGCCAGAGTGATGGTAGGCAGTATTAGAAAAACTTGAATAAGCTTTTCAGTCAGAGCATCTTCTCCATTTGAAAGCAGGTGGTGGAGTCTGTTGTCTTTAAAAAAAGATGAAAAAATCTTGCTACTGCTTTGTTTTTCGTTTTAAAATGGCAAGTTTTCTGACACTTGCTGAGTGAGGTTGCACTAGGGCCAGGAGAACCCCCATTTTTCTGGGTTTTGTATCGAAGTTATTTTGCTTTAAATTGCGTGCTTTTTATCCTCGCATCTGCCAGTGGAAGCAGGTGTTTCTGAATACTATAGGGCTTGCAGAAATTTTCTCCATCACTTCCCTGGCTTGTAGTCAATTCACACTTTTTAAAGGCTGTCACTGCATTTGCCATTTTTTCTCCTCTTTAAAATGCATTTTCTACCTTAAGTTAGAGATGAGCCCTGAATCTAATGGATCTGTGGATCTAACTTGTTTTCAGAGTGATTAGGCCCAAGAGGAACTTTCCTGAACTGCCTGGTACATTTACATTGCACGTGAAACAGGTCACAGCTTCAACCATACAAACCATACCATGCAGAGAGGGAAAACATTGATCTTTTTGTTAGGCTTCAGCTTGTAAATCTTTTAAACTCTCAAACAAGCCTTCCTCTGTTTTGCATAGAATGTCCTGTTACTGCTGGGAGTGCTGGGGTAAGGCTGGCATCAACCAGGCTCCAAGGCTGGGATTTTAAAAAAAGGTTTGAATGTCAGTCTTAACTTCCCTTGAAGTCACAGGTAGACTGTTTTTAACCTCAGCAAGATTTGTGCCAGGGCAACCAACTCACTGAAATCCCCTTTATATTTGTCATACAGCTCTTCCCTCTTCTCAAGTATTTTTCATAAAACACCCCTACTTTTTAGTGCTGCTGAAGTGGGAGAGGTCTTGCCTGGTTGCCAACATAAGAGAGAAGCAGAAAACATCAAAGTGGCAGGACTCTCCAGCCCACGTAGGTATTGGATATCGGTGGACGGTTTTGGCCCAGCTTTATCTGAATCTGAGCTGACTGGTTTGGGTTTCCTTGAGTTGGTTTGCCAACTACCCACTGACCATTGTCTGTGTTACAGATAAGCCTGTTTCTTGCAGCTTCAGTCACTTTGGTGCTTTCTTTTGCTCAGTTTACCAGACAGGTATGGCTCAGTATTTCACCAGGCTGTCTTTGGTTTTGCAGGTAGCTGTATCCAGCTGGGTGGCAGGCGGATCCAAGGGTAACCATGAAGTTTTCAGGACCCCTGGAGAGCCAGAGGTTGTCTCTCCTTCTGGAGACAGCAATCTCTAGGGAAGCTCAAATGTGGAAAGCACATGTGCCGAAAATTCAGCCCAATCAGGTAATGTCTCTTCTACACATCATTTGTCTTAGTAAAGGCATGAGACTATCCTCTGGTGTGTTTTTATGTGAACAACTGAGGCTGTTGCATGAGAAGTTACCTTCTGCTTGAGACCTGGGAAATTAGCCTCTGAAATAAGCAATTACTTTCTTATTGGAGGGACATACCTGCCATCAGGGGTACAGAACACACTCTAGAGCATGCAAGGTTAGATCTCTGCTGTTGCTTGTAAAAGCACGTAAGTATATTGTCTTAATTAAACTCATTTTACAAATTCTGTGGTTAATTAACACACATTTCTAGCGGTCACAAACTCAGCTTCATTTTCTTGGACAAGTTCATTAATAACAGTGTTGAGATGTTGTTTAAGGCCTCAAGAATAGGTCTTATGAGGATCGATTGAGGGAGTTGGGACTGTTTAGTTTGAGGAAGAGGAGGTTGAGGGGAGACCTCATCACTCTCTACAACTGCTTGAAAGGGCATTGTAGGGAGGTTGGTGCTGGTCTCTTCTCAGGGGTAATTAGCAATAGAACAAGAGGGAATGGCTGCAAGCTGCAACAGGGTAGGGTTAGGCTGAACATGAGGAAAAAATTCTTCCCAGAAAGAGTGGTCAGAGCCTGGAATGGGCTGCCCAGGGAGGTGGTGGAGTCACCATCCCTGACTGTGTTTAAGAGTAGATTAGATGTGGTGTTGAGGGATCTGGTGTAGGGGAGAACTTGTAGAGTAGGGATGATGATTGGACTTGATGATCCCAAGGGTCTCTTCCAACATGAATGATTCTATGATTCTATGAGATGCTGGTTGCTTTCCACCAGAAGTGACATTTTCTCACATGAACTGTTACGCCTGGCTTAGCTCAGGCCTCCTCCTGATGAAAGCCTGACTTTGTCACCTTTTCCTGTTCGGAGCCAAATTCTTCACTAGTGTAAATTAGCCTGGTTCTGGAGGGTGGGCTGTAGCTGTGTCAGCTGAAGCCAGATGAGGATCTGACTTGGTAAGGCACTGTCTACTTCAGGAAGAACTCCACTGATTGACAGGACTATTTATGGAGCAGGGTGCAAGCTGACATTGAGGGAAGCAGAGTCCGGCACTGAAGAATGTTTTCATAGGACTGGAGGAGAATACAGAGTGGAAGGGACCACAGGGAGTCTGTAGTCCAACCTCCTGCACAAGTTTTGCAGCAGGGCCAGCTGCGAGGTTGGACCAGGTTGCTCTTGGCCTGAGATTGGCATTTGTGCTCCTTGAGGAGGAGGCATCTGCCTAACATGTGCACTCAAATTGCCTGTGAACTCCACAAGGTTTTGTTTAAAACAGAATGTGAAACATGAGGATGGTTGTCATAGAGTTCCTGGTACTTTGTCATTGGGTTGGGCAGGAATAAGGACACTAATGGGCTCAGGTCCAGTCTGCTTGATTCATATAGGATGTTCATACAAGTGTCTCAGCTGTTGTCAAAGCTAATCAGCGTGTTGTTTGTTTTTTTCTGTCTGGCAAACAAGAAACTGCTGCTGTTCTGTAGGAACAATTATGTTTTTAAGGGGCTCGGTGTTAATTTTGTTAATCCACATTTAGGTTTCCAAATAAGTGACCTGGTTGTCAGAGGTGTTGAGTATATTGTAGCTGTGTCTCTCTTTGGGCACGTACAGTTTTAAGACCCTGGTTTATGGTAAACCAGCTTGTTCTTCCATGCTGGCAGTATTCCTGGAGTCAGTGATTATAGTGGAGGGAGATAAGATTACAGTATAACAAGATAGGTTAGGGACTCACAGACTGTAACCAAACGAGATTCTTGTGTGAAGATTTCACCGGGACAAGGTTCTGGCATTTTTGCCTTGTTGAATTTGATTCTGGTGACTCAGAAGCCACCACTTGCATTAGCCAGTCTTCCTAGCAGGATTGCGTTGTCACACTTTGAAGATGAGGTTCCCCACGTTTGAGTTGTCACTGCAGCAGAAGGACTAACCTCATCCCTGTCTGTAGTGACGAGTTGTTCCGCTACCTGGGACTTTAAAGAGGATCTTAACGTCACTGCGGTTGAGGTTTGCAGCACCTCATGAATTGTTGTCCTCGGTGGCAAATACTCAGAGAAGTTAAAGGGCCTTAGAGCCAACTGCTGAATACAAAACGAGGGGAGCAGCTCTGTTGCCTGCTGTGAAAAGTCAGAGTAGGATCAAGTATGGAGACAGCCCGATGGCTAAAGCCAGTGCAAGTTTGTGCTCAATAGCAGAGTCTCAGGTCTGGCCTGGATGAATTCCAAGTTTGTCCTTCTAGTGTGCAATTATGTCATAGTGATGAAGGATCTCTCCACCCTCCCCTCCCCTGCACACATCGCTGAGGTCTCTGCTTGGCAGTGTTTCCTGGCTCTCTGCTTCTCCCCTAGGATTTCTACTCCTGGAATTTCCAAAACTTTTTGTAAGGTTCTTTGTAACCTACTTCTTTACATTTTCCTGCATGTCAGTTCAGACCTTGACTTCATCAGCTACAATGCCATACTATTAAATGTTTTCTAGCAGTAAATAATCATTAGATTGGATTGAAATCTCATTGTGCATATGCGTAAGATCTACCAGGGCCAGATTTGAAAGAGAACATAAACACAGCTGCCTGCTCTGGGGATATCCTGCCTTGCAATGCCACAGTGCAGCTGAAAAGCCTGTATCTGTAGTCACGTATTTCCCTCTGCTCCTGTGGCTTGTGACACGTGACTTTTCAAGCGGTCACGTGTTGCTCCACAGATGCTGTGTTCATGTTGGCTGTGTTGCAGTCATGGACATTCAGTGTGAATTAGCCTCTTTTCTGTAGTATCTGGGAGAAGGTCATATTCCCTAACATCTACTGCTGCCTTCTGCAAACAGCTGCAGTAGCCTAAAACCTCACTCCTGGGAAGCTGTTGTTTATTTCCCATGACAGTCAGGAAATCTGCATCCTTCTGTGTATCAGATCTGGCAGCCTGAAGCGTGTGTAACTTTCCATTCCTTGCTGCAAAGGTAGAGACTGACTATGGACAGGGTTTTAATGGAGTCATCTGGTTTGCAAATGGGAAAATGTGAGTGTGTCTGCAAAAAAAAAAAGTCCTGATCAGATTGGAGGTACACTGTAACTATTTGTTCAGGAGTAAACTTTCAGTTTTGACTCTTTAGGAGACATTTTTGCTTCTAATCTTTAAAACCGGAACAAATGCTGTTTCTAAATATGTGACAGAATTGAGATCTCTGAGAGGAAAAAGAAACGCGTAGTTACAGAAACAGGAAGACTCTATATTTTTAGTACAGGAAGCAGAATCTGTTGGGGACTTCGCTCCTCATAATGCATGCAATTGTCTGTTTCATTTTTACTTTTTGTCTGAAAACTCCCATTTCCTACTGGCATGTATATTTCTCACAGTTTCCCTCCTTTAAATGTAGCTCACCTGCTCTGGGTATTTGCAGCGTAACAAAGCCAGGTGTCAGAGGGGCTTTTCAGCTGGCAGTAGGAGGTGGGCTGAGCCTGGAACCCTCCTAGCGCTTCTGAATGAATCGGGTTTGCTTGTGGTTTTTTTAATCTTTTTTTTCCCCTTCTCTTGGGTTACATAATATGCAGATGACATTTAGAAGCTTCCATGTGATTAAGGCTTGAGAAATCAGGTGGTATAGACACTGGTCAAAGGTTGATTTTTGCCTGTTATCGGGTAACTTTGCAGCAGAGAGGTGTGTAAGCCAACATGTTTTTTTGCTGTTAGAAACACAGTGTCAATTCTATCATTTCACCTTTTTTGCCTGTTCCTCACTCTTTCTTTCTGTCTTCTCCTTTGTTGTCTGTACCTCTTGAGGAATCGGGAGACCTCAGTTTATATCCAGTTTTTCCACTGTCTCAGCACATGACCTTGGGTCGGTCTTTTAGCCTCCTGGAGCCTGTTTTTTCCAGCAGTCAAATCTGAGACTGACTTACCATTTTGGTAAAACATTCAGAGGTTAATGCACCCAGCTCTTCTGCTTTGTTGAGCAGTAATCTCTGTCCCCAGTGTTTGTGCACGGTGTGGTGCAGATGGCAGTGGCTGAGCTGGATCTCTGCTGCGCCACCAAACCGTAGGCAAACCCTGCAAAATGCCACTTCTGAGAGGTATCTTAGGGGAGAGCACCCCTAAGTCCCACCTGGTACAAGCAAGGAGCAACCCAGTGGGTGTCAGTAGGGGGGGTGACTCTGGTATAAAACAAGCACTCTGGAGACCCGAGGAAGGACCCATTTGTCTGTGGTGTTTACAGCTGCCCTTTTCAGAAGCTTCCCAGTCCTGATAAAGGTCACCTACTTGCTCTTGGAGGAGCCCACAGCGGGACTAGGTAGAAACAAATAGGGGAAAGAGCAAAACATCTGTCTGGGACAGCAAACACTAAAGAATAGAAAATTATCAGGTGAGGTGTTTTTCCTAGATTAGGCACCAATAAAATTGAGTCATGTTTGAGTTCACAGATAATATATCTTTTAGACTGCATTTTCCAAGTCTCAAGGTATTCTTAGAGGGGATTTGTGCTGTGCTTGCACTCTGGAGCCTGAGTCACAGCCTCCAGCCCTCCGGTCTCCTGCAGCGTGCCCTGTGGCAAGGCTGCTGGGTCAGGGGTGGTAACACGGCAATGCAGCTATTGGTAACCAGAGGCAGAACAACAGCTCTGTGTGCCTCTTGCCATCGCCAGGGCTTCACAGGCAGCTTTCTGACAGAATGCCTAAGAAATGGGGCTTGGGGCACCGATTTGGGAATCAGACAAATAAGCTATTAACCATCATAGAGGCTCGAGGCCTCAGGTCTGTGTGTTTTGTATGGGACAGTGCATTCCCTCCTTTGGGCAGAATTACTGACCTCTGCAGTTGCTCCGTTTGGAGTGTGAAATGATGGACATGGTGAGCATGGTGCTGCCAGTATTTGGTATAGTCACCCATGGTCCTGGCATGTTGACTGGCCTTGTGTTGTGTTATCTAAGATACCTGTCAGGAATCCCTCATAGGAGCTTCTTGTTTGCTGTCAGCACGCTCACTGCGAGAGTACGTGACAGACAGGATTGGTCTTGATAAGGGATCAAGCAAATCATGGCAGGAAGCAGATCAACGTGCTGTACCTCTGCTTTACACAATGAGAGAGAGAAGTTGACATCTCACCACTTCCCAGTTTGTGTCCCAAACAGAGTCTGCTACCTCCATAGTTCTGCAAGGTGGCATATGTGTGTTTGTGCTGAAATACGACCAATGAGTTTACACGCACTGATGTGCTCTGAAAAGGTGGGCATTAGTATCACATCTTCTGCTTTGGAAAACAGAGGTCTGCTGCTCACCCTGTGGGTTTGGAATAGCTTTGACAGGTTTGCACATCTGATGGGTCTGGTGCAATACCTGCAGGGCAACCAGATCTGGGGGCTGGGACTTGCTCTGATCTGGCCTCCCCTTCAAAAAAAAAACCAACCCAAAAAACAACAACAACAACAAAAACCACCAACAACAACAACAATAAAAAAAAACCCAAACACACACACACACAAAAAAAGCAGAGGGGAGCACCAGCCAGAGGAGCTAGAGTGTCCTTCAGTCCTGAGGGTGGTTGTTAGGGCTGTCTCGGTTCCCTGTTGTTCTGTGAAAAACGGAGTCTGCTGTTGCTGGGCTTGTGTTATTTTCCCTAGTTAAAGCCATCATGCCAGGCCAGTGTGCTCTTCCACCCAGGAGTGAAGCTCTGCAACAGCGGATTTGTGGCTACAAAACAGAGCTGGGCACACAGAGAGGCTGAGAGTGGCAGAAGGAGACGGCTGTGGGAAAGCACCTCCACACCAAAGAGGAACTTTTGCTTTCTGGCCCAAAGGGACTTTTTTTTACTTGCAGCTACTGTGGTGTCTCATTTTTGCTTTTAATTTTATGTAACTAAGGAACAGTGACCTCACTGCTTAATTAATTTTACAATGCTGTATTTCTTACTGGTGTTACTAGGATGACATGGGTACGCCTTCAAGGGAGGCATAAAGACGAGTACGTTAGTGTGGGAAGCTCCTTGCCCTGCTTGGCAGTAGCAGCAGGATTTGTGGGTGTGGTGGGACCAGGTCTCATTCCTTCTGCCCATAAGGAACTTTCCTAGTGCTGGTTGGAGAAGGTTCAACTTCACCTGTTTTTCTCCCGTGCAAGGGGATTCTCTACTGGCCCTTGTGCTCCTTCATTTGAGTTAGACTGGAGTAGACAAACCTTGTGTAGGTTTGATGGTATGGCTGGAGATTCAGCTCCTTTCCTTTGCTTCCCCAGACAGTTCTTAAGATGTCAGATTTTATTTTGAAGCCTTACTTCTGCCCTGTGTCTACCTAGATGTAGGTAGTTGTTCCTTCACATTAAAGGAGCATGGAGGCTGGTTTTTGTTTGTTTAAATTTCATACCTTGCCACATATACTGTTGTTTTTCAGTGATTCAGAGTAAAGACCATTTCTTTTGCACATGGAAAGGACAGATGTTACCAGGGACCAAGAGTACAGTTGATACTCTTTCTGTTACAGCCTTGCCCCTCAAAGCTGACACCTGAACCTGAAATTTTGTTTTGGCCTTATGCTGCCCACGAAGGGTGAGAAGATGCAAGGACAGCTCTTGGGAGGACTGAAAACTGAGAGGCAACATGGAAAGATGATCTTACCCTTCCCACCCATGCTGTTTTTAGGCAAAGGCCTAACCTTTTGCTTTGGCAGGCACAGGGAAGCCAGTGCTGGGCCAGGACAGACACTGCCAGGAGCTGTTGAAGCTTATGTCCATTTCTGATGGGATTTACCAGGAATGGAAGGGGATGGGGGAAATCCCCCTGTGCTGCAGAGGTGTGGCCATGCCTCCGCAGCAGAGAGCACAACAGATGCCATTTTTGCTCCTTCCTCCAGGAGGGACATGGAGTGGCAGGAGAGAACGCAGGGAGACAGAGGCTGCTGTCCTGGTAATGCAGCACTGATGGTGCAGCTGGGCCCTTCCCAGCCAAGAGCCCATTCCTGCTGGCTTCACTGGTTAAGCTGCCATGGCAGGACCAGGGGGGTGATTTCATAGTCAGAGGTGGGTTTTTAAAGACAAGTTTATTTTGTTCGTGGGATTGGTTTTCAGCAGGTGAGCTTACCCACTGGAGTCACTGCATTTCCAAGATAAACCTTTTAAGTCCACAGTACTGTCCAAACNGGTGGTTTCAGGTTGGTTTTCAGCAGGTGAGTTTACCCACTGGTAATTTCCAAAATAAACCCTTCAGCTGCTTGAGACATTTTAAGTCCACAGTACTGTCCAAACCTGGCTGCAGCAATAAGCTTTTTTGTACAGCTTTGCCTCCTTCCATTTAAAAATACAATGAGTAAAGCAATAAGGAACATCTTAACTATCACTCTTCCCGTTTCTGCCTGGTTTAGGTTCAGCTATGCAGGCCTTGCTTTGCTGTAAGAGGATGTGTATAAGGACAGCCAGTATATAACAGCATTGCCCATTTTCTCCCCAGATACGTTCTAGGTCTTATCTGGCAGAGCATTTAATAAACTCCTTACTACTGTGTGGGCATTCATTATACTCCAGCACATGCCTGGGACGAGTGCAACGTGTTGCAAACAGTGGGGGTCCTGGCTCAGATTTCACCCTTAAATTGCAGTAACTTTTAGAAAGAATCATTATTTCTCAGAACTGAGAAAACTAATTTTGTCTCCTGAAAAATGGTAGGTGCTTTTTTTAAAAGCCTTGCTGTAGTCCAGTGGCACCCAGAGGTCTCAGCCAAGAGCAGGGGCCCATCTGGATCAGACATAGCTCTGCTGCTGCTGTTACACCGTCAGGGCTTTGGGAGAGAAAACAAGGCAGGACTTTGCTCTTCTCAGGGGGTCACTCGATAGAGCACTGAAGGCATGTTTTGCAGGCAGAACTAGTATCACTTTATTAGCCCAGCTGGTACAGCTGGAAGAAACAGCTTTGGATTGCCTAACCCTGTGTTGTTTTTGGACTAGCTGCCCACTACAGTAGCACTGTTACCATTGTACTTTTTCTAAGGGAATTGGGTGACCAGACTGAGATGCATGCCTGAGAGCAGCAGTAACCGGCCATGCACCCACTGTCACACAGGACAGAACTCAGCCTGGGCACCTGCACACTGCCACCATCCCCACCCAGTCTCTGCCACTCAGTGGTAAAGGTGGAGCTCAGCACAGAGTAAAGATGTCACACTGCAGGTGACAATGCAAGGCGTGCTGCAGCTGGTGTCCTCCAGGAGGCCCTACGGTAATTACCGTTCTCTGCCTGCAACACTCTGTTTTCACACTCCTTCTTAGCTCCAAGGCAGGAGAGTCAGTAGACCAGTAACAAAGCGTGTTACAGCCTATGTAAGGCATGTAGCAGGTACCCGGGTGACAGATGGCAGCCCGACATATCTACTTTGCATCAGTCTTGGGTGGTTTTATTTCATAAAATTCTGCTTCTCCCCCCACGGTGCTACCACTGGGAGGATGGTACAGTGTGTTTGTGCAAGCTTTTAGCTTTCTTCCCAGCAGTAACAGCCAGCCAGCATCCCATTCCATTGCCTGCTCCTAAGCCATCTCAGCAGTAGCCAAACCGCTGCAGAGAGCACAAGGGCCCTGAGCACAGGAGAAGGTATTTGCATAGTTTCACTTCTGGACACATTCTTGCTCATCCCCCCAACTGATCCTCGTTGAAGTAAGACTAGGCATTTACTTGGTGGAGTTGAAAGGCTCTAGGAAGGTTCTAAATATTTTAAAGAGGTCAGAGAGAAAAAATTTATGTCAGTGACTGACCTGTATTTGTTGTTGAAATTCAGCCGTCGTCCAAACAGATCAATGCTGCTGACTTGGGCCAAAAACCCAACCTTTTTTTAGGTGAAATTGTACCTGGTTTACTCCAGTTCACAGTGCTGCTAAAAGTCTTCTGTAAACTGTTTGGAATTTTCTTTTTTTAACATATACTGAGCTAAAAATATCCCCATAATGTGAAGGAAAAATAAACCTTTCCTCTCAAGACATCAGCTCAGTGTGTCATTCTCCCCCTTCCCCCCCACCTTTTGTTTGTCAGGAGCTGTGCACCCATCCAGCTCCCAGAGCAGGGCTGGTTTTGTTCGAGCTGGGTATTTCTGTGTATCTACGTGGTTGTAAGGAGGTTAAAACCAGTAATAAAGCTCTTGGTGCTAAGCTGGAGAGTACCCTGGCAGTACTTGAGAAAGTGGAAGAGACTCTTCCTCTTTTCCCCAACACGGTGAAATTTCTGAGCCATGTTTGTGGTCAGGGTAAGGAAAGCTGTGTTTTCCAGGGCAGATTTCTTAGGATGGGGTAAGAAACTGCAAGAACAAAGTGGTGATTCAGGCTGACTTGAGGCACCTCCTTTCCAAAGAAGGCTTTGTTTCTGTGCTGAATAACTCCCGCAGAGGTAAAATGTTTGGTCTTTTCTGACATGCTCAGCCTGTGTGTAAGAATAGTGTTTCTCTTTTTTCCAACAGGATGTAGCCATTTCTCCAAAGCAGAGGGATGAGGTCATTCAGTGGCTGGCCAAGCTCAAATACCAGTTCCACCTTTATCCAGAAACGCTCGCCCTGGCCATCAGCCTTTTGGACAGGTTTTTAGCTGCAGTAAAGGTAAATATTTGCAGATACATAAACTGAAACAGATTTATCCCACCCACTTAGCTATTTCTGTGTACAGTCCTAGTGCTGTGGCTGCACAGAAACACATACTGCCCCCCTTGCCCTCACGCCCTCTTCCTCTCACACACATTAGGATGGTACCTGCAGTACTCTAGGAGCTTAACTGGGGGTTGTGGAACTGGCAGCACACGCTGCCACCAGGATCTTTGGGAAGTAGATTCTTTCCGTGGTCGTTTTTCACTCAGTGAAAGTAGCCGTTGCTTTAATGAGAACACACAGTTCTTGGGGAACTGACCCAGTGCTTACACCTGCCAAGAATGTTTTCCCTCTTCCCTCTGTTTGCCCATTTCCTTCATGTAATGCAGCTCATTAGTTTAAATGTAGATTAACCAAAAAGCAGCATTCTTCGACTACACGCTCGCTTTTAACCTGCTTTGAATGTCGGATTTGTCTCAGCACAATACTTATTCATGTAAGCAATCAGAAAAAGAGACTGGGGAGAGGTTATGCTTTAAAGAGAACAGTCCCAACCACAACCTAAATTGACTCATAAAGCTAAAGGAAATGCCTAGGAGCCTCCAGTTAGAAACTCAGGCCCCATGCCCTCCGACAGAAAGAGCAGGAAAGTCCCTGCTCACCTCTTAATTTCTCTGGTGTTTCAACTGCATTTAGGCTCATTTGTACCACCTAGAATTGCTGGCACCACCTGCTAGCACTGAACTAGCCAGAGGAAACACATGGTTGTGGGCAGGTTTGGGCCTGGCAGGTGTGCTAGTGCAGGGAAAGACGGAAAAAATTATGGGGGAAGATACAGCCAGAGGTGATTGCTTTTGGGGGAGCAGGTCACTGCTAACAGTCTGACCAACTAAGAGCTTAAGTCTGATGCCAAGTCAGGCAGATGTGAAGGAGAGAGGGGTAAGCAGGCATGGATGCAGGCTGTCAAAGTGACAGGCTGTCCCCTCCTGCTACACTGAACAGAAAATACGTACATCCATTTGTTTTTAAGGCTGTTATGCCATAGAAGCTGATTAAAAAGGACAAGTTAAAAACCGATCAGCATCTGGATCTGGGATCTGCTGCTTTTCTTTGCTTTTAAGTCTGTCACAGAAGCAAGTGCTTGGGCTGTGTTTTGCACCTGCTCAAACAGCTGAACAAGCTGTGGGTCAACCCAAAATCCCTGGCCTTGGGCTGTGTAGCGTTATCTCTTGCCATATTTTCTCAGCTACATTCCATGCTCAGCAGATCTGCAGTCTCATCTGCACCTGTGTCTAATGTCATCACCAGCACTGGCAGGTGAGCACTGTATGGCTGAGGAGATGCAGGCAGAAGAACACCTTCTCAGCCTGTGCACTTCGATTTCAACGTGATCTCGGAGTTACTAGTGCAAGTGACATCACCCATTAACCTACCCTTTACATACTAATAAATATCGATAATGTTTTAATTATAAGCCATGGAAGGTTTTATTTTTGAGATCTCGGAGTTACTGATTTACTGAAATACTATCAGATGTGAAACGGATTTAAATCCCTGAGCAGCTAATGCCCTCCAGAACAGCTTTTCTTTCAGTAATTTACAGCAGCCGAGGAGCCTGCAAAGTACGAGAACGTAAGGAGTTCACATCATGCTTCAGGCAGGAAGCAGGAACGTGGAAAGGTGTTTTGTCTGGGTGAACATTGTTCAAACAGCTCAGGGCTTTGCATGCCCTCCACCACTTTTCCTCTCACCTAAAGCCATCACTCCTCTGATGCCACTGAACTCATGTTTTTTTTAACAAGGTGCTACTGTGTGGGATTTGATTATTAAAACTGGTCCCAAAGCACGAACATCCTTTGAAATTGCTGGGACTGGCTGCCCCTAAGGCCTTTCCCCAGTGGTGCTTCGTTTGTGGAACTCACTGCTCAGCCCTCATTAACCCTCAACAGAACAGTGTTACAGCCCATCTCAGCAGCAGTGTGCGAGGAGCTCACAGGGCAGGCAGAAGCTCCTCGAGGAGACCAGGCTGAGTTTTAACATGCTTTGGCAAAAGACAGGGTTGTTCCATTCAGGCCAGTCTCTAGAGGGGATGCACTTAGGAAAAAAAGGACTCAAAATCATCATTAGAAATACTGGAGAGAATAAGCTTCCCCGATGGTAGAAACCTGCTTTTCCCCAAATACACCCAAAAAGGTGTCCTTTGTCATACAGTAGTTTGTGCTAATTTGACAGCTTTCTCAAACCTGCCAGTGTGGTCAAGAACAAGTTCCAGTCTTGCTGGAAGCAAAGTTACTCTCTTTGCTTTCAGCAACACCCAAATGCACGAGCAAACGTGTGCACACACACCTCCCCAGCCTCAGGTGTGGATTCTCTACACCTATTGAAGTTGGTTTAAACAGCACCAGGAAACCAAAGCTCTAGGCACAGCATGGTCCTTTTCAAGTAACCGAGGCAGAATGTGGGTAAAAATCTTCAATTTGGACATGAGCCTATATTATTCTTTTCTTGTAGCTTTCAGCAAACAGCATTCTAGATTCCTTGACAGCTCATTGCATGATTATAACGTGCAGCATCTTCAACCACCCCATAAGCTCTGATCTATCTGCTAAAATTCACCTACCAAGAATAAATCGTGGTAACCATTGAGGTTGTAAGTGCATTTTCACATTGATTGCAGGGCTTTCACTTACCTTTGCTTTCAGCATCTCCTGCTGTGGACTGAAGAGGACCTGTAGGCTACTAGAGGTGGGGGCACAGCCCTACAGCTGTCTGCTCACTTGACTGGAACAGGGTGTAGAGACAGCACCTCTGTGTTCCCTGGGCTCTGGCCACTTAAGGAGCAGGGAGGCACATTCTGTGGATTTTATGCTGACGTTGGAAGTGAAGTCCTTTGTTGGACAGTCAAACTGACAAAATCGCTGTTAAGGGAAAACTCCAGCAGATGCACCAAGTTCAGAGCATGTGCTTAGTCTGGTCTATCACAGGGAATACGTGAACACATACAGCCCACGTAGGCTGCATCTCCCCTCACCCCCTGCCCCAAGATCCATTAAAGAAGATTTTGATGCACATTAAAAAAAAAAAATCACCCTTTCCTTTCCAAATTCCACTTTCCTGAAACAACTCAATGTAGAAGACACCAGCTCAGTAATCCTCAACATTATTGAGCTGGATAATAATTCAGCTCAATAATCCCTTGGCCTCAGTTTTGAGAACTGCAGTAGGAAGTTATAGAAGTAGTGATTTTTATGGGTGCTTGCTACTTCCCTAGGCAAGGACAGCGTTTTTAAAACATTTTTCCCTTCTTTTTCTGTGTCTGACCCCAGCAGCACTAACAGCAGAGCACTGCTGAAGCAGGTGGAACAGCAATGGTTTTTTGCCAGATGACGATCTGGCCCTTTTGATTTTCCTCCTTCCTGTCTCTACTGCGCTGCCTAAACCCCAGCTCTTTCCACTCCAGTGCAGCACATCAGTGGGTGCCAATTACAATCATGTGGCTGGCAGATTGCTCTTCTGCCTTACGTCATGGAGTATGGATTTTTGCTTGGCACAGCCCACCAGCGCCCTGCTGCAGTTGGAGGTCAGCCTGCTCGTCCAGAACGTGTCACGTGGGCCGCTGAGACCCTGGGGCTCAGGACGTCTGACCAGAAAAGATTAGGCATAAATTCTATGCATCGCATTCTCAAAGATTTCTCTGCTGTTCTGTACCACAGGCCCGTCCAAAGTACTTGAACTGTATTGCAATCAGCTGCTTCTTCCTCGCTGCAAAGACCATTGAGGAAGATGAGGTAATTCTTTTTGTTCTTACTACCTTTGTGTTGTCTGAATAGATGCTCCTCCGGTCCTGCCTTTGCTTGCAGGTGGTGACTGATGCTTCCCAGGACAGGAGGGTTAAGGATTCTGTGTGATTTCTGTAATGATGGGTTTTCTCCTTTCTTCTTCACCTTGGTTTTGGCAGAGGATTCCAGTACTGAAGGTGTTGGCTCGGGATAGCTTTTGTGGTTGTTCTCCTGCTGAAATTCGCAGAATGGAGAAGATTATCCTGGATAAACTGAACTGGGATCTTCACATGGCAACGCCACTGGATTTCCTTCATATTGTAAGTAAGAGGCTATTAACATTCTTTCTGGTATCTCGGTATAAATACTGTATCAGGATGTATCTAGACAAAAGAAAATCTACCTGTAGGGGAGCGAAGACCTCAGGATGAGTTTGCAGTTCCTCTGTACAAATAGTTCCTGAAGGAAAAAAAGCTTTGCCAGATAATTTCAGAGAAGACTTGAGACGCTTCAGGTGCAATTTCCAAAATGTGGGCCTGTTATCTGACCATCTAGCCTTGTTTGAGGCATATTAAGCCACACGCTAAGCTGACTCACAGCTCCTGAAACCTCTCCCCTAAAATCTTAATCACCAGTGCCTTTGCTCAAAGGGAAGTGCCAGGCAGCAGGAAAACAGAACCAAGGGGAAAGCACTTGCTACAGAAAGGCACAGCCAGAGAAACCGATTCATAGAGGAGATAAGACAAAGGGAAGTGTTCTGAGGTTCTCCATTGAATTCCATCCTCTCTGCTCGAGAAGATAGTTTTGTCTAGGACACCTGAACTACTAAACCTGTGGTGTTGAGGGAGAAGGGTGGAAGGGGATAGCGTTTTGCAGCCCTGAAAAGCCTGGTCCCCAGGCAGATGATGCCCCCAGGTCTCACCAGAAAGGCTGCACCAAGCTCTTGGTGGGTTCAACGCATTGGGTTTTTTTTTTTGTGGTGTGGAAATTGCCTTGAAGATTAAGCTGGAGAATACTTGTGGATCAGAGATGTCCCATGCCATTCTTGAGGTCTGACATGGCTTTGCCTGTGGGGCTGCCTGTCACTGACACCAGCTCCCTCACATGCTTGTTCTTCCCCCCAGTTCCACGCAGTTGCGGTGTCCAACAGGCCTCAGCTACTGACCATCCTGCCCAAGCTGAGTCCCTCTCAGCATGTGGCGGCGCTCACCAAGCAGCTGCTGCACTGCATGGCCTGTTACCAGCTGCTGCAGTTCAAGGGCTCCATGCTGGCGCTGGCCATCGTCAGCCTGGAGCTGGAGAAGCTGCTCCCCGACTGGCTGGCTCTCATCATCGAGCTGCTCCAGAAGGCACAGGTGAGGGGGTGCTGGCACCACAGGTTGCAGCGAGCGGTGGGGGGCAGAAGGCTGCATCTCCCGCAGTTCTCCAGTGATCCAAGCCAACAGGGGCTTTCACATCCCCTGAGACAGCTGATCTCTGCCTGCGGTTACGCTTTGCGAGGATGGTTGTGCTTCAGCCTGACGGGATGGTTTGTTGGAACAGTTCTGCAAATGCTTCATCTTGTATTCACCCTGTAGGTGACAAGGGGTGGAGCCACGTGCTCTGATGTGCACAGGCTTTCTCTGTACCTCGGAGAAAATCCATTCAGTCTGAGCACACTGGGCAGTCTGACAAGCACTGGAAAGACAAACTCTCAGGCTACTAAATACATGCAGAGAAACCTTTTAATATCCAAAAGGTTTTCTCCCCGCTTTCCATGAGGTGTAAGAAGGAGCAGGGGTCCATCCAAAGTTGTCATGTTGGATGTCTTTTTATCACCTACTTTCTCCAGTACCCAGCATGTCATAGAGATGTTTGGGGCATGCACGGGTGGCTGGCGTGTTCAGAGCCCTAGCGCTACCCTGGCTGACGGGCTCTCCTCCACGTGGCAGTGATCCTGCAATGCCGGTGTCTTTGCTTGTCTTCCCCCTCCAGATGGATAGCTCGCAGCTGATCCACTGCCGGGAGCTTGTGGCACATCACCTTTCCACCCTGCAGTCTTCTCTGCTGCCCAATTCTGTATATGTCTACAGTCCCCTCCAGCATACCCTGGTGACCTGTAACAGAGGAGCGTTCAAATGCCAGCCCTCCTCTGTCCCAGGGCCAGGTTTCTCCAAGGACAACGGCAGGCCAGAAGTGCCAGTCACAAGTACAGCCGCGCTCTACCAGCGTCTGCCAGCTCCCAGCGGTTGCAAGCAAGCCTCTGCCAAGCGTAAAGTGGAAGAGATGGAAGTGGATGACTTCTACGATGGTATCAAGCGTCTCTACAACGAAGACACTGCTCCGGAGGTAGTGGCTCTGGAAAGCATGGGCTCTGTCTGTGGCGCTGATGTCTCGAGGCAGGAGGGCAACGTTTCCCCTTGCCCACCTCTGCAGCCGGTGTCTGTGATGTAGCTGGGAGCACACACACCGCCTGCTCCGCCGCAGCTACTCCGGAGACCACGCAGAGCCTGGCACCCTGCGTTCTCAGTGGGGGGAGAGGGGGCTGTACCTTGTCAGGCTGAACTGAAGGGAGCCAAAAAACACACACACAAAAATATCCCAACCCTTTCTTGAATTTTTTTTTCTTGTGCGGCTAATTATAGTTCCACTATTTAAGCACTTAAAAACACAAAAAAGTATAAAAATCTAAAAAAAGACCCAAAAACCAACCAAAAAAAAAAGTAGCAAAATATTGTTTCTTTCTAGTGTTGTCAGTTCCACTGTTTTTCTGCTCCTGTGTATTGTAACCCATTCTCCATGGCACCCCTGCAGAGTTGTTCCAGGTTTCCCAGCCCACTAACGCCTCTGATCCCATCTCCGTCTGCTCCTTGCTCCCTTTCTGCTCGCTCCTCTTTTAATTCTCAGCCAGTCTCGTGCATGATGTTCTGTACTACCTGACCTTCACCACAGCTTTCTTTTTCCTTTCTCAAGACTTTTTTTGTTTTGTTTTGTTTTGCTAGCACTTTGGTGTTTAAATGTGATACTATTTAAAAAACTGGATTTAAACAAAAGGTTAGTCAGAAAAAACACCCAAACCATCCAGCAGACCCAAACCCCAACGCTTGCAAGCTGCTCCACACTTCAGTAACACCCACAGGAGCCTGGAGCTGCTCTAGAAGAACACTAGGGCAGGGCTGCTGTGCTCGCTCTCTGCTTTACACAGAGACTCCAAACAGTTTGCATTTTCAAACACGGTAAGCAGTTAGTGGAGTTTTATGTCACTTCAACAACAACAGTATTTTTTTTTTCCTTGTTCACACCAAGAACTGTTGCACAGTGTGGATTTGCACTGATGGTTGACTCTGTCAAATGTAAACCTTGAGTTCTGCAGCGCCTGTCTTTGCCCACGCGTTGATGAGCTTAGCAGGTGACAGCACTGCTCAGTGAGGTGCTGGGGCGGCGCCGTACGCCTGAGGTTTGAAAGGTGTGTAATTAAGCAGCTACAAAACCAAACCAAAAGACCCTAACCCTCGAGTTTTGTGTTCACATCACTTCTAACCAAAAGTTAAACCTTTAAAAACTTGTCTCTTCAATGTTACACCTCTGTTTCTCAGAATGACCCGTCCCAATTGTAAGCTCTCTCCACAGCCCTGAGGAAGGTATCGTATTTGGAGCCATTGTACTGATGAAAGCCTTCTGGTAGCAATAAAGAAAGTTGTCCTGGAGTCCGAGTCTGGTGTCATGCTTTTCACCTGGCTCCAGGCTCAGATTTACCTGGAGGCCCCAAGGGCGCCACTCTGTGCCAGATCTGCGAGAAGGCGGCTCTGGGGGCACTGGGCAGCCAGTGGGGCAGGGGAGGCACAGCAGAAACTCACTGCTTCTACAGCAGCTTCAGCCCCAGCTCCGCTGCTTCTCACTCCCTCCTCAGTCACCGGGCTGTTCCCCTTCCAGGCTGAGCAGGGGCTGCTCGGTGCACGGCTGGGACACCACTTTGTCTCACCTGACTTGTAACCACCTCCCTTGGGGTATTCCAAAAGCCCCAGTGAAGAGTGGAGGCTCCCCATACCCAAGCGGGCTGTAGATTCCTGATTGCCCAGGACCCCTCCAGCTGAAAACAGCCTTTGGTACTGTAAAGGTTAGCAAACTGTCTGCAAACTCATGGGTTACAGAATAGATTCCAGTCTGTAATCTCGCTGCCTTTCATTCCATGCACTTCCAGAGGAGCTGCCCCCTCCTGCCTCACACCTTTTGGGGTGCCATCTTTTGTTGTGCTCACTCCACCATGACAAACTTCCCTTGGGTGTCAGCTCCCTTCCTGCCAGCTGGAAACCCCCTCCCAAGGCAGCATTTCTCAGAGGGGTGTGCACCTTCCTTTCCTTCCTGTCATCTTGATAGAACAACCGGTCCCTGACCTTCTCTCCTTCTGCTTAGTTCTCTCCAGCCAGGCTGCTGTGCTGTCTCGGGGCTCCACCCAGCACACCCCGAGCGAGATGCCCCCATCCCTGCAGCATTTCCATCCTACTGGAGCTCACCGCTTCAAACCCGGGTACACACCTTGCAGGTGACATTGCACAGCACAGCTTTCAATGAAAACAGCTGTCCCCGTTTCCAGCACTGGAGAGAACAGGCATTAGCACGGGAAAGATGAGAGCCACCCCTTGCCAGCCGAGCCTGGCACCTGCAGTTTCTGCCCAGGAGGGAGTCTGTGTGAGCAGCAGCCAAAGAGATCCGAATTTCCCCTGGAGGGAGCAGTTGCTGGGCACACAGCCAGAGAGAGGGGAGCCAGGGCTCTTGGAATTCCAACAATACTGGCCTACGTGGTACACCACCAGGGAGAGTTTGGTGGGACTACAGCTTATTTCAGCTGGTTTCCAATGGTATGAGAGATACTGGGGGCAACAAGATGGGCACCAATGCACCAGGACACTCACCCCACGGCAATAAATCTAAGCCTTACCCTCCACAGGCTTCTCCTCCTCCACACTCCTTCCCCCAGGGGCCTCACTGGGACAGAAGAGAGGGACGTGGGCCTAAGGAGAGAGCTCGGTGCTGCTGGAGCAGTTCTTTAACAGAAGTGCTGCAGCCACAGTTGTGAATTGCTTTCAAAGCCCCAGGTGCAGGTGCCCAGCACTGCTGTGAGCCACGGGCAATATAACCAGACTTTGTGCACCAGCTTCTGCTGTGAGCCCAGCACTGCTGTGAGCCACGGGCAATACAACCAGACTTGGTGCACCAGCTTCGCCCTCCTGCCCCGGTGTCCACTTGGCCATGGGAGAGTTGTGCTTTGGGGACTGGCCAGCCTGAGATCCCAGAGGCCAGGAGAGCTGGCACACAGGCATCAACCACAGCATCATCAAACAGTGGTCTTCAGCTTCACAGCTCTCCCCCTGCTGCTGGTGCTGCAGCTCCATGTCCCAGGCCAGCTGAGGCCAGTAAGGAACACAGGTCTGCACTACTGGTTGCACTGATGTACAGATTCATGGCGTTTTGCACCTAAAAAGGGGATGCTTAAAGACAGGCTCGCCTTTGACAATGCAACATGTCCCAGCAAGATCAGCTCCCCCATGAAGCAAGGTCCAGCCCATTTGGAAATATCCTGCATTGCCAGAGACATCATCTCTCACTTCCCACATTTCATACCCACAAAAAAAAGCCCAGACAATGACACAGTCCAACTGTGGCCCCTACCCATACTGTCACCTTGCCACTTTGGCAGTGGGATGTCCTGAAGCCCCGCCAGGGCTCCCTGTTACCCACAGAACATCCCCTGATGTCCATGACTCCCTGTATTTATTGACATCCCCACAAGCTTCAGAGCACCCTGATGCTGCTTCATGCCATGGACCTGCCAAAGATGCTGAGCAGAGGGTCTGCTCTAGCGGTGTCCAGAGCAGCAAAGGAAGGAACTCAGCAGAGCACAGGGGCCAGGTGAATGACTGGCTGGAAGGGAAACCAGTTCCCAACTGCAGGCTCAGTGCCCTGCTGCCTCACTCCCTCAGGAGCACTGGGATAAAACCACTGCATCCATAAAACCACACAGGGTATTACTTGGCACAGTCCCTCAAAACCCAGGGAGCACCAGTGTGCACAGCAGCCATGCTCTGGTTTCAGGATGACTTCTACCAACAAGCCCAGCTGTTACGCTGCAACACCCCACCTTCCCTTAACACCCTGGAAAGGGTTGCTTTGCAGACCTGATAGCAGCAGCCCTTCTGCCATTTTCTGCACAGCCCTAACCAAGAGAGACACTGCTGCGCCTCCTTCACCCCACTTAGCCCAGGGGACCATTCATGAAGCGTTGCTCTCTTACACAAGACCTCCAGGTACTGAACGTGGGGGAGGTGTTCATTCCTCAAGTAGCTGGTAGGTCGATACCTCAGTCCCCTGTGGCTGTCCTGCCAGCTGACAGCAGCACGGCACTACACCTTCCCAGCTTGTGCCATGGCACACCTCCAACCCAAAACTGTTCCTACCTCTGGATTTGGCAGTTTTTAAAAGTTCATTTTCACTCTCTGGCATGACAGGCGGGTTAAGCCCACAAGTGTGATTTTTAAACTTGAGTATCCTACAGCTCCTGTGGATGAAATGGTTTTCCCAGCTCTACTGGAGACTTCTGGTGACGCCAAGTGACAAATAACCTCGTTGTCTGTCCAACAGCAGGTTTCACATGGCTGTCCCCTCCCCATGCTGACACCGCTTTCTCTCACAGCTGCAGGCCGTGGAGGAAGCAGCCAAAGGGCACCTCGCTATCGCTTCCCCCAGCACCGAGGTGTGGGAAAGTCTCAGCAACACTCAGCTCAGCACCCGGCCCCTTGTCCAACACGCACATGTCACTGCAGACACCACAAGTGGTGACCATACTTGCTTTCTGCTCTCTTCCCCTTCCTCCCCCCCAGTACCCGCCACCACCAGATTATGGCTGTCAGTTGTTTTGTCCTGTCTGCTTGCCCTCCTTTATTATTCCTTATGGCTCCATTCCTCTTGAATTTACCTCTTAAAAAAAAACAACAACCACCCAAAACCAAACCAAACCAAACCCACAAACCAACCCCAAAACCTTCTGCTGATGCCATCAACAACCCTGGACAACAAATTCCAGAAGTTTACTCCCTGTTCTGTAACAAAGTTACTCCACATTTTGAGCTGACTTCCCTGTAGCTAAGCTCCTCTCTGGTTCTAGTCACGCTGAGGAGGTAACCTGCAGGTTGGCATCTACTGCCACCACAACTTCGTGGGTTTTGAAACAGAGTCACAACAAAGTCTAGTCTGGAAGGGACCTCTAGAGGACATCAGCTGCAACCTCCAGCTCGCTGCAGGGCTTATCCTGCTGCTCAAGTCTTCCCCTCTCCACACTGAGGCCTCCAAACCTCTGCAGCATCACCTGGCAGGCTGCTGCTCCATCCCATATATCATTAGTGCCCTTCTTTAACTCCACTACATCCTTCTGGAGACATGAAGTCCAGAGCTGCATGCAGGACTCAAGGCACCAGCACAACAAAGCTCTAGAGCTGCAAAATAAAGGCAGACACAAACCAGGTAACAACATATACATGAACTATCTGCTTCTAAACTAAAAAAAATAAAAATAAAGCTTTGTACAAAGAGAAGTCAACCGACAGAAGGGTTGACTTTTTAAGCTTCCAGTGATGCAGCAGCACTACTGGTGGGTCATCTAGCCCCAGGCCCTCCAGCTGATGAAAGACAACCTCCTCTGGTACAGCCCAGCACTTGTGAAGGGCAGAAGAAATGACCTAAAAGCAGAGATCTCCAGAGCTCCTTGACAAGCCCAGGGCTGACCCTGCAGACAGGAGTCCATCAGGATACTTCAGTGTAGCCAACCTGTGCGTTTGGTCCTGACTTCCTACAGTCACACACAAGATTTCAGAGTCACAGGGTGCAATTACATGGGTAAGATGATGGGGTTAGTAACACCCCACAGCCTCTCTTTAGGTACAGGATAAAAAGCAGCCCCCATCACTTAGTGTTTCCTTCTTACCTGCAGTAAATGATGCTCAGCCACCCATGACTGAGCCTAGGTCCCAAACCGCTGTCATCAGCTTAACACAGGTGACCTGACACGAGGCAGAGCCCAGCAGAATGAGCTCTGTGCCCATCCATGATAGTGAAGTACATAATAAGTGACTATTTCAAGAGAGAGACTATGGGATTTTACAGGCTAGACTCCTACCACCAGATACACCCACACTACAACTTTTAAATAATAATTAAAAAAAGTACCTAGGGAATAACATAAGGAGAGGATTCCCTCCCTGAAACAGGAGCACCAGGAAGGGTCTCACCACACAGGATGTTGCAGGAGCCATCTGGCAGGTAGGCTGGCCTCCAGGCAAGTAACCCATAGGGTATTTTGGCAATTTGGAGGCTACCATGGAGGGGGTTGCCCAGATGAGTCAAAGCCCCCAGGCCTGAGGCAGTGGTCCCTGATGCTGCAAACTGGCTCAGGCACCAACGCTGAAAGAGAGACACAGCACTTGTCAACTGGGTATTTTAATGGGCAAGACATTTTCTCAGTAAACAGTGACTGCTTTCATGAGCAGGAGCAACTCAATCCCACAGCAGCCCTTGGCTGCAAAGTTACTGACCCATTTCAGTAAATACGTGGCTCAACACATCACTTCTGCCAGGTATGGGTGGCCAGTGCACATACAGCACTGCTGCCTACACCAGTGGAACAAAAGTATTTCCTCCGGCAGGCAGTGCAAACTCTTCCCCGTTAGCAAAGCACCCCGAGTTTTGCAGAACAAGAGAAGAATTAACACGGGCAAGGTTTAATCCAGTAATTCCCCCAAGGCCTCAACCTGTGAGGCATTAACCACTGATTTGTTCTCGGAAGGGTAAATGTGTTTTCTAGATCTGGCTCTCTTGTGGTAAACAGCAGTGGTTGGAGAGCAGACCCTCAGCAGGTGCCACCCGAGCCCACTGAAGCCTTGAGAGCAGGCTCCATTTTTGTTATTAATGCAAATTCTGTCCTAAACTACGTTTGTGCAAATATTCATATCCCTTCAATTTGGGCAATGGGCAGAAACTCCATTTCCACAGAAGGTAAATCACCACAGCTTATGCACAAGGCCCATGGTTTAATAACCTTTCCGACTGTATCTATAAAGTCACTTGGTTGCAAGTATTTCCAGGATAAACAGGTTTTCTGCTGCTTTACAAAAATAGCCACCTGGCTGGAGGGAGGTTCTACCGCCCTAACCCTGTCGCCTAAGAGTGCTGAAAGCTATTGTGCTTCTGAAAAAAACCCAAACCAGCAGATTTCAGCAGAGACCCCTGGCAGCTTGTGCTTCACACACAGATTGGAAGAGACAAAAATCTAGATGATTTAATAGTACCTTTCCCATGGCAGGTTAAAGGAGGTGAATTCCTTGAGTAAGGTTCTAGATAGGAGAAGAATAAATCACTAGTATTCGGTTGTTTAAAAAGTGCATTACCCCACATGAAAAGCATCCAAAGCAAACAGGCTGTCTCCTTCCATCCATCTCAAACCAGCTAGAGGTCACTACACACCAAGTTTACAAGCTTTGGGTTTTGGGCTTCTTTACCTTCAAACAATACTTTGGCACTTTTCAAGCTTTTGGACTAAATTAACTTCCAAAATAAACAAGTTATAAAGTTCAACAACTACCCCACATTCAAGATTGCTAAAAAAATAACCACTAATTAGGCTTTGTGAAAACAAAATGAAGCCCTCAGTCAAGTCAGTGCAGCACAGCTGTATGAGAAGCTCATGAGCTTTGCTCATTTAGAGACAATTAGCCAGAAAATAAGACCTTGACCATCCAGAAGAGGCTCCATCAATGCAATAGTAGGCAGCAGCAGCTGTCTCCACTCCATGCAATGGCATGCTGCAAACAAGAAGTCACCTACGCCTGAGGACTTATTTTCAGCATGCGTCAAGAGGAGTACAGGACGGTCTTATGATGAAGTTGTGTGGTGTCCAAAGCAGCCAGACTTGATCTTTAGAGGCAGAAATGAAGTCCTGTGGCTACCCACACTCATCCTCATCCACAGTTTGTCATGCTGTTTGTCATCAGCAACATGTGTACGTGGCAAAAGGAAAAGGAAGTGAGGGAGCAAACGCCCAAACGCCTAACCCAGTGCAGTATCTCACATGATGGCCAAACTCGCTCTTCCAACCATTACCTCTGTCATTTTTGGTAGCCTCTATTCTGTCGGAGACGTGCCGGGAGCAGACAGATCCCACACAGAGACACACAGCACAGCGCACCCTCAGACGCACAGGTGAAAAACAAAAAGGGAAGGAGAGAAGGGCGGACGTGATGGAAGAATGAGATGGCTCTTCTCCTGACGGGGGTGCCCATAGGTGCAGGCTCTTCCAGTGCCCTACTCTCCACTGGGAGAGAGGGTGTGGGGGGCTTTGGCAAGATGACGGTTACATAAAGAAGAAGCTACAGAAAAAGAGAAAAAAACAGAAGAGAGAAGAAACAGAGGTTCAGAATTGAAATTAAAAAGTGAGAGAAGAGGAAAAAAAAAAAAAAACAAACCAAGAAGGAGGAACAACGTTTTTAAAGAAAGTAAGCCATGAGGGGAAGAGTGCAGTGGGGAGGCGTCGCATGCACCAACTACACCAGAGAGGCTTGGACCTGTTCAAGACACCGGCTGGTTTGGAGCAGCAGCTCTCAACCGCCACAAGAAACCACCTACCGAACACCAGCACAAACCTACAGAGGCACCCCCAAAGCACAAAACAACCCGGGGGGAAACCTTGCATTTCCTCCTCCCCTTCCTGGCACGCCGTTACAGATGGCAACGGCCCAACGAAGTCACAAAGGCCACGCGAAGACCATAGCATTTGGGTAAAAATATATTTCCTCTCCCCGCTTGGAGTGTTGCCGCTATACGTGTGTGTAACCTAAAGCACGTACAAGAAATAACTGAGCTTATGCTATAAGGTTATTATTCAATTTGTAATTCAAAAACTGAAATATTTAAACATCAAATAAAGTGACAATATCTATCAGATGCATACATATAATTTGCATTAACACTGCATGTAGGTTACACAATTACTTAGTTACAAACACGGGTTATTTTCAAATAGCAAGGTAATAAAGTTCTACATCTATAGTTTAAGGCAATCAGGATATTAAAAATGTATACAAATACAATATTTCTACCGCTGTTCACAGCTTTATTTTCTGTTAATTAAAAAACCCTTCATATTTGTACAGTTCCATGCTGATACACGCCGATGAGAGCGCCATGGATATCATACTGCAAATGCAACCTGGGTCCTCGGAGAAGAGACAAACAGGCACTCTTCTAACATCTTAGAAGGGCAAATGGTAACTGGATTCAAATGGACATATCTGGTATGATCACACACAAAAAGACATTTCCATTCTCACTCGGACGTTTTAGGAGAAGCAAGATGAGAGCTACCTGGAGAAACACTGGTCATGTTAAATAACGACATGCTTAGAGAGAGACACAAATCCCTTGACAGGATTTTAAGCTGTCAAAAGCACATGAAGAGCATGACACAAGTTGCAGTTTTGGGGCTGCAGAGGAGCCCAGTTGCTACTTTGCCCCCTTCCTCAGCAGCAGGAGATGCGAGGCAATGCATTTAATGACCATGAGCTCAAAGGGCACCTACCTACCCACTGTCCTCCTAGAAGATAACTGTGCAACCCCAGTGAGGTTTCAGGGGAGCAAACACTTACTCATCTCCACCTTTTTGGCTGCCTGCCGAATGCACATGTGCCCACCTCTACAGACCACGGCCCCTCTCACCAACCTGGATTGTGTTTGTTTTCCTATTCTGGGGGTTCGTTTCATGCCCTGGGAACACTATCATCATGGTAACACACGTGTCAGTGTGCTTTCTTGCTCCTGTGTATTATACTAAGGTTTGAAATCCACCTTGTCAGGAACACGCAGCATTATCAGTGGGTTATGGTTGCTGTTCCAAAGCACAGGAAAGGCTGCAGTGCCTCTCAAGCAAGGGTTTTGCCCATGCAACCGTCTGTCCAGCTTCACCAGCTGCCTTGCTGGCTTCGAACGTGCAGAGAAGCTGTGCAGGGTTGCTTTAAGCATTCAACAGGAGCTGGATGTCGTGTTCCCTCTGGCTTCTTTTCAACATCTCAGCAAAAGCAGATGATTGCAGAAAGTTTTCAAGCAGTTTTAACAATGCCACTTGCAGATAAGTGGTCTTAAAGAATCCCCCCCAGAAAAATGCAACCAGTTTCAAATCAGCAGTGAGGCAGAAAGGGCGAGTCTCCTACTACCGTACTTACATGCAAAAGTGAAAGCACATCCAACTAGACCTGAGTGTCATTTACTCCATGCAGAATCAGGGACTACTGTGAAAAAAGGCATAAGTAAAGAGAAGAAAGAAGTGCAGCAGTAACAACCTAAACATGGCTCGGGTTTAAGGAGGGGGGGGGGGAAAAAAAAAAAAA
>VZTM01008324.1:345074-361410 GCA_013400555.1 Jacana jacana
AAGTTATCTGCATCTCCTCTGGCAAAAAACCCAAACCAGTACCTTTAACTTTTGCAGTTTTATGGTTTATTCCCAGTTTCTCCAAAACAGCTTCCTTTTTGTTGAAGAAACCCAACGAAAAATATATTTAATGCACTTGGCCACAGCTTTCCATTTAAAAAAATAAATAATAATTAAAAAATATAGCTAAACTCAGGTGATTTCCCCGGGCAAACAACCCTTGAAAAGCTGTTAAAGCAAGCAGGGCAAATAAATGTTAAAATTAAATTTTCTATTTGGCACAAAATGCTGGTAAGTAAAAAAGGACATGGCTAGAGGCTGCTGAAGCACAGCATACCGCCACAAGCATTCAGTGATGTGGGTATGATGCGACTGTAACACCAGAACAACCATGTCCAAACCCAAACACCTTAACTTCATTAACTTTAAGTTTTTAAAGCTGGGTTTGCCAGAAGCAAATTTTCATTTTCCCAAACAACTCCCTAGCAAACCTATTTAACCTTGCAAAGAGAGCATCATGGTTTGTAACACAGGAGGTGCAAGTTAAAAAGCAACCCAACAAACCCACCAAAAATTACCAAACAAAAAACCTGGAAAGGCTCAACTGTTTTGTTTCCAGCTTATTTACCTATTTATCTCCAATTTTTGCTGTTTGTCCAAGACATCATATTTGGATTTCCTTTTCCCAAAGCCATGTTTAAGCAGCAAGGGTTAAAAAGCAAGACAACCCAAAAGCTACCCCCAAACACACTTCCCAATCCAACACTTCAGAAAGTGATGAATTCTGCTTTTTATTTTTCTGCCTCTAGACATGCAGAAGCTCCATCCCAGAAACAAGCAAAGCAGCGCAGTGTGTGAGACTTAGGTGGAGAAAGTTATTTTTAAGAGTGCTTTAGAGAAAGAAAGAAGAGACTACCTAGCTAGAAGCACTGGAAATGCTGGTTGTGCATCAGCAGAAGAGAAAGAAATCCAGAAGTCAGAGGGTAAGCATGGCTCGCCACCTCTTGGGAAGGAAGGGAAAGACTCTGTCCGAAAAGCAATGGCATAGAAAATATACATTAAACAGACCGATTTCCATACTGTGCTGGCCACAGAGCAAGGCCTGGCTTATGCTAAATCTTTGGATGGTCAAAGGACATCTGAACAGGACATAGTCCCTGGGCAGGAGGGTTGGTGGGGAGCTCAGAGAATGTATGTGCAGGTGCCCTCTCCCTTGACATGAAATTCTGGATCCCACAGCTTTGCAAGTATTGAAGTGCATGCACGAATCCTCCTGAAGGCTCTATATGAGGCTGTTGAAGGCTATGTCTTCCCCCTTGCCCAGGCATTTAATTCCCTCAAGGCTGCTAAGTCTTGCTGTGGTCATGCACACTGGAAACCAGGGTTGGGCAAATAATACATGGAAAGTGAGAAACGGTCCTTCTCCCAGGCACCAGCAGCACCGTTTGGCTCCCACCGCAGTGTTCAGCCGGTAGCTACTACACTGAACTGGAAGGGTGGCTGTAAAAATATGCCAGCACATGACAATAAATCCAAGCCAACTAGTACAATCAAGTCAGGCAACAAAAAAAAGGAACTAATAAAAGTTATCATGCAAATGTAATGGCATGCAAGGTCAGTTAAACTTTTGTTATCTACCACACAAACCCTGCCCCCCCTCTCCCCCTCCCAGCAGTGGGACTCATACTGCCCTAACTCATTAGCTGTTTAAGGAATATGGGTCAGACTAAACTCCAGGGCTTAAGCCACACCGGGACTGGGCTGTGACCTCGTATGGCAGAACTCCCTGAGGCTGATTTCTGTGGCCACAGGGATCCCTTCAGCACAGGGCTATTGCACCCAGTCCACCAAGAGCTGGGGAGCCTAGCAGCGCTGAGGACCCAGTCCAGTCAATGACGCTCACCCAAGCTGCTGACACCCAACCCTGACTCTCAGTTCAAATTTGAGGCCAAAAAATTATTTACTGCTGGTTTTGACCAGAAAAATACATGGTATAATTTCCTTGCCCCTCCACCCACCCCTGAACTTCCAGTTGCATACAGTCCTGCACCCAATCCTTCTTCCTCCCACTATGTTATTAGATAAGCTAATAGTTATTCATGTTAAAAAAAATTTAAAAATAATAAAAATAAAAGAAAACAGATGGCAGAGACACATTACTGCAAAAGCAGGTGAATGCAGGAACATCCTTGGCTTGACAGGCTTTATGTGAAGCTTGCACTGCAAGTTAAAAAAAGAACAAAAAACAAAAGAAGTTAGCAATAATAAAACCCAAATTTGAAAAAAAAAAAAAAACCCACCCAAAATCAAAGAAAGCTGGGAGAGCCAACACCAGCAACCTGCTCTGGTGGGTGCATGCAGATGGATTATGCAATTAAAAAGAAATTAAACCTCAAAGTTGGGCTCTACTCCAGCCTACAACAAGCAAAAGCAGAAAGAGAAACCGAGGGGCAGAACTCCCAAACAACTAAGCACACAAGTTAGTCCGGGTTACAGTCTGCACGTGGCTGGTGTCTTTAGGCTTCATTTTTTCAGCATGTGCATGGCTGGGGGGAAACTGTTGGAGGTGTCCAGTGTGGGTTATTTCACACAGATGCTCTCGCTGTGTGCTTAGTCTTTACCCAAACTGGGGCTTTGGGCAAGGCCCTGAGATGTATGTTAAAAGCTCAGGTTATAGCTGCGTGTTAGAGCTCAGGGATTGCTTTGGGACTATGCGTGGCCCATGATGGCCAGTCGAGTCACGTGGACTGGAAACTTATATAGAAAGGAAACTGGAAAAAAGTTTCTTCATCTGGTTTTCAGAAGGAGCTTGAAATAAACAGAAATGGAGCCCAAACAGATGGTCCTGGCTCCTGTGGTGCTTGAGGATGAGCGAGCAACACAACACATGTTGAGGCACACATGTGGCCATCTAACCAACAACAGGCAAGCACCAGAAGGCTATTTGCTGCTCCCAATTGGTTTTGCCAAGTCCATTGCCACGAACCATCTCCAGATTGTTCAGGCTTGAAGCACAATCCCATCCCAAAATTACAGCAAGGGCTTGATACGTATGCTCAGCCCCACAGTCCTGAAAACAGCACACTTCTGTCATCAGACCAGAGCTGCAACACTTGTAGATGAAAAAAGCATAAGCTACAGGAATCTGAGAAAGATTACAAAAAAAAAAAAGTACAAGAGGCAAGTTGCTCCTGCAGGAATAGTCTAAAAAAACAAGAGGGCCAAGGTCTCCTTCACAGAGTTAGGCCAGCAGCAGATTTCACCCTGAGCCTTCCCTCCAGCTTGCATAGCACAGCAGTGGAAAGTGTCTGTTGCCCAAGTTGGAGAAATCTGATCCCACCTTGAGGAAGAAAAAAAATAAAAAATAAAAACATTCCCATGAATTACTTTGAAAAACTACAAGAGTTGTACATGGCAAGGATTTCCTCAGGCAACTGCAGAAGAACCACCACAGAGGACGGTTGAAAGCCTTACCTTTACAAACTGCAGCTTGTCATTAGAGTGCAAGGAGAAACTTAAAGCCTTTAGAAAAGCCAAGGTGTGCTACAAGGCAGAAGCATCAGCATTTCCCTTTAAAGCCTCCGTTAGTAATTCAGACACTAAGGAACAATTGAAGCAGTTACAGCACCTGGTGTGGAGCGACACTGAAAGGACACACTAAAACACGTGCATGGTCCTCATGACTGGATTTCTGTGAATGCATCAGCAAAGCAGAAACTGCGTTTGTCACAGTCGCTAGAAACATCCATGTATCACACCCACAACATTGTGTATGTGCCAGCCAACTTCACAGAAGCATATAGGAGCTAACACCGACTACCAAGAGTTACAAAACTCCCTGGACCATTATATACCACACTGGTCTTGTATCCAAGAGGTGAAAAAAGTAACTGCAGAGTTCTTAAAAATGCTAAGCTATCAACTGTTTAAGAGAAAAGAAAAAGCATCTTCAAAACTGTCTGTTCTTTTTAGGAAACAGGTCACCACATTTGAATTCCCACATGAGAGAAGACCCGTGTTTCAGCCTATCCTATTGACAGGCATCGTCGCGGGTCGGTATTTCAGCATGCTTGGACACTAGCTGCCAACACGCATTGTTTCTACAGTTCAGCCTAACACTGATCAGTCTGTAATGATTTCTTTGCCCGAGCAGAGCATGCAGCACAAGCACTCTATGCATTTCAGCGGGTGCCGAAGGCCAGGTTCTCAGTTCGCATAAAGCAGCATGGGCTCCATAGGAGCTACATCAATGTACATCAGCTGAGGAACTAGCCCTAGGCCCTCCCCACCTTCCCTGGGGAAGCCAGGGGCAGAAGCGACAAACGACGGGTACCGAACCAGCAGTGGAGACAGGGGACATGCAGTGAGTGTCATCATAACTTCCCTAAGTATAAAAATATACTAGTATATACGCAATACAACAGAACCTCATAGGCTCACGCTGTAAGACAGCTCAGACCTGGCTCAAGTTCAACAGGTTAGCAAGGGAGACAAAAGTGTCTATACCACATCCCTACTAGCACTTTGGCTCTTCTGACAGCTTAGTGTTAATGGAGTCGGTTACTCTGCAAGAGCCTACTAAGGAATGCACCTCTGTGCTATCGGCTATTAAGAGAAAAGTGTGGAACTGTCATTTTTGTGTGTGGGTTAAAGAAACATTCTCCTGTGAGACTTGCTGCATCACCTTCTTTACAGCTTCTCCCAATGACAGTTATCAACCGGTGCCATTATCACAGATGACTCAGAAAGGATTTGAATGAGTATTCCCTGACTGGATACAGAAAAAGTAGATGGAAGTTACAACAGGAGCCCTCCAAGCTGGAGGCCTCTGTTACAGTAACCTGTCTTGCTGCACTACACAAACAAGCCATGTACAGTCTACTTCACCCCTGCAAGGCCAGTCTTCCTTCATTGTATATCTCATCTAAGTGGACCTTTTATTCTGGTTTTTAAAGCACAGCAAAGTAGCCAGTATCATGTAACAAATAGGGGTCTCTTGCACTAATGGCAAGCTAAACACTGCCATCTACGAGTACAGGCTGCAAGGTTACAATCAATTTGGATCTATCTAGAGCTCAAGGTTTTCAGCAGAGCTCTGCAGTGACTTAACTCTGAGCCCAAGTCCATGGCAATGTTCCTCCGGTTTCAATGGAAGCAGAATTAGGTCCAAACTGAGCACATCTGAAAATCCTGCCTCCAAATACTGACCATGGGACAGACTGTCCACAGATACACTTGGTGCTGACTACGAGTACTGGAGGATACAGGATTATACTCCTAGCATACAGATATAAAATAGTAGAAAAGTGTCATTATTACTAAAAGGTATGGGGTTTTTATCTTATAATGTCAACTCCACACAACCACAAAAGCCATTTACCTGCAATTATAGTACCGTAGTAGCCTGGGGGTTGGGGGAGGTTTTTTTTCAGTTTCTTTTTTTTTTTATAAAAAACTAACACACAAACAGACCCCAAAATTCTTGTCTTTAAAGCAAGCTTCCAAGTATTCACTTTTGGCACTAGCACTTCCCATGTAAAGATAACATGACAGGTTTGGTTTCTAATTCACTTCTACTTACAAAGATAACCTTAAGGAACGGGAACTGGAGACTGCTCCTAGGTGAAAGAAAGGAGGGGTAGAAACCCCCTTAATAATTTTAGCTCAGGAAGATAAATTTGAGCCCAGGACATCTCAGAGCTGTTCTGGATGCTGGACAGATGACAGGTCAAACCACCATCCAATTGCTCTCCCATACCAGTCAGACTTCAACATAAAATTTGAAGGTACTCTTTTAGAGAAAAATTAAGATCATGTCCCTGGCCCACCCTTTAGAAAAAAATATTTTATTTGATCAGGCTGATAAAAGCCCAGTTTCCAGTCTGGTAATAGGGAAAAGCATATACAGACATGCAGCAAGAAAGAAAAAAAACCTCTCAAATAGTAATAATCCCTACAAAGGACGTGGGTGACATCCGCTTACTTTTTCTTGTCCTTGTCTTTCTTGGTTTGTTGAGAACCTGCCTGCTGAGCCTGTGACTGTAATAGCTGAGCTGCTGCCTTCTTCTTCTGAAAGTTGTTAAGCTCTTCCTCAAGTTCCTTCTTTTTGTCTTCCACTTTTTTCTTCTCTTCTTGGTGAGTCCTCTTTAGATGGTCAAACTTTTCATGAAGCTGCCAGGACAGAGAAAATGAGAATTGGACAGGAAGAGAAGAACATTCCACCTCAATTACGGGCAATGATGCCTGAAATGGTTCCACTAGCACTGAGGCCTCAATGCACTAGAAACCAGTCACTGGCCTGTCCCAAGCATGACTGACCTTGTGAGAAAAACACTGCAATTAGCCCATGTGGACACATGGATGGCAGGAACTTAAGTTGCTGTAGGAATGACAAGTCTCTGGACATTTCCAAACCCTCATGGTTCCATCCCTCACTGCTTTGTAAATATTAGATTCCCTCATGCAGAGCAAGAAAACATTTCAAGCAATATTTTTCTCTGGGGCTCTCCTCTGTCAAAGCATACACCCTTGGTGAGGCCTAAGAAACATCTTAGGCCCTAGCAGGACATTTACTTTTTCCCTTTCACACAGTACTGACCTACATGCACCAAGCAAATCAGAGCAGGGCACTCTCAAAGAGCTCTGCCACATTCCTCTGCAACTATGCTGACTGGTACTCACTGCCCTCTGGGAAGTCCTTATCTGCCTACTGAAAGTCTCCAGATAGGTGTGACCGCTCAAGGGCGGCACTAGTTGTGCCATACCTGAAGATCCACTGCAAATCAACATTACTTTGAGTAGCAGACATTCTCTCCTTTGGGTGGGACTGAAGAGGTGAGAGAGCAGAGAGGACTCCCATGGCACAGCAAGGCTGGTATTTCTGTGGGGTACGTAGCCACAGATGCTGTTACTGTCACTGCAGCACTTCCCACTTGCTCCATGGTTTATATCCTCCTCCAGTTGTCCAAAATCAGGGACTACTGCTGCTCCATTTCACATGCACAGAAAAGTGGCAGAGAACTTGCGTAATGGGGTCACACCATAAGTCCATGACAGGACTGGGAATTGAATTCATACCTGCTTATATAGGTTCTTTATGTAAAGCAAGCACCTTTGCAGGCTTGATATTGGAAGCTGGATGCTTACCTTCTCAGGGCTCTCTCAGAAAAGCCCCAGCCTAAACCTTTATCATCATCTAAGTTACAATATACTCACATCTTTCTCTGCTTCCTTCAACTCTGCTTCCTTCTCCTTCACTCGCATCACAAACATCTGCCTCATTTCATCCTCCTTCTTCTGGAGCTCACCCAGGAATTCGTTCCTCTTTGCTTCGTAAGTCTCTTGGAGACTGGTAAACATTAAAAAACAAACAGTCAGAGCTGTGTTTCAAGCACAGTCATGAGTTTCCACAGCCTTTGGGGGTATTACTGCACAGACACAAAACATCATCAGAGGTCCTTGACTGCAGAGGCATGAACATCACCATTGAAACCACTTCTAGCTTGCTAGGTGGCAGCAGTGGGAGAGAAATTTGGCAAGCAAAAATGAGCACGCTGTTCAGGATCCTGTAAATCACTTAAAAAGTAGGATGACTATCCTCAACAGCCACTGTATAAGCATCTACAGTAATCCCTGATGCTCACGTGGCTTGTGATCTGTTTGAGTCACACCTCCTCACTTCTCCCACTGGCTGTCCTCAATCTCTGTATTTGAAGTGCAAGATGTGTGGAACAGACACGGGTATATCAGAGTGCAAGAATCTGGCTTTATGTAGTTCATTAAGCATGACACCAACACAGAGTAAAACTAATTTTCACTACTCACTGCGAAAGGGATTCAGATCAGGGGCTTTGTTTAGATAAAGCCACCTTGGGAGACCTCTCTTTCTTCTTTAGCTGTCCAAGGGAGGCTAAGCCTATGCGAAGGAACAGCAGCATTCCTCCTCCAGATTCCCTCATTCCTTTAGTCCCCCTTCTACTTCTTGGCAATCCTTTATTTCCCCAGCACTCAGACTCCACAGCAAAGATTTGGGACGCAAAATATGTTGTCCACGCACCTCTGAGATTTTCAGAGCCTCTTAGGAACTCTAGACACCAAATTCCTTTTCATTTTATTCCTTAAATGGATTTGGATATTTCAGCGATAATGATAGTGTGGGAATGATAACTACTTCCCCCAAGATGCTTTTTTGAAAAGGCATTTTTTAAATGAAAACTCCACTGATACCACACAGACACATTGCGACCATGCATCTGAGGAACACATTAGGCACTGGGCCTACTAGAACCTCCTAATTCCATTAAAGCCAAGCTTTAGCCTTTCCTGACAGGCGGTGGGGGTTTTTGTCACATCTTTGTTGCTTGGTTTTGTTGTTTGTTTCTTTTAGGTTTGGTTTTGTTTGTTCAGGTTTTTTTTTGGGGGTGGGGGAAGGGAGGGGAGGAGTGTTGAGCTGCAGAGCAAAACTTAACAGGTAAACACAAGTCTTGGGTTCAACACTGCTAATTGATGTGCACTTCAGTTGCTTCTTAAAATACTCCCGGACAGGATGCCCAGAGCACAGCACTGGCCACCCTGGAGCAATCACACAATTCCAGTTGACCACACCAGCTTCCCACACATGGAAGCAAAAATGCTGATTCTAAAAATGACCAAAAAAATCTTTTCACAGGAGAACAGGGTAAGAGGCATCTCTGGATTCTTACCTAAAATCAAGAAGCAGACTACTCACAACAGACAGAGATAAGGAGACCTGAATCAAAATCTCCCAAAAATTCAGTCTGGGATTTAATTCTACGACTATGGACATTGAAACTTCAATTCATAAACCCTTCTGAAGGGTCTGGCGAGAGCTGAGGAAAACCCCGAGGGCAGATCAGCCGTCACTGCTCAGTGAGCAAAAACTGAACCTGCAATTAGTGACGCATTATACTAGGGAGCAGCAGAGCCTTCCGGACTGAAACAGGTAACTCCACACACTGCTAATCATACCCCGTGCTGCAAATGATTTCTTGCAAAGCCCATTTCTGAAAACACAATGCTGGGTGACGGGCAAGCAGTAAAAGGCTGGCAGGAGCAAAGGTGCTAGGGGCTTGCTGTTAAACTATCCCAGCTCCAAGCTTTAAAATCTTCCCACTAACCTAAAGCCAGCAAGAATAATTCTTTACTAAAGTGACTCTGACTTTCAGAGAAGCAAAGTTCTCAGAGAAACTGGCCCAGCAACTCCAGGCTGCATATGAAAAACACACTTACAGCCCTAAGGAATAACAGTCCAAACCAACTGGGATCCCTGCAGCTTCTCACAGACAAAGATAACAAGGGAATTTGGTTTTTAAGTATACAAACATATGAAACTAGATTACAAGAGTAACTTGATTCCCCAACATACACCCACACACCAAATGATGCCCTTGCAAGTAGTATTAATTTTACAAAAGTATTTTGAGAAAGTTAACCAGAGCAGCAGAAAAAACAGTCCACAACAATGCAGGACAGCAGAAGGGTCTCTGGGCAAGAGAACCCTGCTTCATGGAGCAGGTGCCTATGGGGGCACTGGTGATCCCTCCTTACCTCCTGCAGCTTGGACACAGTGGGGGTTCCTCAAGCAAAGTAAGTCTCACAACCATCGCCAGCCTCCCTTTCTCACACCTCACACAAGCGCCTACACAGCACTAGTGGTTTACTGGGGTCTCTTGACTTGCTCACCCCAGAATATATAAAAGGCTCCTCTGCTCCTGACTGAAGAGTGGCAGTCCCTGTGGCTCCCAGAGCCTAGACTCAGGGGAAAGGCATGCTTTTGATCCCTGGTCTCAGAAGGAAGAACAGAAAGAACTCAAACCTACAGTTTTCCTCATTTCAGATATACATCAGCCTCAGCCAAACAGCTTGGGATCATAGGTTTTGTTTGTTTACTGGAGGGAGGAGGCACCCAGAGCAAACTGTTCTGAACTAGCACGTACCAGATGGAGAAATTCTGTACATTTTCATTTCCTTTCTACTTATAGCTTGGTCAAAAGAGGCCTCGTGTACAGGAAGCAATGGAAATTCCTCAGATTCCTCAAAGGGAAGGGCTGAGCCCATCTTAAGCCATTGCTCTCCAGAAAGGAAATCCAATAAAGCTTCACACTTGAGTTTAGTAACAGAACTGGGCTCAACTGATTCCAGCAGAGATTGTGCTGCAAAAGAAATGCAGCTGCATAAACTCAGCAAGTCACAAAAAAAAGCCCTCAACTGATGCAAACTCCTTGCTCATCTCACCATGGAGCGCTCTTTTTGAGAAACATGAACACAAGGCCCCTACTCTGCCTTCTGCTCTGGAGCCTGCCCAGCAGATCCCCTGTTGAGGGTTGCACAGCTACCGTCACAGGGACTGGCACACCAATTCCTGACAGGCACATGTTTTACAGGGGTAAATCCACATTGATGCACATTTGAGTCTGACTGCCTTCCCCTGGGGCAGAGAGGAGCGTGGGATGCTGCTAAGGCAGTGGGTGCAATTATTGGGGAAAAGTTGGGGAGGAATGGGAAACAGGAAATGAAAGAAGAAAACAAACATTCCCTCCCAGATTCCCACACAGCTGTTGTCCCTGGCTAATGACTTGGGCTTCAGACCAATAAAGCTGCCTGACAGCATAAACTGGGTGTTTAGTAATAAGCCAAACCTCAAGCATCAGATCACAGCACCCTCTTCAAGACACACCTTGGAGCAGCTATAAAAAGCTCTAGGACAGTCAACAAGATTTATCCCAGGATCTGCCCTTTGGTAACCAGTTGTACCCCAACATGAGTCACCTTCCTCTCAGCATGGACACAGATGCACTTTTCAAGCCCAGCAGTTGTACATGGTCTTGACTTGCAGCCAAGCATGCTGGCTGCAAAATGCTTTTGAGTCTGTGGGGTAGGAAAAGGGGCACTAATATATGACTGACCATCTGAAAACCTGCCCTCTCCAAGGGCAAAAATCAGGAGGAATTTCTAAAGTGATAAAGTCTTTATCCAACTGATTCACTCAAGTCTCCATTAAACTTACAGTACTGCCAGTAGGAGGATGAGCATAAGCTTCACTTAAGAGTAGACAATTCACAGGTTTTAAGAAAGCAACAGCAAAGAGGGGGGAAAAAAAAAGCCAAACCAACATGATAAATTCCCAACCCCCAAGTGAGATTCTCCCAGCTTGAAAAAAATAACCATTCACATTGTCAACTGATGTTAACTGTTCCCAATCAGACATGCCTACAAGCCCTGATCACGCACTATCACCAACTCTCTCACCACGTCTTATAAAACATACCCCATTCCATGATGCTGAGGACACAGAGAAACAAGAAAAAAAGTAGTCATCCTCATGTCAGGCTCCACATTAAAGCAGCCTCTCAGCCACATACAGCAATGGACAGTTTCACACGTGGACAGCAAAATCAGTTTGAAGAGTCCAGTGAGAAACTGCTCTCCATTCTGAGTGACTTTCCCTGGACCCCAGTATCAATCCTTTCAACAATTTTTGGTACTGGCTGTCAGGCAACAGGTAGGAGATAGACTGAAAGGCTTGCGAGGGAAGGCCAGCAGCTTATATTTGACATGGCAGAGCAAGGGGTGCTCAGAGAAGGGAACAAAAAACCCTGATGGAATTTAAGCAACAGGGTGCAGATTGATCCACAAACACTTCTTTCTCCTAAACTTCCCAAGTTTACCAGAAATGAGTCATATTCTGCCTTCAAAACACACCACCTTCAAGCACCCTGGTGACATTTTTCAGGCTCTTGAAAGCCTTTATGGCTCTGCTGCAGGAGTGCAGATGTTTTCAAAATGTTAATGCAAGAATTGGCGCTCTCGGCCACCCAAGCTTTTCCCATGCTTCTCCTGCACAAATCCTAGGCTCTGAGGGCAAGATTGCATTGCACAAGATTCTCCTCCCCAGCCACACTTTACATCTTAGCTGCTCCAAGTGACCAAGGCTATTCCATCCCCTGTTCTCGCAAACATCGGCAACCCCAGACTCTCTAATCTCTCTGTTTGTATGACGCCCAAGTTATACTTCTCTACCTGAAAGGCTTGCTGTCTGGATCCGTGTCCTTGAATCCCATCTCTTCAAGCTTGCAGCGCCTGTACAGCTCGTAGTGTCGGGTGTGTGTCTGCTCTCTCAAGTCCTCCATGTTCACTCGGATCAGCATCTCCCGCAGCTTCACAAAGTCACAGTGGTTTTCATTTTCAACTGCAAAGATGACAGACCATCCACAGAGAGAACATTAAGCTCAGTAGCCAGGTCCCCCCTTTCCCTGGACCCCAGTTCAGAAAGCTTGAGTGTTCTTCAGGCACACAAGCAGAACTCAAAATCAGCCTGCACCAAAATGCCTTGCTGAACTGGAGACAAAACCATCCCATGCCAACACACAGGCATCAGTTCAAGGCCTTTCACTGGATTTGCAAGGACTCTGTGCTGCCCATCTGCCACTGAGCTCCTGTCTCTCCATGCGTTTCTGCAAGGTGAGGATCCATTTGCACACAGGGTTTCACTTCCCACTCAAATCCACTCTCAATCCAAGCCACCAACAGGGGCACAGGCAGGCAGCAGTCTCAGTTTGTAGCAGTGGTGAAAGGAAAGGCTATGAGAAGACCCAGCCAGAGATGCTGTACCCTTTCCATGCTGGCTAACCTTATGCAGGAGCCCAAAATCCCTGTTCCTGGCACTGAAGGGAGGCAGCAGAGTATAACGTGGCTTCCCATAACTTCTATTCAGAGCAGGGTCTGGTGTGCCATGGTCAGCCCCTGGGTGAGCAAGCTGTTCAGTCTGTGAAGGGCAAGCTGGCAGAGGGCTGCACGCTTCAGTGCGGGCAACAGTCCGAGTATGCTTCAAGCCAAGGCATGGAAGTTCTCTCTTTAGGATGCAGTTGCAAACAGCAGGCATCTCTGCTGCTAACAGACAGCTCTGCAGCATGCCCTGGGGACATGGAGAGGCACTCCAGCTGCTCCCTTTCAGGCACAGCAGCTGTCTCTGAAAAAAGGCAGTTCAGGGCAGGACCTTCAAAGCCTCTCTGGTACCCAAGTAAACATCTCTGACTATCTGTCCTAGTTTCCTGGGAAAAGCAAGAACCCAGCAGGATGCGTGTTAAGTCCAGGACGTCCCAAACACATTAACTTATTTTCTAATTGTGAGTTATTCCCAGTATTAGCCTCTGGTGTACACAGCTGAAGACAGTAAGTCTGAAACTGCTTTCAGGGTCAGCTTGTATTATGGAGAAAAACTTGGTGGGTTTTGCAGAATTGCCCAGTGAATGTTCCCCTGCAGCTTGCTGGCTCATGCTCCAACTGGATACACAAGCTGAAGCCACAAGCAGACCACCACCATCTCAACCCTATACTTCTCAGCACTGGTTGGGAAAGCGAGAACCAGCCCTATATTTGGCAGCTTCAGTACAGCCTGGGTTGCCAAAGCAGCTCTTCCCAAACCCTGCACCCCAGCAAAAAGGAAATTTTGGCTGAAAACTTTATGGGAGATTGCAATCCTAAAGCTGCATGTTTACAGTACCAGGAAAAAACATACCAAGCAGCCAGTGATGAATTATTTCTGCTCCCACTTCAAGGTGAGAGGGCAGAGGACCTGCTGACCTCTCCTCAGAACCACCCCCCAGCTACGGGTTTGCATTCAGGCTTGTGTGCAAGTTCCAAATCAAATCACTTGACTGCCCAAGCTCACCCTTTTTGCTGGCAGGAAAAGGAAAATAAGGAACAGAGAATGGAGACTTAATTTTTCATTTTTCAAGCTATGTTATCCTGCTCTTTCCCAAAGCCAATGGCTAGGTTGACATCACCATCCTTCCACCAAACCCCTCCATGTCTAAATCTAGGTTGCAAAGCCCTGATTTTAAGGAGAAGTTTTAGAGCTGTGACCTTGCTTTCTCAAGACAAATTTTGGTAAGGACCATCCAGAAATCAATGCACTTTTCATCAGAACGAGGCAGGATGACAAGATCTTAGTTGTTCTTTTGATAAAATACCTTGCACAACACCCCAGGGGTACTGCCTGGCTTTTGCCATCTTATTGCCAATCTTCACTTCTTCAGTGCTGCCAACCACAGCAAAAGGAAGGTGGACCTACAAAAGGAAAGGGACAATAAGGTTAGGGATTTCCTTTGCTGCCTTGCCAGGGATTGTTTCTGAAGAAAGCTGTTTACTGTGGCAGCTATCCTGGATTTAAGTTGCTTAAATGCTTTTGTAACTCATCTGGTGTTTTAGAAAAAGCAACAGGACGGTCTGAATGAGAAACCTGCTCAAAGTCCAAAACTCTGAAGTCCTAAAAATAAGAGATGGATGTATTTTTCATGTAATTGCAAAGCATGACTATCTTAAGGACAGAACTCTTGCAAACTGGAATTGAATTTGAAAACTGAGGGGAAAAAAACCAACACTGTCAAACGATAAAAGAAGAAAATGAAGTACCCCCTCCCAAGGAGGGTAGATAAACTTTCAGGGGTTTTCTCTGCTAGAAATAACTGTTGATGCTTCCTCTTAAAAGGGGCAAAGCTGTGAGCAAGGGGAAGAGTGGACCCAGCCCTAGGCCAACACATCTGAGTCACTGAGCTCTGCTGTATCCCAGTCTCTCCATGGGTGTGGTGGTGACAATGTGGGATCTACTCCCAGAAGCGTGGCTGCTGCCGAGAGGGAGTTAGCCTCTGCCACCAGCCCACCCCTGCAGTGCTCTCCCTGCCTCAACAGCATCCAGAAGGACTGAGTGCAAGCTTAGAGTGGGTGTGGTGGGCAGCCAAGCCATGGTCAAAGGCTGGCTGGGAGGGGAAGAAGCCAAGTGACAGAGGAGATGCAATTAACTGCCAAAGGAGTTTCCCAGCTGCCAGGCTGCACCAGATGGCAGCAAACACACTGCACACACTGCACCCTGGCAGCACCATGACCCTTCTCTGTGCTAGCTTCTCCCTGTTAAGAACACAACATAGACAAGGAAAAAAGGCAATATCAGTTTGGAGAGGGTCTGGTATCAAGCTGGATGTGACAATAACCCATCCAGAGTCATGCAGGGAAATTCACAAAAGCCTTCAAGTTGTGAGGAAATGGGCTTAATCTTGATGCCTCCACTGCCTGTGAAACTGCTAAGTCAATCTCATCCTTGCACTTGCTTTTGAGCGCACTTGCTTTGGGGCTGGCATGTCCTCTTCAATGTACATGCCCCATGAAAGTTCCTCAAGGGCCCCATCACTGCTGCTGCAATGCACGTCACTGCCAGAAACCCTGAGCTCAGGTTCTTCCCCTTATGCTCCAAATCAGGCCCATGGGAAACAGTTGTTTCCCTCTGTAAATCCTACTAAAACATTTGCCCTACCCTAAGTCCTGTCTGCCCTTAGTGCTAGAGGAAGGGGAAGAAGGTGAAAGCCAGAGCCCTTGCTGCTGATGGTCACTGGCCCTGTGGAGAGCTGGAACAGCACTGACGCCCCCACTCTCACCGGAAAGCAAAAACAAAGGCAGAAGTGAATCACCCCCCACTAAGCAACAAGTGGTCGTTTGGGACAGGAAGCCCAAACCCCAGCCCTTTGCCCTGACTCTGTTGGGGCCCTGCCTCCCATCCTCTTCCTTTCCCAAGATGGGAATACTGCAATAGGTGAAAGATATGAGAAAAATGCTGAGAAGAGAAGCATTTGTCATACTACAAATCTTATCTGGCTAAGCAGCCCACATGTGACAGGTATGTCCAGCTCCAAAAGCTTTCTGGCTCGTCTGATTGATATCTGTGCTTCAACAGCAGTCCTAAAGCCAGAAGAAACACAGCACAATGTGCCCTACCATCAAGGATGGGTCCACTCAAACTAAGGCAAGCAAACCCCCTCCCAAGAACATACACTCATTGTGGCATTTATCTCAGCTACTGTCTCTTCATCCGTTGGGAACTGGTAGATCTGGACACCGTTGCTGACCAGCTCGCTCATGATTTTACTCTTGAACTTGTGCAACTCATTTTTTGCAATGGTGTCAGCCTTGGCAATGATGGGGATGATGTTCACCTGCAAGACAAAGACAGCACCTCCACATACAAGACTGCACATGTTGCATCACTGGGAGAGGACAGAGAGCAGCATACATCCTGCAGCAACAGCCCTGTAAGTACCACCAGCCACCACCTCTCTAGTGGAAGGCCTTCCCAGGGGCTGCTGCTGACAGCACCACTGCTTTAGACAGGATTTTCAGGCAGCAGTGATGATGGCCTTAAAAAGAAGTCAAAATACAATTTGGCAACACGCTATTTCCTGTCTGTTGTATTCCCCTCCTCATTCAAACTGGCTGGACAGGAAATGCTGTCACAGATTATTATAAACTGTTAAAAAAAAAAAAAAAA
>VZTM01008324.1:361443-399570 GCA_013400555.1 Jacana jacana
GGAAATTACAATGTAGGCACATCTCCTCCACACCACAGCAGGCCAGATTACTGCAAGAGACCCACTCAGACAATAGCCTCTTTGGCATTTGCTCGGTGGTGCTACCAGGGACACCTGGGTGGGCAGCAGTGTTGCTGTTCCCCCACTGAAGTGGAAGCAGATGGTCCATATGCAACCACGCAAATGCAGGGAGGGGGCTGGCAGGAACATCAGCACGATTCCTCCACCTGCATGCCCTCACACACTCCCATACACCACTATACTAGCACTGATTTCCCCCTGCACGGCTTTAAGACAGTCGTTAAAGAGAGCTGCATGAGGGGCTAAACACAAAAATGAAAGATAAGTTACTGACTCTCCTCCCTAGACAGGCTGTTCACAACACTGGCAGCAGGATGACAAACAGCACCACCAGCTAGGAGTCGAGGGGAGATAGCGCCGTACCCTCAGTGTAGCACAGATCAACACATAGCAAGCGCCACACAAGCATCTGCTTTGCTGGGAGAGGGCAAGAATGCATTAGGACACAGATTCCTGCTTGCTTTCCTTTTCTACTCCCTCCAGAGGGACAATTTCTGCTTTTGATTGTCAGACAGAAAAGTGCAGTGAGAAAGATGTTGATATTGACCTATATGAAAGGATTTTAACTACAGTACTTGGAAATCCTCTTATGTTACATCTCTTAATTCCGTTCAGAGGAGGGCCTGGAGCTATTAAATCCCCCTTTGCCAAAAGATAGAACATGAATATGAATTAGCTCACTTTGGGTAAATCTCCGTAACTATTTTAAATTGATCAGGGCAGGAACCCTTTTCCACCACTGCATAAAACCCAATCGATAGGCCACTCTAGGAAATAAAGAGCCATTGTCATCATTTATGTTCTGCAGAATAAGGATCCAATGAGCCAAAGGTGCAGGGTGGTCTAATTTAAATTGCTTAATCATGATGTAAAGCAGCACAGAGAAAGTTCAGTTTAAATACTCAAGTTTTACATTTGTACCTCGGTTATTTTCCCTAGAAGAGAGATGAAATCTGGCAAGTATTTAGTAAAATACCATGGTACAAAACTCAGTTCCCATTCTTGCTAGTCATAAGGGTAACTGAAAAAGCATATGCCAAGTAACATATTTATTCAGGTTCTTCTTGTTTATCAGATTAGGGTTAGAACAGCACTACATTTGCCCACAGAAGATCAAATCACTGTTTGTGTACAGCTGGATGCAGTCAGTGTGCAGACACAGCATTTTGATTTGTTTTTCATTGATTAGTAAGATGAGCTAAAGTGTTTTAGGTATACTTATCTCATACACACTTCCCAAATCAGGTTTCATCTAATAACCTAATTAGTTGGTTAGACAGAGTGAAGGAGAGATGGCAACCATGTCTTTGAGTGCTAGAATTAGCAGAGTTCAACTTTAATATCTCATTTTTATTTATACATTTAAAGGAGGCAAACACTTTTTTTCCTCTCTTTTTCAACAGCCATTCAATCTTTCAGTTGTGAAAAAGTCTGTTACTGAACTTGGCTGGGTTTACCCACAGGAAAACAAGAAGAACAGTGGTTCCCTAATATATCCTCATAAATACAGTTTCCTGCTTTCAGATTGCTAACTTTATAGCATAGCTGTGGAGCAAGCTGCCAAGTTTCCTAACCTGAGATGGGACTGGAAAAGGGTAGGAGCCCAAACCCTTAATAAATCTCTGCAGAGTATAATTCAGTAAATAACAACCCATTTTAGCAGCTAGCCCAAGGTAAAGTTTTCACACAGCACCTCTGCAACTCCCCACTGCTAAAAACAGACAGTATTTTTCTGAGCAGGTTTAAACTAAGCCTGTGTCAAAATCATAAAAGTACTAGTAGGGCAGTGCAAGGGTCACGAGCAGCAAGTACCTTACTGTCAAGCTTCTTCATGGTGACCAAGTCTAGGGACTTCAGTGAGTGTCCAGTTGGTGCAATGAAATATAGGCAGGCATGAATTCTGGTGTCGTGGTAATTGAACAGGGATCGTTTGATCTTCAGCTCTTCTTGCAGGTAGGCTTCAAACTGCGCATCGATATATTCTACTATAGGCTTGTAGCTGAAGAGAGAAAACACAGCACAGAGAAAACCAGAGCATTCACTACTAGGACAGCACAGGTCACTGATCAATGTTGAGGAAGCTTCACAGGTGCTCTGCACAATACAGGGAGCAGAACTGGAACCCTCCTCGCCTGACCTAGAGTTCCTCCTTAGCAAGTGTGTGTTTTCATTTGGTGCCCAGGGAGGGCATTATGGACATATTAGCAAGATGAAGTGGCAGAGGCCCTGAACTTTAGGTGTGTGGAAGCCACACAAGGCTACTGCCCTGACAAAGAATGCATTTTACAGTCTTTCCAATTAAAGTCTGAGCCAACATCAACAGCACTGCCAACATCACTGAGAATCAGCTGATGCAACAAAATTTAAACATGAAACTGTCACCTACCCCAGCTTTTCCAAAAGCTTGTTCATGATCTTAAAAGAGGGGAGGGAGATTTCACAAGGACACAAAAAGAACTTTTCAGGATGCTAAGTCTGTGAGCAAAGTTCAGGAGATAGCTACACTGTTTGGGTACTTCAGGAGGAACCATTTTGTTGGAGAAAAAATGCTGGTGCAGTGTGTCATGCCCTGACTGATTTATGCTACTGCAAAAACCTATAGTTTGTTTGTTTTTTCCTCCACCAAGTGCAGCCTCAGACTCTGTGGATCAAGGAAGCTTTCGAAAGAGGGCACTGAGATGAAGGCACCAAGACCACACTGCCACTGCCTTCAGCATTGGATTCACAGTGGTGTTAGTGCCCTCCCTCAAAAGCTGTTGAGGAAAAAATAGACCATGAGGAGTTTTCAGGTCCTCCAGAAACACCCTTCTGACAGGCAGCCAGCAAGGCTCTGCTCTGGCCCCACTGCTCCAGACACCAGAGCAGCTGTTTGAGCAGTTGTTTAAAACCCTTAGCAAAGCAGAGCAGGCTCTTGATTGATTTACCAAGCCAAAGCTATAGCAAGACAGGCAACACTGCATGAGGGCTGCCAATGTCAGAGACCCATACAACAGTACTGAGCACTGCTTGGCAGAGGGTATATGAATACCACTATGTGGCTTTGTAACATGACTGCTGCTCATGTTTCTTTGCTTTTGGAAACTACGACTGACCGTGAGACCCTCAAAACCTCAGACACAGGCACATTGCAAAGAAAGCAGTAAGGTTTTACATTGGGAGATCATACCAGAGAAAGCACCATAAAAAAAAAAAAACCCGAGCAAAAAAGGACTGAGAGGGCTCAAACCAGGAGAACAGAAAAAATGCCACCCACTATGGCCATATGTATCAGGACACAGCAGGACAAAAGCTGCCCTTAAGTCCTACTGCCCTGTGACTGCTCCTCTCTCCGACCAGCTGAGAGGGAAGTTGGAGGGGTTTCACCACCAACACTGCTGGCTCTTCTCGTCTGCCGAATGAAGCAAATGTAAGTGACCTGGCAGTAACAAGCTAAAGCATCCCTGCTCTGAGCACCTGCTCCTTCCTCCTCTGAGCAGCTTTTGTTCTCACCCGAGAGCATATGGCAGTGGCTGAAGAGCAGAGCTCTCCCTCCAGCCAGCATGCTCTGTAGCGTTAGTTAGGAGCAGGAACTGCAAAGCGGGGGCAAGAGTTGTATTTTGGGGTCAGGTCAAGAAGTAAGGAAATGGTACAGAAATAAAGCACTATAAAATCTTTTTTTTTAAACCTATAGTTTTCTCCTTATGGAACAGGCAGCAGAACCTGTCCAGTCTCCACACTAACAGGGATCTTGGTGAGCACTTAGATGTTAAGTCCGTGCTTTCAGGGAGCTTATGCTATCTCTCTAGTGCCCTAATAGCTTTTGGTCAGCTCGCAGTCTGCCAGCCAGCACACCCTCACTTGGAGATGTGCAGAGAAGAGGATCACAAACACCACTTCAGAGGGAGTTGGGGTTACTGCAGCAAGGGAATGTATGGCTCTAAGATACAGGAAATGCATTGAGTATTAGTATGACTAGTTTTATCACTACAGCAGAAGTCCATATCGATGGACACAGGAGATGGCATGGGCTGCCCACAGTATTTACTTCACATATGAAAATCAGCACCTAGGTACAACACTAAAATAAAACTCACTTCAACTTGAACATTGCAGGATGTTGTGAACAGGAACCGTGATCCGAGTCCCACCTCCCTAAAAGATGCAATTTACTTGCGATTCAAACTTGTGTTTTCAAATATTTATTTCAAATTATTTCAAGCAGACTTCACCTGAGCTGCAGAGACATGGAGGGCAGAAAGACAGCTTCAATTCTGTAGTCTAGTTGACCTGTTTGTTCTTCACTGTTTCTACCTGTCTGGTGGGGTGAGTGATGCTAGCTGCCACACCAGCATCAGGAAACACCAAGGGACCTATTCCTCACACAGGGTCAGGGCCTTCTGGTGTTGGAATCCTTATGCTGAGGTGCTCTTTCTCCTGACAGAAATAAGTTTACCTGTCATCTTTGTTAATTTGATCACCAAATCCAACTGTGTCAACAATAGTCAGCTTCAGACGGACATTACTCTCCTGGAGCTCGTAACTCCTGGCTTTCAATCTCACACCAGGCTCATTGTGCGTCGCAGGTTCACTTTCAAACTTGGTATTGAACAGAGTGTCCATCAACGTTGACTTGCCGATGCCAGTTTCGCCTGAGCAGACAAAGGTAATGTTAGTACAGCCCGACAACTTCTCCTTGCCTCATTCTCAGGCACCTTTGCCAGGCTAAGGGGTTACTCCACTTGGGTAGCAGTGGAATTAGGCTACATGCACATGGCTAAGCAAAATAATCCCTACAGAAACAGATGTCTTTTAAGATAGTCCCCATCTTTGCCAATCCCCCAGGACTTAATCAGGGACTTTGTGGACATTGGGAAGTAAAAGCAGCTCTGGCTTTAACTGCTGGACTCAGACTAATTTCCTCCACCGGTCACACCACCAGGGTCTGCAGGGTATGCCTGCAAGGTGCGCTATCAAAGCGCCACACGCTAGGGATGTGAATCCAAAATGAGCCCCTGCCAGGCAAGAGCTGCCACCCTGACAGACATCGAGATAATCCAAATGTCCTCAGCACTTGCAGGTAAAGAGCTAGGCTGCTGTGCTGGGAATGGCAAGAGAAATTTGTGGGCTGTAGGTGTACCACAGTAACAGGCAAAGACACCAAAAGAAGCATCACTAAGATAACTAAGCATCACTGACCTCAGGGATTTTTTATTATTTTGGGGAAGCAAAGGAGCTTTTTTCACATACACACACAGTCTTTTCTAGTAATGCTACTGTTAACGCTTTCTATGGGAAACAGAAATTGGAAAGGATGGGCTGAGGCTTATGAGAGTCCCTGAAGAAAAGGTAGTAAACTGGAAGGAAGACAGGAAAAAAGTTAAGAATACAAGAAAACCCCAACTGCCTCCCAAAATCATGACCGTCTTTAAGAACTGTTACTTAAATGCTTGCAGTGAGCTCCCCTTCTGAAAGAAGAGAAAGGGTTCCTATGATGAGCCAGCAAATGCCTGCTGCTGCTAGAAACCTGTTACTGGACTTGCTACACTGACAGCACAAGAGATATAAACAATCACTGCTTTCCCTTAAAGGCATTTGCTCCCAGTGGTCTTCAGCTGTCGCCCATGGTTTGTACATGGGTATGACCTGACTGGTGATGCGGACTCCCTCCTGCCTGATAGCATGAAAAGCCCCAGCCTCCCCACCTCGCAAGCAATAGCTACATTCAGGACAGCAAGGAGCTGTTCTTACTCAAAAAATACTTAATTATCTATTTAATAGTATAGATTAAGTGCTAGTTCTGATGTGATTTTCTTTACAGAAGTTGTAAAATTCTCTCAACTCCAAATTTCATTCCCAAGGAGATATCTGTTTCTCTACATGTTTTTGTGCCTTTTTTTTTTTTCAGCTCTGTTCCCATTTCCTTTCCAAGAGTCACAAAAACACCATAGTGAGACTTGGGCAATAAAAGTTTGAGACAGGGATATATGGACAGTTTAAAAAAAAATATCTAAATTAGCACACTGCTTAAATACCAACTTTTACAACTATTGCAGGTCCACTAATCCCCAGTGCAATTAGTAATGTGGATGAAAGCATTAGCCTAAATCCCATTTTTAAGTCAAAAGTGTTTGCTTAGCAATTACATCACTGCTACTACTACCCATGCTGTGAGCAAGAGGTGAGCTGAGGTAACATCCTGAAGTTCCTCCAACCAAAGAGATGCTGGGATCTGGGACAGAGCTCCTGGACTGCAGCAGGCAAGCACTGGCATTTGCAGGTCAGGCTTGTGAGGGATCCTATTGCAACCTCTTAAACCCCCTAAAATGGGAAGTAGGACTGAATAATAGAAAAGCAAAGCAAAATAGCAGGTGGGAGAGAGAAGCCTGCATCTGGGATTGCCCCAAGCATCTAAGTTGTAAGTAACTCTCCTAGCATGAAAAATCTCTCTCAAAATATGCAACCGACCCACACGTATGTGTCCACAGAAACAAACGGCACTACTCAGCATCTACCTGTTGCTCTGTGATCCTTGACAGTTCATTTCCCTGGCTTTGACCCTGACCATTTGCCACCCTAGGCTCAGGAAGGTAAGTGGCTACTTACAGCCCAGTAAAATAATCAGACAGAGATATGCTTGTTGCAGCTTTCCCACCCTGCGAGGCTGCAGTTACATAAAACGAGCTTTCAAAAAAAGAATGAGCAAATGAAAGAGGGGGAAGACTGAAAGTATATACATGACATTATAACTCAAAATTTAGACCTGGAGCGCAACCCACACGAAAAGATCTGTCCTAAACTGATGGCACAGCCTGTTAACCTCTGAAGCTATGTATTTGAGTGAGCTCCTGACGTGAATGCAGTGCTGCTGCATCCTATGCTAGATGAGCTTTCCAGCACTTTATCCACACAGACCACAATTTAAGAGCCTCACATTACAATGCCAAGTTAAGTGTATCCTCTCTCAAAACACAATTTCAAAAGCTTTAATTTAATTTATTTTATTCTATTTCTTGGACAACTACAGCAATTTGTGTGAAATTTTTATTTGAGGTGAAAAAAAAAGATTGATAGCACATTTTACAAGAGAAAGAGTTGGACCAAGTTGCTATGTTAATGGAGACACATGAAGTCACATTAAGGAGGAATATTTACTGCAAGAGAAAAAGGCAATTAATTTATGCTATTTTGATCAAAGAGCTGCCTGCTAATCGGGCTGTTCCCTGGTGAATTTTAAATGGTTTCATGCTGCCAGGAGAGAGTCACATGAGGGTTGGTAGCTTGAGTATGCAGAAGTATAGCTATTCTCTTATCTCCTCCTTTGACATGCAAAGCTATAGAGAGGAGTCTGTTTGCCAGATTTCAGACAGCTCATGCTGCACCACAGACACAAATTCTCAACATGTAAAAAAAAAAAAAAAATCACAATCAGAGGGTTGTGGGTTTTTTTCCAGCTAATTAATGTAACTAATTAGGGGACAATACTCCCTTCTTGCAAGCTTAAAAGAACAACGGATATGGATGGAAAGAAGAATGATGTTTGTAGACTGCTCTGCCAAACTAAGAGTCAAACCCACCATTTTTGTCAATTTACAGAACTACATCCTGGGGCACCTTGAAGTGGTCCACCTACAGGTCAAAGCTGTTTTGGCACACAGCTCCCTAGGATTGAGCAAAGGGTTTCCAATTGCACAGTATCCAGAGTGCCAAGACAGTAGGTACCTCTCTATAGCCAGAGAAGGAATCTCCTTCCCATACTTCACCCTCTGAATAATTTGGGAAAAGTAACACAGTAACTCCAGCTATAAAACCAACTTGCAGCACCCAGATTAAATACAGCAGAAAACAGGTGACAGGCTTTGTTCTCAAGTACATCATTTACAGACTAAAAATGGCATCGTTTCCAACTGGAGAAACTAAGAATATAACAAGACAGGCAGGCAAAGCCTGGAAGGAATGCAATTTTTTGCAAAACAGCCTCTGCACCCAGCCCAGAGAACAGCAGATTTAAGTTAACATTCTTTCAAAAATACATTCAGTTCCCAAGTTAGCTCAACTTCCTTATGGGCAGCCCCTGGGGAAAGCAGAACTGCAGGACCATCAACCAAAAGGGTAAATTTTTTAACACCTACAGGTTTCCATGTTTTGACTCAGAGAAGGGGGTGGAGAAAAGGAAGAGGGATACTAGATTTTACCCTGGAGCAGCTCTGGGAATAAACTCTCACTTCCCTGCCACTACGGTCCCCAGGCTTCACAGGAGGGAGAAGGTGCTAATAAGTCAATATGTATGCATTCCTTGGCAAGAAGTGACCTCCCAGTGGTGCAGGATGACTTACCCACACAGAGGATGTTGAAGCAGAAGCCCTGTGATGTTGACTTGTTGACCAGCTGATCAGGGAGGCTGTCAAAGCCCACATGGCCAGAGAGGGACAGGTTCCTAAGGTCATCACTCTGTAAGATCAAGAACAAAGGCATTTAACAGGGTTGCAAAACCCCACTAGAGAATAAAGCTGTACCTAGTCCTGTCATAATTGTGTAACACCAAAAGTTTGGGGACATAGGATCTCTTAAGGGAGAGCATATTTAGGAAACAAACCTTTTACTTCTATCTAGCTTTTCTGCTGTGGGACTCAGGAACTAAAACATCCCCAACCCCAAGGCTTACAAACACCACCAGACTGCTCCTCCATGATTCTGTACCAATTTGAAACACCCAGACATTGTTTGAGGCCTCAGCATCACACATCCCTATGGTTACCCAAAGACTGTTTAGGCAGACACCTGGAAGAGAGACAGCAACACAATCATAGCAGCAAGCAGACCGATTCCCATTTAATTGCTGAAGCAGTCAAGTCTTCTGCCTCCTCCATGAACACTGTACAGCTCTGCAGCAGAAAACAGCTAACCTTCCCTTCCAGTACTCCCCCAGCAGGGTGGGAGCTTCCCCAAAGCATCCAGTGAGGCCAGCTCTCCTAAACAGCACACGAGTAACAGGTTGCAATGCAGTCCCGGTGGCAACTCCAAAAATCTATTCCTGACATAAAGCTGTGCAGGCAAGCAGAGAGCCTATGCTCCCCTTGGGAAGGAGCAGCTTTCTCAGACTTCTATTGTCATAAGGACAGAGTTTAGATGGCAACACTGCCTATAAGCCAGCTAAATCTTGTTCCAGCTTTTACAGGCCTTGACCAGAAAGGAAAAAGCATGCAAGCTGCCCTGCAGATACCTTGGTTTACAAATAACCCCATGCAACACAAGGTAAGGAATCAGGGCACCATTCCTGGCATTTTCTGCATGACCTACAAAGCCTACCATGCTGCACCTCCATGTCTTCAGCAGGAAAATAAATGCCAGGCCAGGCACCCCAGAGGTGCAAGTCAACCCCTCCTGACCCACTCTCCTCCTCCAGGCTGCCCAGGGTGGGCTGCTGGGCTGATAACATCAAACACACTAAAGCCGTTTTATGGAGGGTAACAGGGCAGCACAGACATCACAGAAGGGAGGTTTGAAACACCTCCAACATTGCATTTTGGACTTTTCCACAACAGCTGTACAGTAATTCACAGAGAGGCTTGGAGAAAGAAGCCAGCCCCATTATCTCTTCCCTGGCAAACTGCAGTTATGCCCACCTCCTGAGCACAGATTAAAAAAAAAAAAAAAATAAGAAAAAAGAAAAACCTCCTCAGTAGCCCTAGAGCAGCTCTGCTGCTATTTCACACAACATTCTTCTCCGAAAGTTTGTTGTCCTTGTCTTGGGATAATAACCTTTCTCCAAACCCAAACATCTCCAGAAGAGTCACTCCACCTAGGCCATACTGTTGAGCAACATTACAGCCATGGGCAGCTGCTTAAAGATGCTGGAAGCACCAGCTTCTCCACAAAAATCATTGAGTTTTGGACCAGAGATGGAAAAAGACACTCTTTGGTTGTTAAAATAAGAATCAAAAGCAGAAGAGGAGTTCCTGCTCTCTGTGCAATTGCTGAGCGTTCCCACTTCCCTCCTCAAAACATACAGCCTAGCCACCAATTACAGGAAGAAATAAGTTACAACCCAAGTCAAGTGCTGATGAAAATACCACTCAGACTTAAAAAAAAAGAAAAAGACAACAAACCCACAGAAATTCTGAGAAAGGCAATATCTCAAAGTAAAAAATGTCAAAGCCGGTGCTATTACCATATGGCACAAAGGTCCTTTTTGCCACGCTGGCACACAGTTTGACACCCGTACCTAAGCCTTCTCTTAACACCCAAACCAGGCTTGTCTGAAGGCTTAATGCCAGACTGTTCACCTCCATCCCTCCATATACTGGACAGCAGTACTGCAGAAACTTAAAGTGATCATGAGCTGCCATCTCCTTCACACAGGCTGGGTAAAAATAAACCAAAAACACAACACAAAGGAAACCATCACCTCATTTACCCTCAACAGTGATTTTCCTGGAAAAGCCCCAGGCAATGGAAGACAACCCTGGGATTTATGCAGTATGTGAATGGGTTAAATTACATATTTGTAACATTGGTATTTTTAAAACACCAGTGGGCTTGGATTTATCATTAAGTGAAGGGAGCTCAGAGCAGATCCCAGAAAGCAATAGGTGCCCATGACTCACAGGCTTCACAGAAACTGGTGGGTGTTGAACATCTCTCAGCACGGCACCAATATCTCTTTCCCTGATATATTTTGGGAAGGCAAGTACTGCCTCATCATCAGTTACTCAGCAGGAACAGGAGTTAGACTCATCTCTTGCATCTGTGTCAGTTATTTTTTGCTGTATACCTTCCTTTGGTTTAGCCCCTTTTTTTTTTTCCCCTGCAAATGGCAAACATCAACAGTGGAAAAAACAAAAACTCTCTACACTTCTCAATGCCAAGTATTTTTCACAAGCTGTGCTGCTTAACAGGAGGCAGAAGTCTAGGCTGATATTTGCCCGAAACACCAGAACACTTGTGAAAAGCTCAGAGGCCCAAGGCATGGGCAGAGATGAAATGCAAACCCAAGTCTCCACCTCCCTCAGTATTCCCCAGACCATAGCTCATCTCACTGAGTAGAGCCGATACAGAAAACACGTGCATTTCTGCAGAAATATCACAGATACGCATTTTGGAGAAGGCAGGAGAGCCAAAGGGAATAGAGTTTCTAAATATCTCCCTCCACACACAAACAAAACAGTCCTGTAACACGCAGATGGACTTAGAGAGCAGATGCTTTTGGGGGGAGAGATGCGGGCTGCTCCTCTCTGAGGAGAAGGATTAAAGGAAGGTACACACAATGCATAACTTCTTACCACTGCAGCCATGCCTCTGCTCTTGCTTTCACAGGGATAGCTTACTCTTGCTCAGTAACTACAGGGTCACTGACACAAGGACAACCACCCTGTCTCCTTTCTCTGCTCTCCCCATAGCAGATGCTTCAGCAGTAGGCTGGAAGCTGCAGGACTCCCCACGAGGCTCTGTGGCCCCTTTAGCCATGGACAGGTCAGCCAAGGATGCCAATCAGCAAAACCACTATGGGCAATTCTAACAATTAGATAGCACAGGACTGGGCAGTTCCATCTTTATCAGCTCCACAGTGCTACAGTTGTCAGCCCTTGGGCTGCCTGGGGAGGGGACAGGGACCGAAGCCACTCCAAACTTGGGAATAGCTCGTTAGCTCAGGTTTTATCCACATGGAGAGGAAGGTTGTGCTGAAGGGCAACAAGCATGATTGCTCAGTGTATAATCAGCAGAACACACAAGTGATTCACATGTTCAGTCTGGCAAAACAGAAGTGTTTTAAAAACAACAGGATGCAAAGTCAGATGGCCACACTGCTCTGGCTGTGAATCGCTGTGACAAGCCCCTGAGAAGAGTGGGCTGGATTTTGATCTCAAGTGAATCATCCCAAAAAACTGTGTGTCTCCAGCTGAAGAACGGTCAAAGGCTGACACAGGCAAAGGTTCCTGCCCCACAGCAACAAGCCCAGAGCTCCCATACACACCCAGCAAGCCAGGGGAGCTACCAGCATTAATTTATTCCTCCTGCTGTGGGGTTCTTCCAGAGAAAGGCAGCAGGGCTGCCCAGGCACTTCACCTCAAGTGGAAAGACACGTATCATCATCCAGCCTCACCGACTTCTTCCCAAGGGTACTCCTCAGATAACGATCAGAGCTCAGCTCAGTGTGCCTTTGAGCTCAGCACAACTCCAACTCTTCCCCTAATACTGCACCTAAATACGCTCTTGGACTAAGACAACTCAGCTGTCACTCACAGTAACACAGTCCTAAGAGACACCTTATTAACACACAGACAAGTTGCTCTATCTGTAAGTACTGACCTCTTACAAGCACACTAAGAGAAGAACCGTTTGCCAAGCACTTCTCCTTGCTTGCAGCCGCAGAAGCGATAGACAAGATCAGCTAGGTAAAACTCCAGCTTCACAGACTTCTACAAAGGTCAGCCAATTTACACCAGACACACTGGACTTGGATATCCACAGAATCTTCGTGGTTGGAAATGACCTCTGAGATAGAGTGCAACCATACACACACAAAAAAACCCTACATCTCAGCCACTAGAGGATGCCACTACAGCATGCCCTGAAGCATCACATCTACCTGTAATCTACCCCTACATCTACATGTTCTCAAAAGACAGACATCTTAAGACATCCCAAAGGCGGTTGTTATTTTTAAACTCCTAAGACCCACTCATGTCTCCTCTACTGAACTCCACATTACAGGGCAAACCCTCCTTCCCTCTTGACGTACTACCTGCATGAGAGGGAAGCAATTCCCAACCTGAGAGCTGCATACTAACCCCTCCAAAACCTGTAGAGTAACACGAACAAATAGATGCTTGTTTATTGGGAAAGATGCTGACCACTTTTCTCTGCAGCGACCTACAAAGCATCCCCCATGGTTAATACTTCTTGATTCAAGAACAGTCTTTCAGATGCTGTTACCACAACTGCTGGTTTTAATTCCAGTAGGATAAGGGAAGGGGGTAAGTAAAACAGAGACAAGCCTCAGGAGGCTTAGTGTCTACTATGTACCATCACTATAAAGAGATTAATTTTTAGGACCCTGTGTCCTACTGCTTCTAATTTTGGGGAGGGGTGGAAGGGAAGCTTGCAAACGCCAAGAAATAGTTTGCAGTGTCAGAGTCCTGTCAGTCTACTTCAGATCTGGTTTTCTTCATACACAGGTCCTGGTGGCAAAGGTTTACAGATGTTCTGTGGCAAACAGTGGGTTTGCCTGGATGTAATTCAGTGAAGCTTTATAAAACAATTTGGCTGATGAGCCACGTGCAAAGAGAGAATCAGCTCATTCCTCCTAAGCCACAGTGGCTTGGCAGAGGTAGCAGGAATAAGGGGAAACTTATTGTCCTCGTTGGAGTGAGCAAGGCTATGCCTACGTGCAGATGGGGAGGCAGATATAGAGATGGGTCCCATGATCAGAAATTTGTCACTCCTCCAGAGTCAGCACATAGCAGAGCCACGTCCTTACGCTTCAGAAGGTGTCTGGAAGCTGATCTGAGATAAAGCAAAATTACTCTTCTCCTGTGTAGAAAGAACAACATCACTCCCAAAAGGCTGAAGAGAGAGTGTCCAAAAGGACACCTGCCGTACTCAGCTCTCCTCACTCAGGACTTAATTGTGACAACGGCTGTTCCCTCAAGCCAAGCAAGCTCCTGGCTGATCCCCTCCTGCTTTAAGGCTGCCAGCAAAACACTCCCCTTCAGGCTCCCCTGGTCCACTGCTCCTTGCAGCTGGGGGTCAGTTTCACATGGCCTCCAAAGAGTTAAAGAAAACAAAAATGAGCCTCAAATTCAAGAGGGGAAAAATCTGGTATGCAAAATATTGAGCTCAACCACAAATATGAAGCAAGTGTTTAGTTATTTGAGGCCACATGACTTTGGAGGCACCTTTAAGAAATTCTGAAAGCTTTTATTGTTGTCAGCAGCTCAGGCCAGTTATGCTTTTGCCCCATTACTAGGGACGCATTCTTGCTTTTCTGAAGTAATCTTAGATGCTGCATTCAAAGTCAGGGACTTCAGCGATACTTTAGTCTGCTCAGACAAAAAGGTGGCTCAGGAAAGAGCAGTGAGCACAGAAGCAAAAAGGCAGTTGCTAAGGGGCAGATCTATCATACCCTTTCCCCGTGCTAAACCTCAGAGCCACTTCATGCCATGCTGGCAGGGACTGTATTCCCAGCACCTACACCAGAGCCATGCTCACTGTTAAGTTCCTTCAAACAGCACCCACAGCCCTCATTCCCTTTCTTTACACAGACTTAAGTGATCGTTAAGCCCTTAACTCTTGTATAAGGGAATTCAAGTATAATAGTATGGGGGGGGGGAACGAACATGAAAAGAAAGAACNTGCCACAAGAAAACCCCAGTCCCATAGCAATCAGTTAATCAAGAAAGTACAGACTTTGCTGTTGCTTTAGGCTAGGATAACCATCAGTATCACCAGTAGAGGAGGGGGAGTTCCTGTCTCCATGCTTCTGCTGCTGGCTGGCTGTAGACTGAGCAGAAGTCTCTGAGCTACTGAAGTCTGGGAGGTCCTGTTCCCCCTCTTCCCCTCAGCTTTCATTCCCACCCTGGACTGCTTTCTCTCAAAAAGGAGAGCAGACTCCTTTGGAAAACATGTTCTCATTCTGTAATGTATCAAGCAAGCCACAAGGATTCATGAAAGAGGTAGGCAAGCTGGATGGCTAATGCCTCCTGCCCTGCCACCAGCCCAGTGAGTGGCTCAATGCTGCAGCTATTGCCCCCAAGAGCTGGAGCTCAGAAAACCATCTTGTTCTTCGTGGATAAAAGCTGGCACCAACTGTAGCTGCTTATGGGCACAGAGCTTCTCAATAGTGTGTGTTTCATTTAGCAGTTCTCCTGCCCCAGCCCCCCAGCAATACCTAAAACAATAGCAAGTAGCCAGGTCTCCTTACTCCCAGTAACAAGAAGCACTGTTAGTAAGTGTTATACCACAGCTGGGTCTCTCACTCAGTAACCACAGAGGTCACTGGGAACGCAAAAAGGGTCTCCTCGCATGTTCTGGTTTCGCCTTTTAATCCTGGGGAATCAGGACATCAGAAAAAGCTAATTTGTGAGAGAAAGGCTGGAAGCAATTTGGGCAACAAAGCAGCCGGCAGCAGCAGACAGGGAAGGGGAGGTGTGGGTCTTGTGCTGCCCCTCCTCAGAATATTGCACAATATTTTATCTGGGGAATCGCTAGCCACAGGAGGCTGCCAGCAAGACAAATCTAAGGGTGTCTCCGCAGGGGAACCCCTTGAGACCGGGTGATGCTGGTTACGCTTACGTAAATGCGGGCAGTAACATGCAGAAGCAATGGGGAAGGAAACAGCCTCTCTCTCCAAGGTTGGTTCCCAAAATGAGTCACAGGATGACACCATGGTGGGAAGCACAAGGCCCATCTCCCCAGCATCTAGCACCAACCGTCCTGGTTGCCAGCAGCTTGCAGTTGTGAGCTGCAGTCCCTGCCACGCAGCAAGGACACGCTCCCCGCAGCCAGCAGAGCCGCTGCTGTTCCCGCGCTTCCAAGGCACACTGGCGGAGGGAATTGCTTACATTGGCAAGATGCAGCAACTCAGCAGGAGGATGGAGAAAAAGGATACAGGCACATTCTTCTGGGAAGAGGAAAGTCAGCAAAATCTGACAATTCAGAAGCGGCTGTAGAGAGTGGGAACGAACATTTGTCTTCCAGGCAAAATGTTTGGCTAAAGGTCAGCGCAAGCTCAGAGCACTAACACTTCCATTTATGCCAAAAACTGACATAAAAGACATTTTCCTCCATAGGTTTCCAAAAACCACGGCCCATTCTATTTGGAGTAAAAGTGACTAATGCCTCTAGCAGTCCCTGATGTCACAAACTGCTAACCAGCAAAAAACCAACAAAAAAAAGCAAGCTGGACTTTGGGGATGATAAGGACCATATGTGCATTCCAGCAAGGCTTGTAAACTCACAGAAGGGAGGGGAAGAAAAAAAAAATAAAAGAGAGGAAGGAGGAAGCAGGAGGGTATGGGGGGAGGAAGAGAGACATAATGTGACAAACAAGAATGAAGACCATCCACAGGCAGAGCCCAATTAGAACCAGATGCTCTTTGCTTCTCTGGCCAATCTCTTGCCTGACAGGAGGACAACAGGGAAATAGCTGCCTTTTTGACTGCTTGCATGAGGCTGATGAAATAAAGTGGGAGCTGTTATTCAGTGCCAGGATCCCCAGGCTGAAATGCTCTGCTCCCGTTTCAAAAAATGGCATGCAATTTATTGCAATTTCCCCGCCTTTTGTCTTCTGAGGTGCCACATGCAGGGAAAGGCAAATACATCCCTTTCAGCATCCCCAGCCGTCCTCTTGCAGCCAGGCACAGCAGAGAAAGTTGGAAGATCCTTCACACCAGCCCTGAAAGAAATGTTTTTGGGGGAACCACAGCCCAGCAGCTGCTGCACAAGGGTACAGCACCCAAGTCAGTCAGTGACACTAGGCCAGTTTACACCAGCAAGTATAGAAGATTATATATTCTCAAGTCTAACAGATTCAATCTTAAGAGTTAAAAACAACACTGGTCAGTGGGTAGGGCAGAAGCTAACAGAGAAGGCAATAAGTATGTTGCTATACAGACATTAAGACTCTTTTTTTTTCCTCCCCAGTTCTTTTGCCCTTTTCCCAGCCCTTCTGGCTACACTGTCCCATACCACTACAGACACAGATGTAGTCCAACAAGACAGCAGAGAGGAAAAAGCCAACAAAAGCCATTTCCTTCTGTCTTTCACTGTCATGCTCTTAAAATAGCCCTGAAACAGCTGCATCACAAGCCATTAAATAAGTGGAATTATACTTTGATAGAAGTCTTTAGCTAGAGGCACAGCACAACATGGGACTCCACACAGAGCAAAGCTTGATACAGGAACTCAGCAGGACTCATAGACTTATGCAGAGGCCATTTGCAAGGAGCTCTCTGGGACACCCACCCCAAGTCCAAGAAAGTGGAATTAACACAAATCCAGGAACACAGTACCTGACCCCACTGCCAAGTTTTCCTCAAACCTTCCCCAGGCTTCCACCAGCTCGAGTCCAGTTAGGGGTGTGAACACAGCCAGAGCAAAATACAGAGATTTTTAGAAAGGAAAGCAGGCCATAGGGCTTGCTTATAAAACAGTAACAAGGCAGCACTGTTCCAATACCTGAATCAAATTAAGGGCCACTCCAAACAAAGAGCAGCAGCTTTCCTTGCAAAGTTGTGCAGGCACAGCTGAGCAAGGCTGGCTTGCACTTCTTTAACCCTGTGTTTTCTTTCCTGAAAAACCGTAGACACATCAAGGGCCCATTTTGTCAGCTCCCATTCAGCAAGCTCCAAGACTAAGAGGTGCCCCATATCGTGCCCTGGATAATTAATTAGCCCTGGGACCTATGAGCAGGATCAGCATTAATACTGTGCTTTGCAGGCCTGCTTAGAGGTAGATGGGGGTCACCACGGCATGGCCTTGCCCTGCACACAGACATGCTCCAGTTGTCTGCTCAGGCACAGCTTCCGAGTAAGGCACACAGAGCTGTGTGTATGAAGGTATATAGCTTCAGATCATTTATTTACTGGTTCTGAGTCTGAACTAAAAAGAGGACAACGCTGATATGCATACATGGTTTCTTCAATGCCTGGGTACCAAAGCAGCAAGTACAAACAGGTTTCAATTGAAAAACAAAAACAAAAACAAACCCACAAACAAACAAACACCACCCCACCCCCCAAACAAACAAACAAACAAACAAAAAACCCCCCAAAAACCAAAACAAACTTTCAACTATGTGATTTCACACAGTCAGTGCACTGGCAACTTGTCTTGGAGTTACTGGAAGACCCAAATGAAGCAGGGTAAGCACACTCCTTGGAAAATCGCTACCAGGACTTTTAATGGACCAACAAGTGCTACATACACACTCAGGGAAACTTGAGTAGTCCAGCTACACCAATGAAGTGTTGATCCAGTATCAACTGGTCTGAAAGAACTGGCTCAGACCAGCTCTTTTTAAATTCATATGCAACACGCACACGACAGGATATTAAAAGGCCAGAGGAAACCCTTCAATTTGGACAAGTCCAGTGTTTTTACCCTCAGTAGTAATACATACACCTGAGTGTGGTTCTTAAAGTAATGCAGACAACAAAGTAGGAAAACCAGGTATCAAGTGAGTTCATAGTATGGTCTAATTTTCTGAGTTTTAAGTCATAGCCCTTGCATCTGCTTGGAAGAGGAAAAGGGAAGATGCATATCCCCTTATGGTACACGACGTTCTTCCAGGGCACCACAGAAGTCATTCATTAATAAGAAAAGGTCAGCAATCAAAGAACATAGAGGATTCAAATAGTGTTATTTGCCTTAGCACTCAGTTTTCTGTCTTCAGCAGGGGCGGAAGTGGAATTCAATTGAACTGAATCTGCACACAGAGGAAAAGGCCCAGGTTTACTGAATTAAGCTGACAGTTCTGAAATGTTAGTCCATAGATTTCAAGCTCTCAACTGACTCAAAAGCAATGTCTCCCACTTGCTGTCAGCAAGTCTTCATTTTCCTGCCTTTAACATGGTGAGCCTATACAAAAATTTTCATAAATAGGACATAGCTTCAAGGAACAACTCCCCGTTTTAGCTGAAGTACTTCCTTCCCTCCACCTCATTAATTCCAAATTTTTGTGGTTGCCTTGAAAGACTGTGTTTTGTCTTTCCAAAAACGTTAATTGGCCAGAGCTCTTTCAGAGTAAAGCACATCAGATCTAGGTCTGTGGCATAGCCATAACACTGGTATCATGAGGAGGAGATAGAACTAGAAGGCCACTCTACACCAGGGTTGTTATCCCACTCGTGTTTTGCTGCACTGATAGACTGCTACAGAGACTTTACCTTTCTGGACTCCATAGGCAGTGCAAGACAAAACATTTTTCTCATATGCAGCCCACAGACAGGAATGTTCCCACAGTCCTCTCCACATCCATCACTTGCAAAGGGGCAGGATTACAAAGGCGTTTGATGACCATTACACTCCTGGTGATGCTCCAAGTCACAAAGAATCCACAGACTGGACACCAGCCATTGCCCACCACACTCAAAAGTGTTTGAACTCCATAAATAGAGATATGGTTAAAAAAAGATAGAGATAAAAAGAGATATGGTTAAAAAAAAATATATATAGCACCAGAAGAAAGGATTAACTCTTTAGTCACAAGGAATCCACGGATGAGCTTTACAGCTCCAGTTTTTGGGTTGTGGCAGAGATACAAGTCTCTGATTCCATAGATCTAAGTCAACTCCCATAAACATGTAGAGTTCACACTCTTCCTCATACCTATTCTCTGCACCAGAGTTTAAACTGAACTATTCCTGCCCATGCACCAAGAAGGGAAGGGCTTTTCCTTGCACTGTAGCTGCTTGCGACTAAACAGTGTCACAAAATACGAGAAATGCCACAGAAGTGCAAGTCCCCACCACCGCACAGGCCACCAAGGCCTCTTACACAGCACAGCCAAACTCCCTTTGGGACCTGAACCCTTTCTGTCCTCTCCAAGATACATCCTCAGCCTCCACTGCAAACTGAATCAGCAAGGAAATCCAATTCCCATGACTATTTTTTTGCCTGTATGAGAGGAGCTAGACACGAATTCACGGAGATGTTTCACCAAGCAGTCTCCAAGAGGGAGGCAAGAGACTTGAAATCAAATCTCCCACTGGAGTCAGCCTGGGCAGCCCCAGCTAGCACCAAAGTACAGAAAACGTCATTTTTTCCTAAAGTGCCCCTGCCCAGCTCCTGTACATCAGACCTCCATTACTGCAGACAGCAAAGCATGGGTACCATCAACTTCATCTGCTAATTAACTCAGGAGGAGCCTTGTGTCAGCAAGCAAGTGAAGACAGCCCAAATTAAGCCGGCTACCTACCATCTGGAACAAGTCAGCCAGAATGAGGCTTTGCAGACGCTACAGCCAAAGCAGAGAAACCTTGTGTTGCCTCCCTGCCCTGTGCCCTAACACAGTACAGTAAATTCAAGGGGATCTTGATGGTGTTACCAACCAGCACGAGACTCCTGCAGCCCTGACTGTTCTCACCTCATGCCTCCCTGGCTGCACAAATAAAGAAGAGCAGGTTGCTAGTGAGGCTGAATCCCTCTGAAGGCAACAGAAAAGATGTTTCCATGAAAACAGCATTCACAGAGCAGACAGAAGTACTGTTTCCTACTTCCTATGGACCCTTTGAGTGCTCTCACCTGCAAAGGTGGCTCAGGCAGACACCATCACCCTAAAACAAGAGGGGTTTTCCCACAGGAGACAAGCCTGGGAACTTGGCAGAGGAGGGAGGGATCCTTCCTGCAATGATAGGCAAGGACACCTAACCTTAGGCTTGTACAAGTTTCTTTTGTAGGGACCTATTTTCCAAATGCCTCTATTAAAGAGGCAGAAATTCCTGGGGAATAAAATAGTTTCATTGGTGCAATGGGGAATATATTATAAAGGCAATGAGGCCACACCACAGTTCATCGGATGTACCAACTCCTGAAGCCCAGCTTCCACCCTGGGGCTGGATCCTGGCCAAAGGCAACCCCCAGCTTGCTAAGACATACCAGGAAGGCAGGGTCAGCACCAGACTCCCAATTCCTGCTGTGTGCCCAGCCCTGGCACACGGCATGCTCCTGGCAGAGCCTCTGACACTTCACCCCTCCTCCCCGAGTGTCCCTTTCACAAGCACACACGGCACTTGCATGGCTCCTAACTGTACTTTTAGCTTGCAGCTCTCAGCCTCTGGAAGGCCAGGAAAGCTTTCCCAGGAGACCAAGCTCAGATCACACCAGAAGCTTGAGTTCATTTAGTCACCTCAGCTTTTCTTATTTTTTTTTTACACAAGCTCTGATAATTTCCTTAATGCAGCTTACTCCAGTGAGGTGCTCCTTAGCAGGAAACAACATGCTTTAGATCAGCCACAGAACTTAATTTCTGAGGGCTTCAATTTTATCACCTTGAGTATAAGCAGTAACTTAGGATGCTTAAGAGACGCCTAGAAGGGAAAGGCAACAAAGGACAAAGGACCTGGAAGAGCAGACAACTCCACAGCATTTGGAATAAGAAACAGACACACAATTTGCCTTTATTTTCTTGGGTCTTTATGTGTAATCAGGCAGGAACAGCCACTGAGTCAACTGAAATAAAGCACACCTGAGCTGGGGGATATCTAGGCATTAAGTTCTCAGCAAAATGCATGAGCACAGACAAACCTCTCATAACTGTTGTGGCTACACACCAACTTGAGTGCTATAAGGAGGCCTGGTGATGACTTAAGAGGTTTGGTATCATGAACTAATACTGGTCTCAGCTACAGCTCAGAGATTACTTGACACCTCTCCCTGCCTCTGTGTTCTGTCCTCCTTGGCCAGGGTTCATACTCACTACCAGGTTTTCCACCAAGATGCTAACAATTTCTAAGCAGCCAGCCTCAAAACAGAACTCACCATGTGTCCTCCACTTCAGTCTCCAGTACATTTCTGTGCTTTCCAAGCAAGCACACACAGGGTTTTGGATATCTGAAAACTGCCTGCCACTTGTCACTTAAAAAACCCCCAAACAGTCATATAACAGCATATCTGACAGATGAGTAGTGTTCTTCAGTGGTGGTACTTAACTATGAAACCCCTGCTCTCTCCTGCAACAGCACTCAGTCCCTTGCCCAGGGACTGTGCAGTACTTAGAGAACACAAAGCCCACTGCCTCGCTCTGTAAGACACAACTCAATGTGTGTATGGAGGGGTGGTCACTCCCAAGCACTGGCAAGAGCCAAGCAATCACACAGTCACACTTAGTCCAAGGGTAGCTTCAAAACTAGCACTTTCCCAGTCCCCCTGGGAATCCGGAGAACAAGACAGTGCTTTTGCTGTGAAGTTAAGCTCAACGCCGTAAACAAAATAGTCTGTACACAAATGAAAGCCAACAGAGTAACTTCTTACTGAAACCCAAAGTCCCCAACAACTACTCATTTATACCCAGTGCTGCACTACAGAAGTCTCCAGAACCTGTAAAAACTTTTTATATTAAGCCTGATGTTTGCCTTTAAGTCACAGCTGATAACCCACTAGGAAAAGAACAGCAGAACATGAGCATGAGTGTGCAGTACAAGCCTTATGATCTGTCATGCAGCCAGACACCCAGCCTGTTCCTCTGCAAAACAGCGCTGGAAAAAGGCAATTCCCCATTATCAAGGATTTCAAGCAGATTTATTAGTTTAATCCTAATAATGCAAATAAAGCCAGACGCAGAACCGGCATAAATTGTTACACATGGAAAGAACTGCCCACAACCCCCACTGCATGAGTCTCTCATAATAAAGCACAAGCCTGTACAGTTACCCTTCCCCATTCTCTGGAAACTGAGCCAGCTTGGTGCTACCAGGCTGGGTGTGAGGAGAGGACAAGGCTGGCACAGGTGCTACCTCAGTAACTGATTACTCTCCCAATAAAGGCAGTTTCTGCACTTGTATCCCCATGGATGTCTGAGCACTTGAGACCAAACTCAATGTTTGCATGCAGGGATATACCTTCAGGGACTAGAGTTTCTTCTTGCTTAAAATTCAAATCCCCAACAGAGAGGCTGCAAGTCCCCTTATTAACAGCAGGGGTTTTGAAGGCTAAAGTGATACCCTCAAATCACACTTCATTTCCCTTTTCCTCACCCCGCTCTCCGGGGTCAGACTACCATGGGTTAGGCTGCTGCTCACAAAGTTAAATGCGAGGACACCGCTTACTGTCAGCTAAAGGATTCAGAGGGGGCCTGGCACAAGCAAGGAAAGCACAAAGCCTCTCACAGCCCAAGTAGCTGCTTGCTCAAGGCCAAACACAACTCCCTGCCACTGCAGAGCACCCAGGAGGCTCAGATGCTCCAGGCATGACGCACAGCACCATGGCATTGCTACGCCAGATCTGGTAGACACCAGCCATCATTAGAGGCTGCGTTAGCTCCAGGCAGTTTCATATTTTACTCCCTGCAATCTGCCTGCACATATCTCAAGCTCAGCACTGTTAGGGAATACCCTCAGCAAGTTTCTAAGAAGCATACTTAGATTTGGGGGGAGGAAGCTCATTCTTTAAGAGATGAGACTAATCCCGCTTTCAACTTCCCACAAACACCAGTTATGCATCAGCAGCCATGAAAAGACAAAGTGCCACATTAAACTCCCAGGACTGGGAAGAGAAAAATCTCTTAAAGATTATCCAACATGAGAAAAAAAATAAGTTAAAAAAATATCAAGGTCCCACACTTTCCTTTCATGTAAGTAGGTTCAGATGCTACCAGCCCCCAAAACTTTCAGCCAACTCATATGTTTTCATAAGCTTAGCTTTTCTTGGCCAACAATTTAAATTTTTGAACGCTAGAAAAACTGACATATATATCCCAAAACAAAGCAGCCTAATGGGAACAATGTATAAATGCAACATAAGGAAATAAGCAAGAAAAAAATATTTCTTTTTACTGTTTCTAAGTTTTATTAACACTAAGTGTTATTTTGACTAATTACATGTAGGAAACAAACTTCCAAAGGAAAATACTAACAGCATTTCTACAAACAAATTCACATCGGTGGCTAAACTCCAGACCCTAATTAAAGGCATCTTGTAACCATAAAATCCTTTTCTTAGTTACAAATGATAAGACCTTGATCCAAAACTTACTATCAACTTTAGAGGGCCCACTGCTCCAGTCATACTTAGTTTATTCCATCAGGAAAACAACAAAATAGGCAAAAAAAGTCCCTTGTAGCCTCAGGAAGCATATTGCACACTAACCTGACAAAACACAAAGGTTTTCCAGTATTAAGAGTCCCATAGTCAGCAAGTCTTCCTTCAGAAAACAGTCCAAGTACCCTGGCAGGAAAAGAACTGGCTCTGTCTTCTTTGGGCTTATTCTTGAATTTCCCCTCATGTCAGCAAGGGGAACAGGCCCCTGCTGTGCACTCCAAGAATACGTCCAACATCACCCATGCAGTAAGCTGAGTCACATACATAACACAGAAGAACAAACTGATTTATATACTCAAGGGCAGAAGCACCCATGTATTAACACCACCATATACACTTAAATTAATTAATTTAATGATGAATAACTGTCTAATAGACACAGCTATGCTCCATGTGGTTTCCCATGACTATTCTAAGAGATCTCTGATAAAACAATACATGTCTGTAGCTTGGCAGCAGGTTCATCAATACTATGGGCTGTATCAGTGATTTGTCATTTTCCAAGTGCTTAAGAAAAATGAAGCCAAATGGCCTTTGGTTAGCACTCAGAAGCAATGTAAGTTAGCTGGCACAACTCATTCTGTAACTCTGAGCTCCGAACATCAGATGGAAAACCCCTCAGAACCCGTTACAAAATATAACACAAAGCTTTATACCTTTTGAGCTGATCAAAGTATGGAGACTTGCATCTCTAAAATGACAGAAACGTATTTTCTAGTCACTGAGTTTTTTTTCCGCCCATACCTATTACCATCAGTAAGGGGGACTTTGTGTTTGGTCCCCCCACCCCATGGTTCCAGAAACTGCCCTCCTACAGCTCTCTGTCCCAACGCAGTCCCTGACAGAGCTGCATGTTCAGTTATCTCATGGTACAAGTCAAAGCTCCAGAACATTTGAGGATTACATTGCATTTCACCCTGTCCACTAGAAGCACCAACACTTGTAGTAAGAGAGGCAGCAAGCAGTCACTGGCACACCTCCCACGGGCAACACTCAGCCTGGGAACGAGGGGAGATATTTTCACGGCAAACAAAGGGGTAAGCTGCTTCCCAAATGCAGCAAACAAGTTATCCGAGGCTTCTGAAAGCAGCAGTTGCCAACACAGTCAGGGTTGCGCAGCCCCCCAGTATCCCACAGCTGGGAGGAGTGGTGCTCCTCCCTAAGCATGCCAAAACTGGGGACCCAGCTTATTTTGCCAAAACTATAGAAAAGAAAAATGTAATTTTTCTTGCTATGAGACAGGGCATTTACTGGCAACACTCCACTAGCCATAAACACTGCATCATGCTTCCCAGCACCATGGCTCTGCAGGAAGAGGCCTGTAGTAAAAGCAGAGCTTGGTTATCAGTCTCTTTCAAAAAAAAAGAAACCAGAAGACCATGTACACTAGCACCAACACTTCCTTAAAAGATTACACGCTTTATGGGAACATGGGGTCTTTACCCAGAGAACAGTGAACTTGCATTTGAGCTGGTCAGTGACCCTCCCCATGGATAATGGAAAGGTCCCCACTGCTTTAGCAGAGAGCTCACCCCATGGGCACAGCCCCCACAGAGCTCCAGCAGCCCCAGAGTAAGGTGGGCAGCACGCTGTACTGGCCATTTCCCTACAGATGACAACTACAGACTGAGCTACAAAATCACCCCCTCTCAGGCACTAATGCCCTGCCAGGCCTTGTCTTTGAGGAGTTTCCACTTGGCAGGTTTCCATATCTGATGCAACAGGCCCGAGACAGGAGTTTCACCCTCCATGCCTCCTCCATCCAGTAGCTCGGGCAATGAACCACAGAACATTCCTGGACTCTAACACCACCAAAATAAATACTCCTGCAGAAAGCAATCACTCCACCTCCTCAGACACAAGCACTGCTCTATCATGTGATCGCACATGGAAGCATAAGGTGCAAAGACATACCAGGTAACAGATTACACCAAGTCTGCCTGTAGCCTTCTCTAATTATTCTCAAGGCAACAACGATCCTCACAGCTAAATGGCACACATGAACTTCAGCAAAGTAAGAGACACTGAGGGCTCAGAGGTAGCTATCATCTATGGTTCTTCTCTGGTGTGAGGATACACTTTGTAATTAAAGCCAACATGAGAGGGAAATGCCAGACTTCAACAGTGTTTACAGCCCTGCCACCGAGCAGCTGCATGAACAGAGAGCAAACAAACCACAATTAGTTGGAGGCAGTCACTGACCCTGCCCTACACACTACCAAAGGCTTTCCATCCTCATACCAGGGCTCCAAAATGCCTTTGGGAGCCAGACCTTTGGCTCCTGGTATCTCAGTCCTCCCCCGTCTGCAGTGTCGCGACAGTTAATTAAAAGCAGGAGGCTGAAAAGCAGGAAACAGGCAGGGGAGTGCTGCTGGATTCAGATCTGGCTCTCCAGTTTGGTGCTGAGGCAAGGCTTTCATTTCTTCACCTGCAGAAGAGGCACCCAACTCCAAGCTCCCAAGCCAGATAGCAGGTCTGTAAGGGTACCAAGCTGCTTCAGAGCTGTAAGATCAAACCATCTCGCATTTGCCCAGACAGTCCAAGTACTTAAAACATGGAGACTATCTTCCCAAATGACAGAGATACTGCAAAGGCTGCGTGGGAAAAGCCAGTAGCTAAAAATATCTCTGTGTCGCTTCCCACTTCATTTGATGCATGAGGAACGCTCATATTTAATACATTTCTGCTTACTTCAGAATATCCTGCCTAGAGCCCAGTGCTGCTCTGCAGGACCAGTCTTTAGAAACTACGTGTGACACTTCCAAACATCACCCTGAGCTAACCCAGCGCTATTTTTCCTGCAGCAGGCTGCTGCTCACAAGACCATTGGCAGAGATTTGTGAACCGCTGGCATTCACCCACGTGCTCACTGGAGTTGTGCTCTTTCAAATTAATACATTATTTCATGTACAGGCTGCTGCAACAGCCATTAGCTGTCAATAGAGGTCTGCTGAAAGGTTAAACTACAGCCAGCATCCACCCCCACTGATGAATTAATATTGGCCACCACATTCTGCTTTGTCCACACCACTCATGTTTGTGCTTTAAGGGAAAGCAAAAGCAATCAGATCCAGGCTTATTTTTAATTCCTACCCTCCTGTCAAGACCTGTGTTGTAGCAGTCCATGCCACTGCTTGTAGCAGACTGGTGTTAAATTAAACCCACACTTGCAGTACTATTCCTTGATACAACCCAAAAGTGAAAAAATTCTGTGGCACACTACACGTCTGAACAGCCCAGCTTTCTCCCAGACAGTCAAGCTAAACACATACCTGGTAGTATTCAAAGTCTTGCAACCTTATGAGTACAAATGATACACATTCACACTTTGTTGAAATACATAGCTCAAGGACAACTTTTGGAAGGGAAGAGGGGAACATTTTGCAAGGTTGTCAAACCAAATAACAATAAGTAAGAAGATTTGCCATTAGTTTGCATCTCCTGCAGCTGATTTATGCTGTAGCTTTGCATGCTCACATTACTCAGATTTTTCATCCTCTTTTTCCCTTAAGAAGTGTCACTCCAAAGAAGTGTTCTCCAGTACCCAGGTCTGCCAGCCACCTCTCATCCCACTGCCTTGGCAGGAATGTGCAGAGGCAGCCCATGACAGGCCACTGTTCCATAGCGAGATTTGCAAAGACAGAGCACCAGGCCACCTAGGGTCCCACACAGGTCACAGGCTGCCCATTCCAGATCCCATTTTCCAGGCTCAATCTCAATTCCTTATTTTTTTCCTGGAAGGACCAGGATTAGCAGCAGGGTACATCAGGTATCCCTCTGAAAGCAAAGCGCTGAACTGTTTAGCTTGGCCAAATAACCGTGCCAGCACATACCACTTAACAAACAAGCAGAAGTCAACCACAGAGCAAGAACAACTATGACAGATGAGCAGAGGTGCTGCCGAGCAAGCAGGCTCCACCACACCGTGCTTCATCTCTCCATGGCAGCAAGGCCTTAAAGATCTGACACAGCCGGTAAATCCTGTCACAACTTCATAGAGCCCAACCTAAGGACTGGGGAAGACAAACGTACCCAAAGGCAAATTCAGCCTGCTCCAAGCAAGCGTTTCCTGCAGAGGCCTAGGCAAGATTAGCACACATGAAGGAGCTTCCTGCTCTGACATGCTCTGCGACTCCAAATGCTGCAAACCTGCCCGTTCCAAAACTGGGGCGCTATTCCCATGTGCGGTCCACGGTTTTGCCCTTGGCTCAAATTATTTAATGAGATACTAAAGCAAGCTATCTGCTGCTGCACATTCCTTACTAACACTGCAAAGGCGGGAGATGCAACTGTCTCCACCTCTGCATTGCTCTAAGCAGTAGGTAACGCAAGAAGCCACAAGCAGCACCAAATGGGTTGCTTATACCCCAGAGCAGCTGGGGTCTGACAGGTAAATAACTACTCTGGGAACTGGGTAAGCCTTCAAAGAGGAAGGCTAATGCCCAGCTCTTCCTCCCTTCCTCTCACAACTGCCCAGGAGAAAGTCTTTGGTTTGTACATGCAGCATCAAGTCTCCCACTCCGTGCACACAGCACAAGAGCCTGGTCTTGTGGCAAGCCAGCACACATTTGCCTCAGGAGAGAGCACAGGAAGGAGACCAGCCCTTCTGCCAGCACATAATGTTTTCATTCAAATTGCCTTGGACCACTCAGTAGCCCCCAAGGGTGCAAACTGGAGCATAAACCTCAAAAGCAGATTTGTACAGTCCTACTTGTATGGGAGCCAGGAATATGCCATCCATTGCCACCAACCCTCCTACTATTCAGTGCCACTGAATCCTGAGGCACTGGGCTATGACTCTCCTCTGCAAGGCATTCCATCAGACCAGGAACACCAGGTCCCTTGCCCTGAACAGCATACGCAGTCCAGCAAAAAAGACCCATTTACTACAATTAGTGTGGAGGTGAACAGCATCTACATGCTCTGCTCTTGGGACTTTTTATCATGTACTTTGCATAGGAAGTGACCACCTATTTCACATCAGAAATATTGATCATTTTTTAGCCCATGTGAATTTTATACTTCCTATCATTGCACGTAAGCTGTATCACAACTAGCCTGCCTGGATTTATACTTCTAGCTTCCTGGCTCATCCCAATGGAAGAAATCATCAGGTTGCTCGGTTAGGCTACAAAAAACTAATTGGTTTCCTTAGGTTACATCAAAACCAAGTAATGTACATGCATGGAAAAACTGCTTTACTGAGCTCCATTCCTGGCAAGGCCAAACCCAGGGGAAATGTGGCCTGTGTTCAGTAACAGACAGTAGTCACATGTCAGACTGCAATTTCAAATAATGTTTTTGTTTAAAAAACAAAACCAAAACCACCTCTAGCTTTGATGTTTAAGTGGTTCTGGCCTACAGAGAAACTCTCCATGTCTTAGGAATGCTCTATATGAAAATCACCCTCAATTGCATTTACATAAATGCAGAGAAACAAGGTCAGTGGAGGTATTCACACTGCTCACTTTTAAACCCTTCTTTATTGGAATTACTCATTAAATCTCCTTGAAAACATAGCTTGCATATCACCCTATTCAAACACTTATTTTCTTGAAAGTGTTTTTAATTACAAGCACTAGTCTCATAATGCTTCTGTGCCAAAAGATCTCACTAGATTTGTTGCAACGGGGCTAGATTTGTAAAGGTGACTGTGGCCATGCTATTAATTAATTCATCACAGCTTTGCACCTTACAAAACAAGGGAATTATTACCTGCTTTACAGATGGAGGGAAAAAAAAAAAGGCAAACCAAAATGAAAGTATTTGCTCAAGACCACCCAGCAAATCAGGAGCTGAAACACTTGCAGCATGCCAACCACACGAGCCTTAATCCCATGTGGCTCTTGTAATTAATGATCTAATAATGAATAATTGCATAACTCCAAATGCTGAATAGCAAAAATACTTTTCAGCAGGATGAACATTCACCTACCTGGAAACACAAAATCCAAGGTCCCTTGACATTACTACTACTTTGACAATTGTATATTAGAAACCTAACTAACTAATTTGGTGACCATCAACTGTGTATCCCAGAAGGTCAGGCACTTCTTCAGGAAGTTTGGTTTCAGTTTTCAGCCCAGTTTCTTTGTAATTCAGAGCATCAGGAACAGTTTACCACTGCTTTGCTTAGGAGCTGGCCCAGGGCCAAAGCAGAGACTTTACGGACACATTTTCCACAGTGCAAAGCAGCTCCTAGATCTGGTGCTGCTTTCCATCCCCGCTGGACACCAGGCACTTGTGCCACAGTTGCCAAAATCCCCCACTTCTCTCAATACCTGAACACTTATTCAAAGTCATGAAGGAGAGCTGCCTCCAGACTCTGGTCAAGGACTCATTTAACAGCTTCCAAAGTGGGTCCAGCAGAGTGAAATGGCACTGTCCAGTTGCAGAGACAGCACTTTCTCACCTTTCTTGTGCCCAACCCTAAAGGAACCCCTTACACATCAGCCTTGACACCAACCAGGGGAACACTTCCAGGCCCCAAACAACCTCCTCCCTAAAAATGATTAGCTCCTCTCACCCTCATGGGCACTAAGAGGACTGGCTGGCACCAAGCACCTCCTCAAAAGCTAGCTGAAGGCTCAGAAATCCTGATGACTAACCAATCTCTGAAGACAGACTTGAGGAGGCAGAGGGATAAAAAAAAACAAAAAACCAAAAGCATAAATTGGGTCAAATGCTCCTAGAAAATGCCAATTACTGTATATATAGCAGATCGCACTTGGATGTCATTTAATCTCGGCTTGCTGTTGTCAGATATTAGCTGAAATTCCCTGCTTTGCTTCACCTGCCACATCAGAGTGCAGGGTACTCAATATTAATGAGACAGATGAAACAGAATGAGACTACGTTGGCATTTTCTGTGATAAAAGATACTTTGTGGAAGAAAAGCATTAATTTAAAAACATTAAGGATTTTTCTTGGCTTGGGAATTACATACAATATAAAGGAAAAAAGCCAACACATTTTAAAATGTAACTAAATTTTAATTTTAAAATGTAACTAAAAACTTAATCTTCATGGTTTCTTCTGTTAAAAACAGCAGCAGCAAGCCGCTGAGTTACCTGGCCACAACTAGGGAAAGCTTTACAGACAAAATTGCTGACATGGACTCAAGAAATGACCAGCTCCCCCCAGTATCTGCACCCTTGTGTGCACACACACAGGCAAAAAAAAATTCAGAGCACAGAAAGAACTCTGTGACTGACAGAGAAAGAAAAGGCACAAGAAGACCTGCCATATCTCACCCAGACACAAAAGAGATGAAGGGGGGAGAGGAAAAAAGCAGCAGCCAGCAGATGTGGTGTTGTTGGTGGTGTGATTTACCACTACAGCAAGTCACCAGACTATCCAGCAAAATCCCTGCTCCTCTTGGGGTCTTGACATGAAGATTTGAGGACTGTACATATGTTCAGTCCCAGACGGCTGCGTTAAGCCTTATAATCACTGCTAGCATTTACAGCTAGCAATATACCTGCTCACAGTAGGATGACCTAATCTTTTAGCCATAAAAGCTGAGAATAAATGAGAACTGTTTCCAGTTATTTAATTTGGCATTTTCTGAAAATATCAGTCTTGACATCTCGTACTCGGAACAAAACAAAAACAAAGACTAATGAAACATCAGTAGTCATGCTGTTTCTAAGTTCATTCTGCAGATATCCAAGAAACTTCATTCTACCAATTAAAACAAATGGAGTCAAAATCTTTAACCACATGAGAAAAAAAAAGGAAAATCCAACTACATTTAAACACAACCTCTGCATTGGCGCCTCTGTACATTTACTACACACATCTGGAGGATGTGGGGTAATCCACATTATTGCAGAGCAATGCCAAGAATGAGTGTCAATGATAACCAGATACCTTCACCTTTCCAGGTTGCAATTTTTTTTATTTCCAGGCTAGGCTTTGCCTGCCAAATCCTGTCCTGGAAAAATATAGCCAAGACCATCATCCTGCTATTTTTCATTCATTCTAAAGCTGCCAAAAGCTCCTAGGCTGACTCAGATTGGAGGAGATGGGTTTTCACAGGGCTGAAAGGAGGTGATTTGTGTGCTTTGAAACGAAAAGATTTGGCTGTGGCCACAAGTGGGAACCTCTATCTGAAGGAATAAAAGCAGACTTGCAATTTGAACTCCACGGCAGTTTGTGCTCTTGTGTTTCACTGGGAATCAGTCACTGTGCTGCCCTGTGGAAGAGGGAAATACAAGCTCACGCTGTCACCAAGCAAGCTAACGAACTTGCTCTTCTCCCACCATAATTTTGTTTACAGACAAAAACCGAGCTGCAACCACCAGACTGTCAGAAACTTAATTCAAGCCATGGTAATATGCTTAAGAAAAGCATTTAGCACATTCGGTGCATTCAACACAAGTCTGGCAAATAGGTTCTGTCAAGTCTCTTGCTTACACGGGACATCATACTTCTCACTGCACCCAGTTACAGCCCTGCCCAAACACCCGCAGGCTTTGCAGAACACCGTCAGGTCCACAGACAGCCCCAGTCAGTCTTGGAAATCACATACAAAGATCCCCCTCAGGATTCAAAAGGCCGTTTCTCCCCTTCCACTCCCATCACGTGAGAGATGGTAATATAATTTCTGAATTAAATACATGAGGTGCATGCAGATTTCCAGAAACAAATCCTATTAGAACTACCGCTGTGCACAGAAATCAGGTCTCAGGAGCCACTGGCAAAGCAGGCCACTTCTGTGGCAAAACAAAAGCATTTCTAAAACAAGTCTTTTTCTATTAGCTCGTGCCAAGTATTTTCTACCAGATCTGGTAAAGAAATAACCCACAATTACAGTACTTCAATAACACATTTCCAGCAGCTAAATCATATCTGAAAACAAATCTGGGATGCAGAAACAGAAAATCCAATTAGATAATAGAAAGACTTAAAGAAGCTATAAGCTGAGATGGGAAAAAAACCCACAAAAACAAAAACAAAAAAACCCAGTAGTAGTCTGCTCTTTGCCATCACCTTACGTGGGTTGCTATGAAAGAAAACAAAAAGCCTAAGCCTGCAAGAAGAAGAAGATTCAGCTCCTCCACACTTCCAGCAACTTCAAAAGCTCCAACTGCAAATTCAGATCCTAAGGCTACTTGGTCACTTCTATAAACACAGACACCGCCTGTATTTTTAAATCTGGAGTCCCTGATACAGCTCTAAGATTATCAATTGTTGATCTCAGCAAAATAATTACCCTACTAGCAAAACAGCAATAGTAGCCTTTGGACTAGGTGTTTCATGCCAGCAGTTAGTATCACTGATATTGGACAAGCAGAGAGCACAGCCACAGGGAGAAAGCTTGCAGAAGGGCTGGGTATTATTAATGGAAAACCACAAGGAGCTTTTCCTTCTTCTCACAGCTCTCTCCACCACCTCATGCAATGCCTACACTCTCATTAATGACACTTGCCTGAGCTGTGCATGAAAACAGTTCTGGCTGCTCTTATAAGTCTTGGCCCACATACATCTAAACCAGGCACCATGGCATAGAGGGGAAAAGGCATCCAGATGCAATGAAGCAGCCATGAAAGAACATCTCTTATTCACTGAATGCACCACGTAACAGCACACAAACTAGCAATCAGGACAGAGAGAGAAAGATTTGGGGGAAATTTGTTACCACCGCTCTTAGCTAAGACAGCAAAGACCCTGAACTTGGTTTTCTGCCTCTGATTTGGAGCATCCTCCATCAGTGTTAATGCTGAATGCTAACAGCACCGTTGTGTTTGTCTGAACCATTATTACGCATCACTTATTACGGTAGGCTGGAGAGCTGTTCACAGAGCTGGAAGCAAAAGCAGCTAAATAGCGTACCTAAAAAAGGCTTCAAGTACTATCATAGGGCTGGTTTGGTTTCTTTTTAAATCACTTGGTTGCACCCAACTGTCCTGAGCTGAAATGGCTTCAGTAGCTTTTCCTACAAGAGCCACTATAGCTTATAGGACTGATGCTTTCTAAGCCAAACTAAAACCAAGAGCTTGAACAAGGCAGAAGCATTTTCCAAACCAACAGGAGATCCTGTCCTCTCAGCATCTCCCTGCAAAGCAAGCTACTGAGCAGTTCATGCCCCTGTTTTTGACATTACCTTGACAGGAAGGGGTATACCAAGGGCACAAAAGGAGGCACAACCCTCAAATCTCTCCAGAGCAGGCAGCCAGCCAGTAAAGCCATCTCCCTCAGGGACTGCAGGGGTAGGAAGGACATATAAAACATCCCTCAGCTCCGAGTAAATATTTTACTTCTCAGCTTCATGCTGCTTACTTAATCAATCCCCATCATTGTTTCAGAGGCCCTACTCAGACACTAGAATTGATCCCCTATGATCTCATCTACACAAAATAAGGATTTTTCAAGTATCTCCATCAGATTCCAACTCCAAGTCAGCTCACTTAATGCTGGAAAAGCTCAAAGCCCTAAGCTTCTGGTGGGCTGGACACAAAACCTGCCCCACAACTGAGGCTGTGCTGAAAACAAGGCAAAGAGGAGACAGGTTCCCACCATTGTTAACATTAACAGGAGCAACAAGAATTGTCTGAAAGAATTTCCTACTGGAGACAAGGCACAGAGGTGAACAAAGGAAATTAAGAGCTCACCAACTGAAATACAGTCCTGTGTGCACCGCCCAGGTTTGCTTCCCTGGCACCGACAGTTGAGCCAGATCAGACCCAAAAAGCCACGCTTTGTAGCTGAAAGCAGGAAAAGAAGCCAAAACACATGTCCTGGCCACCTCAGCAGCGACACCCAAGCCCACATCATCATCACCACATTCACTGGGAGAAGAGTCTGCAGCCCCATGATGCTCTCCAGCAGATAACCAACAGCAGGGACAATTCATCCTTGCAGTTAGCTCAGAAAGTTATGAAATATCCACAGTACTGCTGACCTGTGCTTGGAGCATGACAATCCTCTCCCTACCCTAGGGTCCATCCCAAGCCACCTCATCCACCTGCCTCTCGGTCTCAGTTCTCCATATGTAATAGCTCTTCTCCTACCCAGTCACACCTTTGTCACAAAGACAACCAGACACTCAGCTCGCAAGAGCGCACAAACATTCACAAGGTTGAGACAAGGGCATATCACCTTTCTCAGTGGTCATCTCAGTGTCTAAAATCTGCAGTCATGGTGATCCTGCTCCACCCACCAACACATATGGATATGGCTTTCCAAAGACACTGCCCCACTGCCCCGGCTGGCCCCAGATCTTGAGTTCAGAGGAAGCACAGAGTCTTCGGCTCCATTAGCTCTACCTTCTTGCATCTCTCTTTCATTCCATCCCCTCCATGGAAACTGGCAGTCTCTCATTATCAAGTATTTTTAAAACAGATGGAAGAATACATTGTGCTGTATTAATATCTCAGATAATGTTTTCCATGGTTCCCATGTAATTTGTCTTGCAGCTTCATTTTCCATCATTTTTTGACTTGGGGGGGAGTATACATTCATTTATACATATGAGTAAACACTAGTTTTGCTCCTTTAACTAGACCAAGCTATGATTCTTTAAACATTTAGGATAAACAAAGAGAAGGCAGGGAGGCCAGAGCCCTCTTCCACACTCTAAACTGCTGAGAAACCATCCAACGCAGGTCAAGATGCTGGGAATTAACCCAGCAGAAGGAGGGAAAGGGTCCCTCACATCTCAATAGTTTCCAGACTACAAGTGGCTTATCTCACACTGAACCCAGATGACCGTTTGCATCCTTCCACCCTGATGTATGTTTAAGCATATGCATGGCTTTCATCAGCTGAGAGGTCCCATGGCAGCTCCCAGCACCAATAGTGCCAAAACTTTGCTTATGCATGCCTTTATATTTACATAGAGATGGGCCTCTATTAAGTCAAATGAAATTACAGACAGAGCATTACACATGTGCCTTCACATCTGTGGGACAAGGACCTTAAAACGAAAGCCGCCCATCCCACCAAAACAAGCCCTGCTCGGCTACAATTAAACACAGACACATCAGAGCAGTTTGCTGAAGTTTTTTATGCATGCTTTTACAATTAACATAATGTCATATCCTGCCAGGACGTAAAAGGTTGTGACTCAGGAATGTTATCACAGTTTTAAGTCAAACTGACTTGCTTTTTGTTTCATGCCTTTTCTTTCCCCCCCTTTCTTTAGTTCTACCCCTATGCTCTCTCCAACAAGACACATACCGCTCACAGCCCTTATAAAATTTGATTACATTGAAAGCTAACAAGCAAATGTTCATCAGCCTTGCTCTATCTACCAGACAATTGACTATTTCTTCACACTCTCTGCCACCCCCCAGCAACACAACAGCAGCATGCAAAGCAGATTAGATAAGTATAGGAGACATTACACACACACCCCCAACATCTACTGAATACCAGCCCACCATCCTTTCTTCTCTTATCTCAAGATAAAACAGGTCTCTTCTCCAAAAAGCACCAGTTCCGGAGGATGAACAGTCTGCCCCCCAGCTGAGTGCCCTCATCCTCTCTCCCACACACACACTTCTCACGCTGAACGATGCTTTATTCTGCAGTCAATCCCACTGAACTGGACTCAGTGGCACCTAGATATGAATTTAGTTTAACTGGTGCAAAATCCTCTGTGGATGCTGGGGTTTTTTTTGAAACTGCTCTTGGACTTCAATTAACCCAAAGTGTGAGAGGCTCAGTAGTGGCATCACTTTAATGTAATGAGAGAAAAATGAAGCAAAACACATACACAAGAACAAACGGCAATCACATCTTGTAATAAGCCACATTCCTGAACCTATTCATGTTGTGAGGTTGCTGCTCCTCACATAGCAAAATGACACTGCTTGGTGATACTCTTCAGCCTGCCCTAAAAACCAGCTGAGTAGCTATTTCAATGCATCTTCTTACAATGAAAGACAAGCTTAAATTTCCAAGCATGCTTTAGACCTTAGGATCAAGGAATCATCTCAAAAGCATCTTTACAAACAGCTGGTATAATTTATAGGTATTCTGTTAGCAAACATCAGCTCTTATTTTTCTTATTAGCATAATTTTGCCACCTCTAGTAACACCATTAGCTCCATCTTCATACATTTGCTTTGCCACATCAGAGGAACCATACAGCCCCCACAGCCCCATAAGTGCATAATAAATGTCTCATCCTCATGACATCTTGAACACAGACTGTTTGCTTCTTACGAGAAGGAGCCCCATTCAAGTCCTCCACTCACGGGCAACATCTGCTCTCCTCGCAAGCACTGCAAAAGTTACCGGGAAGCCGGTCAAGTCTCCCTCCCTCCCCCGGCCGATCGGGCACAAAAGTGCATTCAGTTCGGTCACGGTGGAGCTTCATTCACCTTTCTACAAGCTGGATGCAAGAGACTTTTTCTTTCTTTCTTTCTTCTCAGGAATAGCATCTGTTAGTTTTTGTGGGTCTTTATTTCCCCCTCCCCTTCTCTGTAAGGGGGAAATCTTTTGTCTTTCTTAACACGGATGTAAAAAAACCTCCTGGCCACCACATTCCCAGAAAAAAAAACCGGTCACGCTAGAAGATGCAAAACATGCGCGCCCCTCGGAAGACTTTCACGCCGGGCTTTCCATGACTGTTGCCCGCCGCGGCCAAGCGCCCAAAGGCTCTCCCCAGGGGCTGCGGGCGCTTCCCCGCCCGCCCGGCTGCCCACCCTGTAGGAGGCACAGCCCTCCCCACTCCCCAGTTCTCCCATCCATGGGAACCGGCGGGGCAGAAACACGCACGGCAAGCCACCAACCGCAGCCCTAGCCCCGGCGGGAACAGCCCAGGGACCACCCTCGGTGTCTCCCGGCTGCGCCGTGCGGCTCAAAAAGAAGGGCTCCGGGAGGAGCTGCCGCCGCCGGGCCCGGCCCCGCTGCAACAAAGAGTCGCGGCCCCAAAACGGGACGAAAAAGTTTCGCGCGGGTGTCCCCGGGAACGGGCACAGGCGGCGGCGGCGCCCCGGCATGCCGCACCGGCGAACCCGCCATCCCTCCGGCATCGCGCCCCGCAACCCCCTGCATTACACTCCGGGCACTGCGCCCCTACAATCCCCAACGTAGCATCCCCGGCACCGCACCCCTACAACCCCCGGCACCGNTGCAGCCCCGCGACCGCCCGGGGAACCCCGAAAGCGGGCTAGAGCCGCGGGGGGGCTCGGTCAATCCCCAACGGTAATTGCAATTAATCCCTTTTTTGGGGAGCCCTCCCGGGAGGGGCCGCGGTGCTCTGCCCCACAGCCCGCCCGGCCTGGGGGGCTGAGCTCGGATCCCCCCCCCGCCCAGCCCAGCCGATCCTACCCGTCTCCTGTACCCGAAAGGATCACTCGC
>VZTM01008324.1:405350-582236 GCA_013400555.1 Jacana jacana
CCTGCAGCCGCCCGCTACGCGACCGTCCCGGTCCCGCTCCCGGTCCCCACCGCTGCCGCCGGGGCCCGGCGGGCTGCCTCCCACGAGATCAGCCCCCTTCGGGTCCCTGCCACCACAACGCCCTAGAGGTCCGCCCGCAGCCCAGACTCTGCCAGTGCCGTCGGGCCCCGGCGTGATGCCTCCCGACAGGCTGCCGCAGCCCCGGTCCCCACCACAGCCCTGCACCAGGATGCCTCTACTGAAGGCCCCACCACCTTCAGCAGGCCCAGGGGGGCGCCTCCCCGCCGGACCATCCCAGTCCCCACAGCTGTTATCGGGTCCCAGGGTGCCGTCCTCCACCGAGCTGCCTCTATCCCGGTCGCCACAGCCACCCCTCGCCGAGCCACCCCTAGCCCGGTCCTTGCCGTTGCTGTCCGCCCCAGGGGTGCTGCCCCTGTCCCGGTCCCTGCAGACTCTGCCCACCAGCCGCTCCCCATCCCCACCGCTTTCCCCTGGTCCAGATGTGCTGCCCTCCACCATGCTGCCCCCATCACAGTCCAGGTCCCTGCAACAACTCCCCACCAGGCCATCCCCATCCCTGCCGAAGGGATCCAGGGTGCTGAATCCAAACGGACCAACCCAATCTCAAGCCCCACTGTTGCACCTACACCAAACCCTGCTACTGCCGCCAAGTCCTGGAGTGCTGCCCCCCACTAGGCCACCCCCATCCCAATCCCCCTTACAATCCCCCACCCAGCCGCCCCCATCCTGGTCCCTGCAGCCCCACCCCTCCAGGCCATCCCCATCACAATCTCCACCCCAATCCCTCACCCAGCCACCCCCATCCCGGTCCCTGCAACCCCCGCCTGCCAAGCCACCCCCATCCCAGCCCTTGCTGCCAGCACACTGCCCCACAGGGCTCCAGGCCCCAGAGAGCAGCCGTCCAGAACCGCTGCCTGTCTTCAGGAGCATCAGGTGCCAGCTTGCTTTGCAGGAGGTGCAGGGCATTACCTCGTTGCTGCTCAATGACTGTGGACGGCAGCCTCGCACAACGCCCACCAAGAGCTGCTCTAGGAGTGTCACGAGCAGGGGGCTGTCGGTGCCGCTGGGCCAGCGGGAGCATGCCTGGCTAGTGGCGGTATCAGCGGGACGCTGGGCTCAGGTGCGGGCGCTGTTCCTGGAAGAGCCGGAGCTGGCCCTCCAGCGGGACTTCATATCAGGCTTCACAGTCCTTCACTGGTTGGCCAAACACGGTGATGGGCCAGGCCTGCAGGAGCTGGCAGCAGCGGCACAGCAGGCTGGGGTGGTCCTGGATGTGGATGCCCGCTCAGGCTGTGGGTACACTCCATTGCATCTGGCTGCCATACACGGCCACCAGCTTGTCATGAGGGTGCTGGTGTTGCAGCTGGGGTGCCAGGTCCAGGTGCGGGACAGCAGCGGGCGCCAGCCGTGGGAATATCTGGGCAGCTCCACCTCAGGGGAGATCTGGAAGCTCCTGGAGGCACCCCGAGGCACGATTATGTTCCCCACCAAGCCCCTGGCCCGCAGTGTGTCCTCTGTCAGCAAGGTCTCGCTGTCTGCTGGCAGGGCAGCACTGTCTGGCTGCCTCAGGCCACAGCATGGCCATGGGGCAGCATTCCACCAAAGCAGCAGTGAGAGTGACTGAGACACGGCTCCCTGGCATCCCCAGCCAGTGGAGATGGGACCTTGGTGGCCGTCCTGCAAGAAGAAGGCAGAAAAAAGCTGTGAAACAGACTGAATCTATTGAAGAATGTACTTTTAAATTAATCCATTGAACCGTTGTCTGAGCCTCTCTGCCATCCCTCCCCTTCCTTGCTTTTTTACCAGTGAGAAGATGCAACAACTCTGCTGGAAGTGCATCTGAACCCTTGGTGCACACTCCACAGGGCAGGCACCAGCTGCTGGGTGCAGCCACAACCATCAGCATTAGTGGGACCATGGGTTTGGGGTCTCAAACTCTGGTGTGAAGCTCACAGCCTGGCTTCAACCAGGGCAGAGTTCTTGCTTTTGCTTACAGCGACAAGATTGTTGTTGGTCCTGAGGTTTGCAAAACACTTGTTTACACCGCCTAAATTCTGGGGAGTAGCTAAAACGGTCTCCCTTTTTAATCCCAGCAGATTATGGATGAGCACCACTTTGAAAAATGCAGCTAATCAAGGTCCAGCCTTCCAGCAAGTCCTCAGAGAGCAACTAGCTTTGGCAGAGGGCAGCAGCTGGAGAGCCCCAGGTAGGGGAGGGTGTAATACACCCACTCCATTTCCCAGCCTGTCTTGCCCACCAGCCCATGCAGAAAGGAATGCAGGGCAGCACTGCAACCCTGTCCCTCCCCATGACTGTCCCAGGCTGCCCAGAAGCACCGATACCGCCCCCTCCATCCTGCACCTCCAGTCCCTTTCCTCACACCACAGGACCAGGAAGAGGTACCCATGTTGTGGCTAGATCTCCATTCCCACGCCTGGGGATGGAAAGAGCTACTGTAGGAATCTGAGTTGGGCAGAAAAGGAGCTGTACCACAATATAGGTCCCCAGCTGGTAGGGGGAAGGCAGTTTCATAACCAGAGCTGCATTTCCGCAGAGACCCCAGCCCCAGGTTGCCTCTTAGGTGTTCATGTGATGGGACTGGGTGGGTTTGGGGGCCAGGTGTGGGGAAGAGATGTCCAGTGCAGTCATTCCTCAGAGTTTCCAAATAACAAGCTGTTTTTAGGAATCTCACTGGATTACACAGGTCCTCTAACGTCCTCAGCTCTCTGGTTTAGTATAAATGAGCTTCTATACAGTCAAAAAATGCAACAGATTAACCTTACACCTAACCTGGCTCTCCTACAGATCCTTTATGACAGCAGGAATAGAGCTGAGATACATGGGAGAGGGGTACTTCACTGCCTGGTTGATGCTCCTGCTGCTGGGTGATGATCCCAGACATATGACCAGTGGGTGTTAGTGCTTGTGAACCCAGGGCTATTGGCTCTGCTTCAGTGGGATGCTTCGGGGCAGACCAGTGCAGTAGGTGGGACTGCTCATGTATTGGAGGCATGTGCCTAACTGCCTGCAGTTTCGGGGAGGAATGGGAATTAGGGCAGCAGAACCTGACCCTTGCATAACACACAAGTTGGGGAATGCCTTGAGCCCTTGCTTAAGCACTAATTGAGGTCTCTGCTTTGCTTGGGGTTTAGTTGAGGGAGGAATTCTTTCCTGAGGAAGGGAAGTTGCTCTCCCTGACTCTGTGACCACAAAAGTTTGTGGACTTTTCCCAGTCTGGTTTTCTCCTTTACAGGAAAAAGAGCTCAGTAAACCAAGGCAGCATTCTGTGAATGATCATTCCTCTCTGAGAGGACATCACAAGCTTGAACTTGTAAGAAATTCAACTCTGATGTGACCTCTGAGCCACTGGCATGGACAACTGGAGAGCCCTCCAAGACCACCCCACAGCAGGAAAAATCCTGTGTATCTCCCTTCCTCTTAGATCCAGCTAGGGGTTATACCCCAGATCAGCACCAACATGCAAAGTGGCTGCTGCCTGGTAAAATGCTGAAGTCTTTTCTACTACATTCAGAGCCATCGCCACAATTCACATCATGCAGCAGGCTCCCTCAGGGCTTGCTAAAGCCTTCCATAAATCTTGGCTAGCTGCTCTTAAAAGGACAGAACCAGAGAAAACGGGCACTAACTTGAACATGAAGTTCCATCTAAACATAAGGAACGATTGAGGGAGCTGGGATTGTTTAGTTTGCAGAAGAGGAAGCTGAGGGGAGACCTCATCACGCTCTACATCTACTTGAAAGGGCATTGTAGGGAGGTTGGTGCTGGTCTCTTCTCAAGGGCAACTAGCGACAGAACAAGAGGGAACGGCTGCAAGCTGCAGCAGGGTAGGGTTAGGCTGAACATCAGGAAAGAATTCTTCACAGAAAGAGTGGTCAGACCCTGGAATGGGCTGCCCAGGGAAGTCACCATCCCTGACTGTGTTTAAGAGTAGATTAGATGTGGTGTTGAGGGATCTGGTGTAGGGGAGAACTTGTAGAGCAGGACAGATGGTTGGACTTGATGATCCCAAGGGTGTCTTCCAACCTGAATGATTCTATGATTCTATGAGGAGGAACTTCACTTTGAGCATGGCACAGTGCTGGAACAGGTTGTCCAGAGAGGTGGTAGAGTCTCCATCTCTAGAGACATTCAAAACCTGCCCGGACACATTCTTGTGCAACCCGCTCTACATGGACCTGCTTTAGGCAGGTGGGTTGACTAGATATCTCCAGAGGTCCTTTTCAACCCCATATCATTCTGTGATTCTGTGAAAAGCAACCTGTTGACAGGAGGTAACAGGGATGCCACCAGAGCCTTCACATACAGCAAGCTTCAGCGAAGAAACCCCAAATGAAAGAAGTGTGAGCTGACTAAAACTGTCTGGCAGGAAGCGTACTTTTACTCCACAGCCATCTACAGCTTCCAAAGAACAAGGTTTTCCCCTTACTATCTCCAGCGTTGCTAAGACAAAGCCTGAGAAGGACAGTGCTACCCTGGGAGTCTCATTTTACAGCCTTTCCATGACCTTTCCCCATGACGCAAATTGAAGTAGCTCTTTTCTTTTTTTCTGCCCGCTGCTGCAGACCTTGTCATCTTTTTTGGAGCAGTTTTCTCTCCCTAGCAGTATTCAGTTCAGCAGTCCAACAACAAGCCCCAAAATCATTTTGTGACCACTGCTTCCTTGCCTGTTGAAATGACACAATCAAGGTGTTTGCGCCAATTTTTAAATTATAAAGTCTGAAACTGCAAAAAGCCTTTCCCTAGTAGATCCATTCACTCTGATTTATGCCCTTAGGATTACTTAGGAGTTCTTGGACTGATAATACTGCACAGATCCTGCACCACATTCTTAAAAGTGGTCAGCCACTGCTTGTGAGAATAATTGATCTTTTAACTCACAAAGTCTCATCCTCCAAGTTTCCTGCTGGTGAAATAAGCAACAGACAGGGTGAAACCAGTTCTCCAGCCCATTGTGGAAGTCAGGGCCAGATCTTTCATCAGCTGCTCCTGGAATCACACTACCACCCTGGAGATTCAGGCAGGCAGGGCAATGCAAGCATCATAGGTCCAGTCCCCTAGGAATAACCCACCCCTGGATACACACACATGCAATCTGAGCATCTCCCTTTCAAAGCACTCCTGACTTCCTTGCTCCTTACTCTTCAGCCTGTCTGGTCCCTTCCACACCCGTGCCGGCTGCTGTTTCCTCATTGCAGGGGGACGTGGCTCCTTGCCTCACACCCAATCCAGGCATCTGTTTTGCACCACCCTGAAACACAGGACGTGTCATGGATTAATGCACGGCAGGACTCTGCCCTCTCATCTCATTGCTTTTGAAAACACGCCTCCCAATTGTCAGTTGCTGATGATAAAGTCCATTCCTCTGCTCTCCAATGCTTATCTCTAACCAACATCTTTGTACTCTGAAAGCTACGTCCTTCAAAGGAACAGGGTGCTTTTTCACGCAGTAGACTTTGCCCATCACATCCTGGCAAGCCTGAAAACTCTAAGCCTTACAAATTTATGGTCAAGGTAACCCTGAAAGCACAGTACCGCCCTTCTCACCACCTCCCTGCTCCTGGGGCACATGCTTTCACACCCACTCATTAAACTGCTAAAAGTGGACAGCACAGCAGAGCTGGATGTTGACCTTGATTCATGCGGCTTCTGTTAAGGTCTCCATGTTCTCAAATTGTGGCTCTGATTAGATTCATGTAGCAGCCTTTACTAACAGAAGTTGCTCAGGTGAGCTGGCAGTCTGATGCTCAGGTGTTAATGAAGTGTCTTTGTTAGTCATTAAGAATCTAACTTTGTGGCAGAGCTATTCCTTGAAAATATGAAACTCCTCCCACCCAGAAAAATCAAAGCTTCCCACCTACAAGCACACCAGATGTACACCAGGTTTCCCAATCTGAGAGCAGCAAGCTGGTCACCAATGGCCACGTCTCAATTCCGCTTTTTTACAAGCCTCTGGACAAGGACCAAATGCTACAGCAATAGTGAGATCCCAGCTCAAATAACCCAAAAGGCTTTCATGCAATTAAAAAGCATTCTTGGGCAAAGCAGATGAGCAATACAGCAGAACATTGCTAAATTAATCTAACAGCCATGACATCCTTTGTATCACAGCACTTTCTGAAGCAATGAGAAAGAGAACTTGTAGAATAAAAACCCACCCCAACACACTGTAGAGTCCATCACACGAAACACACTTTTTTTCTTCTGAAACAAATACTATTTGACTTAATTTGTATAGAATTCCACAGCAAGAAGAGGGTCTTGCACACTTTTAACAAGTAATGAGACAACCCAAATGGCTACCAAATCTCATTAAACCTAGAATTTCTCATGACTACATTTACTGTAAGTAGTACCAGATGGCAAGTTAGCAGGGTGGGTTTTACAAGAATTAAAAATGCCAATTAACTGTACAATTTTCTCCAGCTTAAGTTTCCCCATTAAAATGGGAATTGTTAGCCTTTCAGGGGGAAAAAACCTATTGTTTTTGGGAACTGAATCATACTGGAAAGCACTAGAAGTTGAATTCGCGGTTTAGCTAAATTAATATACCTCATCCCTAACATAAGTCTATTTAAGCAAACAAAGCATGTTTTACTGTTAATAAAGAGAAAGGAAAATATTTTAAGATATTTACTTATACTAGCCTAACAAAAATATTTAATAATGATATATAAAAGCAAGCCACCAAAACACTTTCTCTTCAGCACATGTTTAAAAAAGTTAAATTAACTTCCTTCAAAAATAAAAAAACATTAAACCAAACAACACTAGTCCCCTCTCAACAAAAAACCTATAAACACACCTAAGAGCATTCATCCCTAACCTACATATCCCCAGCCACAGAGATAGCCCACACACCTGAGCAAAAAAATGGTGCCCAGTCCCTTATATAGCCCTAGTGCTGGGTGAGACCTGCTTAAAAGGTGAGAAGAAAGAGATGCTAGGGAAATTTCTGGGTATTGCTTTGTGTTTGAGGCAATGCAGTTGTGTTTTAGGTGTGCTAACTTAAAAAAAAAAAACCAAAATGAGGAAAGAGTCTACAAAAACACTTAATGGGTCTGTAACTTTACTTGTAGGGAAAGCTTAAAAAAGATAAATGTGAATGTAGGATACCTTGAGTGCAAGGCATTTAGTTGTTGAGTTAAAAGAACACAGTGAAAAGAAGAGGAAGATTTCAAAAGCTTGAAGGGAAACAATAAAGGGGGGTATTAGAAAGGACAGAAAACTAAAAGGAAAAAATGTAAGCTTTTCTTAAGGTCTGGTGAGCGGGGAAAAAAGATGCAACTCCTTGTATGACTGAAGGGTTAGTTTTGGGTGACTCCAGGAGAAGTGTTGCTGCCTTATGCAGGTGAGCAGTTTGATGCATGCAATCCTATGGACAGGAGGCTCTGTGCTGAGGTGCCATTTGTGTGAAAAGTCTAAACAGGCACAGCAACTTCCAGTGCAACAGCTTGTCTGCACAGACACAAATAGGTGACATTGTATAAGTTATCATTTGTTTCTTTTTCTTTTTCTTTTTCTTTTTCTTTTTCTTTTTCTTTTTCTTCTTCTTTTTCTTTTTCTTTTTCTTTTTCTTTTTCTTTTTCTTTTTCTGTTTATTTGTCTTTGCCTTTGCCTTTGCCTTTGCCTTTGTCTTTGTCTTTGTCTTTGTCTTTCTTTTTTCCCTTAGAGCAGTTAATTTGACCTGGTAGAGCAAACCTGTTACTGGATGGTCTAAAGAAGCCTAAGGCTCATGGTACTTTAAATCTGTATTGAATTTTGGCAAAGTCAAGATACCTAAGCTCTTACTGTCCGTCAGGACTTCCCTACAGTACAGCCTGTTCATAAAATACAAGCAGAACAAAACCTGTGTTTGTGGAGTACACCTTTGTGCTGCTACTAGTTTCCTTAGCTCTGAAGGTACTGAAGAAAAAGAAAAAATGCTGATGGCAGATTAGTCTGATAAGATTACTGATGCTTTTTTCTCTGTGGGATAGTGTTCCCTAAACAGATGTGTTTTAGGTGTTCAAAGGCCACACAAGCTGTTTAAAAGGAAGTATTTTTTTTTCAGAAGTCATAGTTTCTGTTGTGAAGGAAACACCCATCAAGACTATTCCCAGGTTCCTCCACACAGGCATGTCAGTCTGCGGGGACAGGCCTCAGTCTGCATTTTTAATGCTGCCACGGGAAGCAATGACCAAAATACCCTTCCAGACATGTCATGGTAGCTTCCCCCTTGCTGCTGGGACTCTGGCTAAAGGGTTGTTTGTTTAAGCCTTTCTCTCAGTTTTTTGAGACACAGCTCTAGACTCGAGGAATGTTCTGATTAATTTGATACCAAAATAGCTGGTTTATGGTCTTTAATGTAGCCCAGAATGTTGCAGTGAAAGTGGGAATGAAACAAATTGGCATTAGTAAGTAGCTTGGAGTCCCATGATAAGGCGACAGGGGACAAATAGCTTTGCGCAGCCAGGCACAGAGCAGGCGTTATCGCAGCCTGTCCAAAGTCCGCATGGGAGTCACACGCTGCTGGTAAACAGAAGAGATTGCTGAGGGGAAATGGGAAGGTCTTGAGCCTCGCTTACAGACAGCACAAGCAGCACCTCTCAGGCTTTAATGAGGAATGTTGTTGCCACAGGGATGCAGAGCTGTGCTCTCTCCAATAATAAGCACTTCACCCTCCTTGCCTCCCTAGTGGCTTCCGCACTGCCTGGTGATAGTATCTAAAGTGCAAGAATTTGGGGTCTTTCCTTATCAGAGGTAACTGAGTTCATGGGGCTGTAGCCTTTGTCTAAAGGGCTGACAGCAGCCTTACTGGTTTGGCACCCTGTCCTTGGCCACCACTTAGTACTGTGGTTTGTCTCTGGCTGGAACAAAATGGGGAGCTGATAAGGATGAGGGCAGGTTTTGTCCTCAGAGCCAGGTGGTTTGCAAGCCTTCCTAATGGTGAGGGAAGACAGTGGGGCTCCACAGCAAAGGCCCAAGGGAAAGCAAATCTGCTGCTCGCCTGCAGCACTTCAGCAGATCCCGAGCAGAGCTTGGGGGCAGCAGCAGTCCTTCCCCCATACCATCACCGGTTTCCTATTTTGCAGCTTCACTCTCCCTGTGACTTTACCCAAGGGAAAGCCTGCCTGTCACTGTGGATTGCTTCATATCCCTGACAGGCTGTGCCAGTGCCTCTGGTTTAGCCCACACATGCATGTATGTACCCAAGCTGGGCAAGCAAGGTGGGACACTGACTTGACCCCCAAAATGGTCCTACATCCTGTATCTGAGTGAGGCCCTGTCTGTTCCCTGGAGTCTGTGCTCATGCCAAATGGCATCAAGTCACCCCAAAGGCAGGAAGACCCTCACTAGGCACATGCTGAATATTACTGAAGAGAGTAAAATGCAAATCTGTGCAAACACGGTAATGGGATTAACTCTGATATAAGAAAACATGTGTAAAGTAGTCCAACTGTATTAGGAAATAATCTTGCTCTTTTCCTTCCTAGACATCTTGTATTGAAGTATTTGATCAGCTGAGTTTCCAGCCCTGTTTATGAGTCATAACATCAGTGACAAAGAAGGTAAATCCTGAATCCTGTCTAGCATACTTTTTTGCTGGAGGTTTATAAGGCACAAGCCTAAAAACTTGTATTTGTTCTCCCCATGTGAGTCCTGCTCATTACAGTCCATAGGCAAAGGCAAGAATGTACCACAGCACTCGCTGACACTAGTTTACAGCAAGCAAAAGAAGTTGACAAAACCCATCATAAATTCTGATTTGTAAGGCCTCTTTTCTTGAGAGAGAGTATGAGCAACGTTGTTTCATAACATATAGTATGCATATGTCAAAACACATCTGCTTCCAGAAAAAGATGATCCGCTGCATGGCACTGTACAACGTTGTATATATCATTGACTAGAAATGGCTTGTTTTGGGTAAAGGTGGAGGCGGGGAAGCAATTAAATGCTCTTGCCAAGGCAGGGCAGCTTCCAGGCAAATGGCTTTAATAAATACCATCTATGGAAGGTCAGCAAGCCTGCCAGTCTTGCCTCCAGGTTAGACACAGGTGGGCATAGTCAAGGATAGCTGCACATTTTTCTTTGCATAAACAATAGAACTGGTTTAGTCATCTGCTAAATGGGATGCTCAGGGGAAATGCAGGTCTCTTACTTCAGGAGTGATTTGCATCTCATTTATTTTTTTTCGTTTCCTTGCTTTACAAATACTGAATAGATGATTTAAGCAAACATCTTGTAACTCTCCTTAGTTTCTCATTGCTGCCTCACATCAAGCCCAAGGTTGTTGTTCCATCCTCGCAGCTGTGGGATAGTCTGTGCGGTGGATGAGCAGCACCATGCATCAGACATAGCATTTAGGAAATCCTATTCTTCCCAACTCTGGCTAAAGGGGAGGGCAGATATAGTGGTACTTCCCTTGGATTTTGACATCCTGCAGACTTTGGCAGGTGTGCTGCTTGTCTGCCCTTAAGCTGAGATTTCCAAAGGTGCTGTGGGGTTATTTGCAGTCAAGCTGTGTCACACCACTGGCTTTCCTCTCTGGTGCTGGGCACACCTTGTTGCAGTCTCTCATTTATCGTGGGAGGGCAGTGCCCAAGAGTATGCCTCAGTGGAGGCTGCCACCTTTTGCTGACTAATGTGGTGGCAGCTGCATTAAGGTAGGCAGTTGTCTGAGCTCTCCCATAGGACCTGAGGGCATGATACATGTCATGAGTCACGGCTGAGGCCTTTGGCATGAGTCACACATTTCCTGCTGCTGTCAGTGTGAGAAATCCTGTCTGCCCTCCTTTTCTCCTGCATCCTGCAGTGCCCAGGGCTCCCCACCACTGCCTCATTTCACTGCCTTCATTCACTGCCAGAATCCCTCTATGGACCCACCCGAGAGCTGCAAGCGAGAGCATCACAGCCTTCACGAGGCTTGGGAGCAGAGTTTCTGATCTGCCCACAGTGCTCATGATGATGCTTTTGCTTCCAAGCAGAACTCACTCAACTGCCACTTGTAAGCGTATTTCTCAATGTGTGTGTATGTGTATTTCTAACTGTCTCTTTCTGCTTTAGCTACCAGAGATGTCACGTCCCAGTTATCTGAGAAATGGCCTGCTGTCAATAATGGAGAACAATCAAATTATCTGCCTGCAGCTGATACTGATTTTCAGCTGTTGTATTAAAAGGATCCAGTAATGTTAGTCTTAAAGCTGAGTGTATCCTTGTTTATTGCACTCCAACAACCCGAGAAGATCAGAGATTGCTTCTAAAGCAAAGGAGCCCTTGTGACCAAGGAGTACTTTCAGGTGAGCCCAAAATCTGGCTGATAGAACACTGAAGGAGAAGGTGGAAGGAAGTGTAAAGAACATCCCGAGTAGCATGATTTTGAAGGCCCTTCAGTATCTGTGGGCACACAATGGACAGTGTTAAAGTTTAAGTTTGTTACTTTTTTTGTTTTAATTGGCTTGTTTTTTTCCAAGGCATTTTCCAAATAGTTATTGACAATTTTCTTTTGCCTAAATTTGAATTTGAGAAATTTGAGCCAGATTCAATACAATCCCTTCTCACTGTGGGTGGCTCAAAGGAGACAAATTCTGGCACACACATGTTTCTGTGGGAAAAACTCCAGATGGCTTGAGTTTCTAAACCATCCTGGCATGTTGTATGTGTTATATGTCAGGCGAGAGCTCTTCTAAATCGGTTCAGCTTAAGGTTGCTGGAACGTTTTTGTGGACACTAGGTTGATGCAGAAGGCTTGGTCTCACTCTATTCAAAGTCATTGGGAGGTGGCAGTATCACTGTACCACAAATGGGCCTGTGGTTAAGCCACACGAGCAGAGAAGACAGCTCTCCAGCTTTAAGGACAGCGCATCTTGCTGGTACAGAGCAGTTAAGGGATGCTCGCCTCTGATGGCCATGCACCACGGAAGCAGCTTGGGGAATGTACTCCTTCCAAAGATGGCTCTTGCATTTGCAAATGCCTTAGAAGGTGCCAGATCTGCTCTAAGGACCTCCCAATCCTTTGGCCTGGAATAGGGCAAATGTACAGTTAACTTTCAGAAGAGCATTTCCAGTTTCTTGGCAAAACCTGAGAGCTTTAACTTTATGCATGGCATTAAGTGGTGAAAGCTGATTTGTGAACAGGAAATGAAACAAATGCTAGACCTCCAACCTGTGTGCAGTCACCATAGTTCAACACAAAAGCTACCTAGGAGGCATACTCCTGTGATCATCCTTCTCCACAGACACCCTTCCTTTTATTTTTACCCATAATAGGCTATGTTACTTGCAATCTTTTTCTTCTTGCTCCACTCACATAGGGTCCAGACCCATCTAACCAGCTCTACTGCCCAAATACCCTGGGGAGGGCAATGCAGATGCACTCCCTTCTAGTTGTCCTTGCCTCTTGCACACCATGTAAACAACCTCAAGGCTTGTACAGACTTTATTCACTTGGCTAAGGACAGGGAAAAGTATAGCTCACCACTTCGCTCCTCCCTTGCCACAAGTCCCCTCACAGCTCATGGTGAGTTAAAAATCAAATCCAGCTTGTCTGGAGTTGGACTACAGGCATGGGAAGTGCTGATTTCCTGCTGTGCTATCCCAGTGAAAAGTGTTCCAGGGTCTGTTCCATGTTGCAGAAGTTTGCAATGTGGTCATAGATGTAAAGTAAACAACAATGTTATTAAGAAAAATGAATAACTAAAAGTGCCAGAGCTGTCTGGCACAGAGAAAGTATGCACTTGAGGGGTCAGTAACCTGTGATCTCTGCAATGAATTCCTACTACAGCAGCTGCTATAGCTTCCAGCTTCAGGACAAGATCTTGCTGTTTGGGGCATGGTCTCACAGCGGAATGAGGGCAGGACTGTTCAAGGTGACGTGGGTCTTGGACACTAGTACAGTAAGGAAAGGTAAAAGGAGTTGCCTGGCAGGTGGAGGTGCAGCCTGGCAGTGTACAGCAGCAGGCAGCACACTGCTTTTTGATGCTTTCTTGCAAGCACACTGAATTAGGAGAAGAGCTGCTGCCTGGTGAGCTGCAAAAAGGAGGAAAAGATGTACCTGGAGTCACAAGTTTAGAGTAGCGGGGACCTCCAATGAGGAGCAAAGGCAAACAGCTCCTTTGAGAAGAGGCAATAACTGAGGAGAGATGTTGGCCACCTGCAGACTTAAAAGGTAAGGGGAGAGGTGCTGTGAAGTGAAATGAGTTTGAAATAACAAAGCCCCAGTTCTCCTGGTTAGTTAACAATTTGCTCTAGTTAAATCTAATCCACTGAGAGATGAGAGAAACACGTCATTTTGGGATTGTCAGCTTGGGTCAATGTTAATGAGGGAAATAAAATGATGAGACATACTTTAAATCCCACTGAAGGGATCAGCGAACTCCTTTCATCACTTTGAGATACAGCAAGAAGTCCTTTATAATTAACGTCATCTATAATTAACCCAGAATTGAGGTGCTTTCCTTTTAATGTAGGGAAGGCTGAAATCAGGAAATCCTCTTTGATAAAAATGCTGTAGTATCATATGGCCACGCAACCCCAGCTGGCATCCAGGGTGGACTGGACCTTCATCTCTTCTTCCTGGCACAAACTGCCTGCTGAAGCAGTGTGACGGGAGGCTCAGTGCCTGCAGGCTTCGGGAGGGCCTCAACCTCCTGCCAAATTGGAACATGGCTCCAGAGTCATCCTTTGTCTTTCAGGAGCAGGCAAAGGATTTTTTTCTGGGGAGTCTGGCTCTAGTCTCCTGTGGTCTCCAGACCAAACTGGAAGTCTGGACAGCATAGGGCTGGAAGACACCATGGTGGAAAGAGCAGTGTTTTAGCCAGCCACACAAGGGACCTTTGGTGCAAAAGGGCTCAGAAAAACTGGGTGGAACAAAACTCTTTGGGGGTGGTTATGATTACTCAAGCAAAAAGGCAGAAGCTTCTTGGATGAGACACTAACATGCTACAGGAGAGAAAGGAAGAGTCAGACACATCAACAGTAGTAGCAGAGGATTGCTTAAGCTAAAGTTCCTAGATATTCTAAGAAGTAGAAAACGGTCCTCTCTGTGTGTGTATATATATGTATATAATGTGTATATCTATTATGCTGTAACAGCATAATATTTAGGTTGCAAGAGTAATCAGGGGTTATTGCTGAGACTAGGATCCCACCCGGAATTCACACAAATGTTCCCTAAAGACAGTTCAGGAGAAAGATGCTGTCTGTGCTTGATGAACTGAGAATGAACTTACAGAGACAGGAACAAATCTTCCCTAAAGAAAGTGGAAAAAAAAAAACCAAAAACCTACCCTAACTTAAAGCAAACTGTGAGCTTTAGCTCACACTAGAAAAGGATGAGGAGTGTTTCTTGTCACTATTTCACCACTATAATCCTTGCCCTAGTGAAAATGAATTGGAACAGTTTTTCTCCTTCCCTGGCTGGCCTAAGTGATTTGGGTGTGTGTTCCCACCGGTGCAATGGTTGAAGCGGTGGTGCCCTCCCAGGGAAGCACATGCACAGTCCTGCTCTACTGGAGCTGAGGCCAGTTACCATCTCTAAAGGAGGAGAAAACTACTCTTTGGTCTTTCAGCAAGAGGTAGGGCCTATTTCTCAGCTACAGCAGAGACTAATTTAGGATATGTAGCATCAACAACTACCAGTGTGTGTGGGTTCAGCGCAAGACAAACCAGGCATGGAAACTGAAGAGCCAGCAGTGCTGGCCTCTGCACTGTGTGTCACGCAAACTAGATAATACCCTATAGTCCTTGAGTTAGCCAGCAGCAGAGGTGTGTTCTTGGACCTCCCAAAACCAGGGGTAAGCTGTTTCTAATGACAGGAGTGACTAGCCAGGGATATGATTTGCCAAGGGCTAGGGTGTATTTTCTCTCACAGAAGATTAAAAAGAGTGACAATCAGTATGCTACATCCTTTGGGTATTTACATTTTTCTAAAGCAAATCTGGGGCATTTCTGGAGAGCTACAAGAAAATCAGACCGACCAGTTGTCTGACTTCAGTCTGTACAAATCAAGAGATGAATTAAGAGCTTGGACTGGGGGCCTGGTGGTGAGCTGGGCCCTGCACCCTCAAGCAAGCCTGTAAGGCCAATTGCTGAGATGGCAGCCTTAATTATCCCCACAGGGGAAAATTCATCTGGGCATCACCCTCTAAGTGAGCAGGACCATGACTCTTCTCTCCCTGCTTCTACCACAGCTGTCTGGTGGGTGCAACACTCCTTACCAAAAGCATGTGAGAGCAGCAACTCCTGAAAATGGGAACACGTACGCTATGTGCACCCCAACTGCTCTCTCTCAGGGTCTGTACATATGGCAATCCCTTGCTACAAGCCAGATAAAGCTAACTTGGGCTCTTGCCTGCATTCTATCTCCTGACCAGGGTTTCTTCTCAGAGCATCACCTGCAGGTCCTGGGTTGCAGGAATGACTTGCACTGGGCAGCATGTTTTCCCCCAAGGCCTTTGAAGTACACCTCCTTTGCCTGCCTGCTGTGAGCTTCACAGTTTTCCTTAAGCACCTTAGACATTCCAGGAAGTAGAGCGCTTTGGGATGAGTTCCTTCTCTGCAGGCAGTGCAAGGTGTCCTCTCCCTCATGTTGTGCAGAGGGGCTGGGGTCACCCTTGAAGGGGTGGGGCTGGGAAGCATGACCTTTCCTTTGCCTCTCCCTCTACAAACCCTCTGAAAGGGAGAAAAACCCCTAGGGAATTTTCTCCCACTTCTTCCCACTGGATGCTGCAAAAGTGAAGATGTTCTTCCTTCTGCCTCCCCACCACTGGCCTTAATCCTTAGGAAGAATGGAGGGCAGTTGGGTATCTCAGCACTGTAGACTGAAAATAAACACTATCCTAATTTCACAGTGTTTAAGATGAAGGGTGCTTTAAATCAGGGGTAATACCTAAGGGTTTGTTGCTAAATCAACTAGACTGCCAGCTCAGAGCACTCGAGTAAAGCAAACAGTGCAGCCTCCATAAATTATTAGAAAGGTATTTCCCTGTTGGAATGAAAGGGTCAGACAAGGAGACTTCAGCCAGAAAAGCAGCTCACAAGAAATATGCACTGCAGAAGGGGAATCGGTGGCCAATGCTATGGTCCTGCACGGCCCTGGCACCACGGTATCCCTGCCAGCAGCTCTGACTCCAGAAATGTCACAGCACTGAAAGGCGGAGAGAAGTCTCCGGGGACTTCACAGAGCTGAATGGAAAACAAACACAAAAACCCAACCGACCAAACAGAATTTGCTCAACCTCTCACATGTGGTGGGGAGCAACTGCACAGTAACTCAGGCGCACAGAAAGCTGGCGCCTATCTCTAACACGTGATCCCAGCCAACATCATGCTAGAGACTGGGGCAAGCTTAAGGTGGAATTACCTGGGCTTTCTCTGAGCTGTCTGTGGAGGGGCCTGCTCTCCATGGTGTTTGCTACCCGTACCATCTCTGCTCCTGCAGTTAACTCCTGACTCCAGCGTGGCTCTTGTGTATGTGTAGGATGGCCAGGGAGCTGGAGGCCAGAGCGTGTGTGGGACTTCCCCTGCACTACTTTCAGTCAGCATTTTGCCCTCTTTTATACAACCCAGTCACAGAGCTCCAACTCAGGCTTGTGATTATCTAGTTCAAATGCAGCTCGGCTTTGATTCCCCCAGAGTCATACGGGATGCTGAAATACCACATGAATGTTCAGAAATGGGTGTGGGGGAGATGTGAGGCAAAGGATGGTGCCAGGAGTCAGGATGCTGTTGGTGTAACAGCGAGCACGTTCTAATGAACTTCCAACAGCCTCCTGCAGGGCAGCACGTTTCCTCCTGCTCCCCAGCCATAAATTCCCACACTGTTTTGTAAGCTGCCCTGTGCAGCCCTTCCTAAACTTATCTCAGACAGGTATCTCTCAGGCTAGTCACGGCTTAACCAGCAAGTAGCACACTGCATTTATATAGCAGCTCTGACTGAAGTTTTACAAGCGGGATTGTGAAGCTGCATGTTATTGTCACCTCGTGTATGAGGGAAACCGAGGCACAGAGGCCTGAGGACCCCGCTAAAGCCAGTTCAAAGCTACAAGTAGCACCCAGCTGATCCAGTCACGCAGACCCACATAACACCGTGGCTGCTCCCACCTTCACCTCCCTGAGAAGAGCCGTGGCACAGTGAAGCTGTGTGTTTTTAAGGGACATCATAAAGGGGGAAAGCAGGCGTTAGGGACTAGCTGCGAAAGCAGCCTCCTTTCTTGCTGGCTGCACTCCGCCCAGCCCAGCCTCTTCCCCTGCCAACAAAGCATTTCTCTTTTCCCTCTGGAGTCTTTTGCAACTGGAATGGAACCAGCGAGATCATGCTACTTTTCAAAAGCTGTAGCCTGAATCCTCTCATCCAGTAGTGCCCCACATAAACAACCTTAACTTTCAAGCGCTTTTTAACTGCTGGCATAGAGCATAACAAACCTTTGGCTTTCACTTAACTGCAAGTAGTGCTGATTTGTACCCAGGGGCTCCCATCAGTCCAGGCTCCTTGCAGACCTGAGGTTGGGCTGGTAGGACGTGCACACACATATTCTCAGGGGCAGTCACTTTGCAGCAGTGTAACATGAGGACTGCAAGCATGATTTTAGACAGGGATCACTTAACAAAAAGCAGCCACTTTGCTGCAGGCACAGAGCCACGCTCCGGCTCCTGGGATAGGAGCCAACATACACTGCATAGCAGCTAGAAGAGCTTACAGTAAGGATTTCCAGGATCACGCAGAAGCAAACAATCACTAGCTTTTAAAAATCATCCACATCTCGCCTGCAAAGAACAATATGGATAGAGATCTCCCGCTGCCCACTTTAAATGGCTGGGAAAGGTCCAGCCCTGAACAGCTGCGATTGATCCTCTTCTTCGCCCACCCCCTCCATCATGTGATGCTCCTGCCCAAGCGATTTAAGCGGCGGGAGCTGCGCGCTGAGTCACGCTGGGCTGCGGAGCGGGGGCTCGGGGGCGTCCTGCCTGGGGGGGCTGGTGCCTGCAGCATGGAGCAAGTGAGTGCCTTCTGCCAGCCGGACTGGTGTGCCAAGCAGGACTAGGGTTTGGGCGTGTGTGCGGTGTGTGGGTCTGGGGCTCGGTGCCAGAGGTAGGAGGAGAAAAGGATTAGCAGAGGGGAAATGCTAGGTTGATCTATGGCTGTGGGAGGAATAGTTAGGGCTGACCAGCCGTTTTTCTTCTCCCCTAACGTGTTCTCTAAGTAGGGAAGCTGTTTTAATGTATGTTTATATCTTCCAGTACTCTAAGGGTTTGGGGACCATTTGCAACTCTACAGTTTGAATATCCTTTATGCCTTTTTTTTTTTTCCCCTAAACTTTGTATTTTCTGTCTGGAAAAAATACACTTTAGGTACCGGACTGGGCTAACTCTTAATGTAACAGTAGAGGAAAGCAGGGCAGCAGCAGTGTTTTTGGACCTGCCCCCATAACCTCCCTTTCCTCGAAAGACCCCCTGGGCTGTATTTCAGGCTCTGTTCCAGCACTGTACTGGAAACAAACAGAAGTGGTGTAACTGCCATGAGGATAAGCAGTTTAGTGACTGGGGGAAATCTGACCTTAGCGGCTCATGCCAGGGGCAGAGCAGGGAGTAGGCAGGAGGACAAGCATGATTTGAGTTATGCCTGACCTCACCAAACAGCATCCTCCTCTTAGCTGAGGGAAGCTGGTGATGTTAAGCACTGTTTTGGAATTACGTGGCTGGGGCAGTGAATAACCTGGCTCTGAGGAAAGGATCAAGCCCTCTTCTCTGCAGCAGGGGCTTCCCATGGGGTTTGTGTGTTTGTTTGTTCTGCCGTACTGGGCTGCAGCCGAAAGTGGGCTCCACTGACTGTGGAGTGCAGCCTGCTTTAAGTCAAGACAAGGAAATCTTTTGTTGGCTTCTGTTGCTTGGAGGACCCACCTAGGGAAGGGGGACAGACCTAGTGTTAGAAAAGCTTTGTAACCTTATGCAATGGCTCTAGCCACTGCTGACTTGAAGGTGCAAGCTTGCTTGCAAGGATGTCTTCTGTAGCAGCTGGTAAATCAGGCCACGTACCCTACTCTTGTTACTTAGCTTGAATCACTTTATCAGATCATGTTGCTTAGTGAGGGGTGGAGAGTCCAAAGGGGTGGTGGTTGTGGGCTGGCAGAGGTCTGAGGCAGGCAACGGGCCCAACTCAACCCTTCCTCTAGCATGAAACTGCAGATGCATTTGGGTCTGCCAGAGCTGGCTGTGCCTTGGCCTGAGGAGGGCTGGTAGCCTGGGACAAGACTAATTCCTGTGGTTTGGTCCTGCAGGGACTGGTTGTTACTCAGCTGGACATCCAGCCTGGTGAGTGCATCAAGGTCAAAGGGAAGATCCTGTCTGATGCCAAAGGGTGAGTGAGAAGACAGTAAATGGATTGATGTGGCAGTGGGGGAAGCCTGAGCTCCTGTTGTGTCCAGCTTGTTAGCATTGAGTAGCTAGAGCTGCTGGGCCAGCACCTCCTCTGCATTGCCTCTGTTTCCCCAGGTTTGCTGTGAATGTAGGGAAGGACAGCAGCACCCTCATGCTGCATTTCAATCCTCGCTTTGACTGCCATGGGGATGTCAACACCATTGTGTGCAACTCGAAGATGGATGGCGCGTGGGGTGAGGAGGACAGGAAGGCTGATTTTCCCTTCCAGCATGGTGATAAGATTGAGGTGAGACTCTAGGAATGCGTGAAAGGCCCTGGACCAAGGACACAGCTTTTTAATGCTGCCTTGAACTTCTGTGGTAGGGAAGGAACAGGCATGGAAAAGGGACTAAGCAAGAGGGGAAGAGCTTCACAGCTAAAGCCAACCTACTGTCTAGATTTGCTCTGCTCAAGTCAGTGCCCAACCTATTTGCCTGCCTTTGCAAGCCCCACAAGAGCAATTAAAACACTGACCTGAGATTCAGAATAGGTCTGTCTCATCCCTTCCTTGCAGAAGCTGGAGCTGACCTTGGGGCACAGCAAACAAGCTTCCTCCCTTCCATATCTCGGCTGGGCAGGGAGGAGGCTGAGCTAGTAAGCGTGGCCTTGGCACTGGTGGCTACCTCATCTGTCCTGAACCAGGCTGGAGGGAGTGGGGACCAAGGCTTGTGAACTGTAATGTGTTAGTCTTCCTTCTTGTGGCTCTCTACAGATTTGTATCTTCTTCAATGAAACGGAGGCAACGGTGAAGCTGCCCGAGGCAGAGTTCCAGTTCCCTAATCGGCTGGGCATGGAGAAAATTCAATACCTGGCTGTGGAGGGTGACTTCAAAGTCAAAGCCATTAAGTTCAGCGACAAGCTATAACTTGGTTTGTTTTGTTTTCTCCCCCCCCTGCATAGTGAAATAAACCCAAATTTGCAATGGCTGCTGCTTCTGCTGTTTTCTGCTCTAATCTGCTTGCTCCTGTGTGTGCTACAGGCATGAGGAGGAGTATATATCCATCTATGTTTCTTCTTATGCTGCAGCCTTGCAGGTGGTACTGAGTTAGACCACATGCCAGGCAAAGCATGATTTACTGTGAATTAAAGCTAATTTAGTATCGGTTGCACTCCTTTCACCCTATCTACTGCAGTGAGTGGTCCCTGACTGGTTTCAAAACTTAGAGACTGGCCCCAGCCAGGGAAGCTCAAACAAGTGTGTGTTGAGCATGCATTGTGCCATGTCTGACCAAGAAGTGCTGCTCACAACTCCTTGCTGGCTGATGGGAGACTGATGGGGAACAGGGCATGGCTTGTGCTCTTGCAAATAGCTTTGCTTTTCAAGAGCATGTTCAGCAGTTGAGTGCATTGCAGGCTGGCACTGGTGTATTTAAAGGAGTAGAGAAGAGCAGGCAAGTCAGGCTAATGGCACTTGCTGGGGAAAAGACATGGAAGGAAAGGTGAAGCCTGGCAGAAAGCTTAGGAGTGAGGTCTTGAGAGGATCCAGGCCCTGTGCTGTTTCAAGAATTCAGGTCTTTACACTGTCAGAGATGCAATATCATGTTGTACTGTAAAGTCAATGGTTTAGGAACATGGCAGGTATGGGTGACAAGCCATGTAGCAGCTAAGCTCCAGATGCAACCCAAGGGCTGTATCAAACAAGGTTACTAGAGGTATTAAATCTGGAGTGCATCAAGCACTAATTGAAGTTAGGCCAAAAAGAAAAAAAGCTTATTGAACAGTCTCTTCTGCTTATAACCTCTTTGCTCTGCTCATGCGACACCTTGGAGTGTGTCTGCTACTGCTGTTACCCATCTGTCTGCTAGCCATGCCTACCCAAGACAGGGTATGAGATGGGACTGCTGAAGCATTTGAGGACCTGATGAAAGGTAGAGAAGTCCTGCCTGCTGTGGAGAGCTGGGAGCTTGGGTGGGCTGCCCAGGTTTGAGGGCTGGTCCTGTGACTGCTGGAGTTACAATAAGGTTGCCTCAGTGCAGGTCAGCTGGTAACTGACTGTGCTAGCAAGGTCTTCCTTAGCCAAATGCTGCCAAAGTGGTGGAATTTGACTCCTGCTGCTAATCTCTCTCAGCAGGGCTAGGACTGCACTTGCTGCTGCTTTGAACAGCTGAGCAGTTGGGCCAGCTGCTTGAGAATGGGTGATATGATTCTGCAAAGAATTCCAGACACGTGAAGGCTTTTCATGGAGAGGCTGACAGGCTGCAAGCCTGTTGCTTTCTTGTCGGCACAATTGCCATGTGGCAGTAACACTGTCCAAATCTGTACTGCAGCAGCTGCCCCAGAGCTGGGCATCCCCATGAGTAATGGGGGAATTTGCCGGAGGGTGGACCTTCCTGCTCTCCTAATGTCCTTTTCTCTCTGCTGTCAGATAACCCTTGTTAGAGGCCTCCTTGCAGCTCTACCAGAAGAGTGTGAGTTGTAGCTTTGTCTTGCCAGTCACCCTGTGGGCACAGACACGGTGATGTGGATAGGCAGAGATCTTCCTCTTTGTTCTCCAGAGCTGATGCAGCTAATGATAGCAAGGAACTTGGTATGCAAATAAGCAGAAGGCTTTCTGGGCACCTTTCCCTCTGGGGAGGTATGTGTGTCTGGGGAACACCAAAGGGCTCTGCTGCAGTCTCAAAGTTCAAGTTTCCACTATGCACCTGCTGGGAGGGCAGGGATGGGGTTGCTGTAACTTATCTCCTGTGTGGGGGTAGGACAGAGAGCATGCACCACTGATGGCATGTGCCTGGCCATCTGACTGGACACTGACAGATAATGGCACAGATAATGGTGTTATAATCCCTATCCTGCATTATTTACAGGACAGGATGTTAGTTTTTAGTGGATAGGTTGTGTTTATGAGGCAAAGGATGAGACATGTCTTGCTGATGCTTTGCCTTGTCAAATATGTTCTGAGTTTGTTTGGTTTGGTTTTTTTCCCAAAGGCTATTCGTACTTGGGATGGGGATTTTAGGGAAAAGAGGATGGCTTTTGTCTTGTTTCCCCCTCTGTCCCCGTGTTACATTGTCTGACTGAAGGTAAGCTAAATGATGAAGTGTACAAGCACTTAAGAAATAGAGGTTCGGGAGAGCTTACAGCTGGTCCCTTTGCTGTCCCTGTTCCTGGCTGCCCTGATTAGTTGAGGTATGTGTCTCAGCACTGACAAGAGTAAAGCTGATCTCATTTTTGCTTGTTAGGCTGGCAGTCCTGATTTTTAGGTAGGTTAACCACAAGTGTTCCTAACTGCCATGTCCAGAGTACAAACAGTGCCTTCATGGGGAATACCAGCCTCTTCTACTTTCCACAGGAGTTAATTAGGCTTATCCTGCTTTTTAACACTGACAGCTACCACTAAAATGACCACAAAACAGGAGAAAGGGTAGGAAGGAAGCATGCCTTTGCCAGCACTTCCTGCCTCTTGGGTTTTGTTCTCCCATGTCCGAGAGCTATAAATACTCCCATTCCTATAAGTGAGGCTGGTAAACAGGCAGGATAAATGCAGAGTACCCTGGCTGGCTCCTGGATTGATGGCAAGACTTCCCTTCTGCTAGAGCAATCAGGAAAGCAAGAACGCTATGCCCTGCTGAAGGCAGAGGGTCACAGTGAACGGAGCTGGTCCCTGCCAAGTGTGCTCACTTGGAAGGGTACGGTGAACTCAAGCTTGTTGCTGTCTCTGGGAGGACCCTGAGCCTGCTTGCTCTGGGGCAGAGCAGCAAGCACCATAGCGTGGTCTGAGGGTGTGAGTTTTATTTCTTTTTTATTTACATGCTGTATGTCAATAGCATGCCAATGTATAGCTGGTCTTGCTGTCCAGCACCACATCTTGACAGGAGCCAAGAGTCTACAGGAAGAATTGGTTGCCTGAACACTGAGACTGAGGTGTGGTGGGAAGCAATAGTCATCCCTGTTGAGAGGGATGGATTTGCTGAGTCCTGTGAGTTTGCTAATCTGTGCTCAGCCTCCACCCCTGGCTATTCACCAGCAATCAAAGCTGTACCGCTTTATTTCCTTACAGCATCATGGCGAGGGAAAATTGGACCTTGAAGACCCTGCAGAACAGCTGTGAGGCTTTGTGTTAGAACATGGGGATTTAGATTGGGTATTAGGAAAAATTTCTTCAGGGCTGTCAAGCACTGGAACAGGCTGCCCAGGCAAGTGGTTAAGTCACCATCCCTGGAGGTATTTAAAAGACATGTAGATGTGGCATTTAAGGACACAACTTAGTGGTGGACTTAGGAGTGTTAGCTGGACTTGATCTTAAGGGTCTCTTCCAACCTAAATGATTTTAAGAACACAAGTTGAGTGATGTATGTTATCATCTCATGCCTAGGGAGAGGAGAACAAATTACTCAATTGCAGAAGAGACTAGTTTGGAAATACTAAGTGTGACAGAATTAGTCTCATGCAGGACCTAAAAGAGGAGTGATGGCTAAGACAGACCAGCAGCTTTGTCTTCTCAAAAAATAACTTCTCCCTGAGCAGTTCACATTAACTTCACTTGACAGAAATAGGCCATCTGACCAAGTGACTGTAGCTACACAAGCATGCCTGTGACACTCTTCAGCACAGCCTCAAAAGCCATTTGCAGGACACCGCATGCCCAGAAACTGTGCATGGTGTAAGTATATGCGGTGTGTGGAAGAAGAGTGTTAGGGAAGCTGATGGGCAATTCAGGTTGTGGTGGGGCATGGGAAGCCAGCTGGGTTGCCTTCCACTGGAATTTACAAGCAAAATGATACAAGACACTTTCTTCCAAACAATAAACATAAGAAATTAACTGACATCTGCTGTACAAAATGGAAGAGAGACCACTAGCCACCTTTGCAAGAGTACACAGTGTGCTGCTGACAGTCATATTCTGCCTTTGTCTCCTCACCTCCTGCTCCCTTGGCCCCAGTTTCAACATTTACAACACAAAGGGAACTTCTGTCACTTATTTTTCAGAAAGTCAGCATCAAAACCTAAGCTGCATTACCTGATAACTAACCCCCCCCCACCCTGGTGCAGAACAGGGGACACCTCAGCCACACCGTTCTCCTTTCCTGTAGTGTGGTGGGCTCTCCCTCTGAGGAGGCCCTTGTGGAAACCAAACCCCCAATGTGCCTGCTTTCCAACAAACTGGGACCTTTTTTCCCCCCTCAGTCCTAACCCAGCTGCTCCACAGTGCTAGCAGGCAGGTCCAGGCTGCAAAACCTTCCCACGAGAGGAGAAAAAGCGTATGAAAATATATAGATACACACCTTTCCTCAGCAGGCTTCACGTTGAGGTGTGCATCTTCCCCAAGTGCCTTGTGTGTGGGCTCCCGGCCGGCTGCCCCTGAGCCCTGCTGTCCCTCGTTAGCCCTGATGACCCCACAGGTGCTAGCTGTAAAAACACGCCCGGAGGAGTAGGCAGCAAGCTCTGCTGCAATTTTGGGAGGTTTCGGTGGGTGCTGAGGGGTCCTCCCTGCTGCGCAGCGCTCCCTTCAGCAGATGGTGGCTCTGCCTGGCCTCTTCCTGAGGTAAAATGGTGCCCGCCTCAAAGCCAGCTCGGGGAGCTAAGAGAAGCTTCTGTAGAAAGTCACTGTCATCTCCAAAAACTCCTGCCATGGCTTCTCCTTTTCAGATGCTATCCTTTCTAAGCTTACCTGGATCCTTGTTTTTTAATCACAATCTTATTTTAGCTCAGCAAACCACCTGTGAAACAAGCTCTGCAAAAGCAGGTCCCTCATAAGCTGTTTCCTCAGTATTTGGTCATGTTTTCACCAGCTCCTGCTCTCCGTGGCTGAATTGTGTCTTTTGTTGTTGTGGGTTTTTTTACTTTTTTTTCTTTTCTTCTGCATTTCAGTCCTCAAAATGAATTTAATGCTGAAACAACCATGAATGAAATACGTACTGCTGGCTTTTCTTGTTTAGTTTGAAGGCTATCCACTCACTGAGCAACCCCAGCAGAAGGGCATGGTCTCAAGCTGCAGATCACAGAGGGAAAAGCTGCCTGGCACATGTGTACCTTGTTTTCTTTAGAGTGTAGTGGAAAATGAGCCTTTTTTCCTAATCCCAATCCAGGCAGAGCTGTGCTGGCACCCCTTGCTTGGCTGGCTCCAGCTCCCAGCCATCTTGCTACGGGCAAGGAGAAAGCAGATTTTTGCAAGCATTTTTAGCACAAAAGCTAGAGCTACAGCTGGAGAGACTGTGTTACCGTATGCACATAAACAACAGCATAAAACCACGTGCATATAAGTCTCTGGCAAGCACCCCCCAGACTATTTGGCACCATGAATTCAGCCTTTTTCTGCAGTTAGTACTGAAGAGGGACAGCAAAGTCTGGCCAAGCCAGGCAGGAAAGGATTGTCACCCAGCCTGAGACCATCCTGGCCATATAAATACCTTCAGTTGCACAACACAAATGATATTTGTTCAGTAACACGTTGCTAGAAAGGCCCTGTGGTACACGAGAGGGGTACGGCACTCGGCTGACATACAGAGGCACGAGCAAGAGTCCTGTAGGGAGACAGCCAAACCGTAACACCATGGCCACGGTCAGCACACATCCCCTCTCCAAGGGATATGGAGGAAGAAGCAGCTTTTATGTGAGTCAAGCCCAGATGTAAACACTGGCTTGGCGGATGGTTGAATGAGGCACAGAGAAACCTGGGGATCAGGTCTCCAGATACACCCCTCATTTGCTCATGCTGATGTGAAGCATGGGCTCTCCTCTGAAAAGCTTGCTCTGTTTCCCATTTTGCAAATGACAAGTCACTGCTCACGTTAATGTTCAGGATTTGTGTGGAGTGAGTATGAAATGCTATCCAGTTTGGTTTGCTTGCTTCTCCTAATTACCAGCCTAAGCAATCACGACAGCAGCTGAGTTGTAGAGATGATGGATCAGGCCTGACACACAAACTGGTTTTGTGCTCTATGTTTGACCGCCTTTATAAGTAACCTTCATAAGAGATCTTGTGTATAAACTTACAACCAGCAGACTCTACCACGTAAACATTCTTTACTAGATTTAGTCTTGAGGAAAGCATCTGACATGAATTCTTTGTGACCATCAGTTGCCATGGGGCTCTGATTAAAAAAAAAAAGGCAAATTGTAAATCAGATGACAAGATTTTTACTGAGCTTTTATCACATGGCATGGCACGGCAGAGCGGGCTGTAGGCACAGCATGTTGCTAGAAGCATGCGAGGACTTACCCAGAGCTAGGTGTAAAAGACCTGCTTCAATATCCTGCACAACAGACAGTGTCATGGCACAAGCACATGCCTCCCTCTTTTCCTGTTCCCCCGTGCTGGGCCTGGGTGCTGTGACAGCAGTGAAGTTTGATTACTTCCAAAGCCCCAGGAAAAGTGCACCCCAGCTCTCTAGTACCAGAGCTGCAGCCTGAGCAGGAGGCTGTGGAACAATGATTTATATCTGCCTTTTTCCCTGAGAGGTCCCTCGGAAACTGGCTGGAAATTGAAAATAATAATTTAAGGAATAGTGACTCAGGAAAAAGGCTATGTTCCCAACTGTAATGTGCAAACCCAACCTAACATAACCGGCAATGAGGCACCTTGTTGTTTTCGTACAACTGCCTATTACTTTTATCTGGTAACGTACACTATTGGTGTAACTGCTTTGTCCTTGCCAGGATTTTTCCTCAAGCTGGCGGAGTGCAACTGTGCCCTTCAGCCTGTGCTAGGCATCACCTGTAGCCAGCTGAATGGGCCAGGAAACTGGCCCAGGATCCTTCCACCATCAACAGACTTCTCTGGAGACCGCTTTGGAGAAGGTGCTTGATTCAGGTACTCTGAACTGAACTGGGGAGGACTCTCATCCACTGGCACTCACAAAGGGAGGCCAGTGCTGCTGTGCCCTTGGCAGGGTGGGAGGTAGGATATTTAGTTCCTATATCCCAAACAGGTGTTTCAATTATAAAAGTAAGGATTGTTTTAAGCAAAAATGCCCACCTGTTGAGAACCACTGTTTGTTGCAAGATGTGCTTTGAATAATTTGTTTTTAATGTGCTGTAACGTTTAGGCCCTGCTCCAGAATGCACAAGACACTGCATTTTGGGGAAGGGGTAGCGACGAAAATAATGCTCACTGTATCTAGCTTGTGGCTTTCTTCACTGCAGCCACATAATGACAGGTTCAGATCTAAAAATTTAATGTAGCCAGACCCAAAATTCGGCTTTTTTTTCAGTAAGTTTACAAGGACTAGGCAATATGTGTAAAATTCTGTCCACGGTGTTTCTGTCCTATGAAATCATGGCATCCCTCTGGGAAATGAGTTTCCATTATAATCCCATTTTAAAAGACAAGAGAAAAGCAAGGTGGGCTAAGAAGCAATGAATAGGTTCCCCTTTTTGCCAAAGGCACTGAGAAATACATTTACTGGCTTGGCCAATGTCTAATTACTTTTAAATACACATCAAGATGTGCTTCCACTAATCTCAGAAGACCTTGCAGTTAGGAGAGGAATTTTTGAACAAAGTTAGTTGTGCAAAGCCAGTTTCCCTAATGACAAACTTAGTAAAACTTACAACAGAAATACGGCTTTTGCTCATTTTCCACCTGAAGATCTAAGCTGTTATAAAAATGTATCTAGAACCACATGCCTTGTTAGCTGATGCTTGTTTGTGCAGTGGGAGCACACATGAGACTTTCATCATCAACCCCCAAACTTGCTGGAGTGCAGAGTTGTGCCAACCATTGGAATATCCTGTAAAGCACCACGAACCCTTAACCTCAAAGTTTTTTAGCTGGAAACCTGACAAAAGAAACCATTTTATACACTATTTAGTAAAGCCTTATATCCCACCACCACGAGGCTGGCTGACTGCCCACCACTTGGAAACATTTGATTTACAGCCTCATGCCAGCATGCAGAGTCACGGTTGCCGTCAGTCATACATCCTGTAGGGGTGAGGGTGGCTGGACCTCACAGCAGCCTGGGGTGCTCCCCCATGAAGCCAGTGCTGGTACCCAGAAAAACTGGGCAGAGCCTCTTTGGATGGGAGGCTCTTCCTGACCCGAGGGCAGACCGCAGGACTTTCTTTTTCAGGAAAGGTCTTACTACATGGAAAATGCAGTGCTGGCCGGTGTCAGGCTGTCACAGGGGGCTGCCAGATTTGCCAAGTCTTTTGGATTTGTTTTGGTGAGCATAGAATGAAAAGATGGCTGCAAAAAAAAAATCTCTAAATTAAAACAACTTTTAAGTATAATAAACTAAACTGAAGTCCTGTGTAGGATTTTTTTTAGGAGGAATTAAGTATTTTGATTGAAACAGCTTGAAACAGCTATCCCCTTCCCTCCCCCCCTTCTCTGACTCTCTTCTCAAACAATTATTCCTGAGTGACCCCAAAAACTACTTTTCCCTCCAGTTTTGTTATTGATTCAGCTAGTGAGGCATAAAATCAGTTTCCCTGCTTAGGGTTCTCATGAAATGCTGCATGAGCCTGAACAGCACTGAAACTCACAGTTGATGAAAAGGATACGTTTGCTGTCATCACTGGTAATTGACTGGCTGCTTCTAAAAGCATTACAAAACCAGGTAGATTTTATTTTGGGTATTGGAGAATTGATGCTTGATATGACAGAAGGGCATTGGCATTTTCTTTAGTCTGCCAAGCTCCCCATGGAAAAGCTATGATGTGAGCTATTTTAAAAAAAAGGGGGCTTTAAAACCAGCACTGAAAGCAACGAGTGTTGTAACTTTCAGTCACATACTAGAGTTGAAATTCAAAATGATGGTTTTAAAAACTCTATGACTAAAATCTCTGCTCTGGCCCTGGTAGCAAGATAGGATGGGATCACCAATGCAACACCCTGGAGACAGGAGAAGCTTGAATCGCTGCTGCAGCAGGAAATCTCTGCAAGGTTAGAAGAGAGATGACCCGAATCTGGCTCATCAGCCCCCTTGGTAATCTGTTCGTGCAGCTTCTAGCTGTTTTGTTTAAACGGCGAAGCGGCTCGTTAGAGAGGAAAGCAGATTCCATGGAGAAAAAGGGAGTCTGACCCAATCTGCTTTGCTGACTGCAAACTGGCAGCAATCCTCCAGCACGTGGTAAGTCGATATGGTGAAGTTTAGTCAGGCAAATTCGGTTAGGTCAGGTTGGTCTGACTAGGACATAATCCACTAGTCTTTACAGGGGGCTCTTGTCTATCTCCTTAAGGTGCCATCACACGTGCATGTGTTCTGTGGGCAGGAAGACAATACTGGGTTTCAAGTTAAGGCCTCCTCTAGCTTGTAAACAAATTTCTGATGAAGTGGGCTAAAACAAATGAGGTATTGCTGTATGAAAAAAAGTCCTAGGGTACATCATCCCTTCATGACAAACGGCCCTATAAAATCACACTAGAGATACCCCTCATGGAAACACATCCAGGCTGCAACAGTAACACAGAGTTAGATTATTCAAAACAAAGACAGGCTCGGCCCCAACTCCTGCAATGAGTCCAGACCTCAGTTCATTACTTCATGCTAACTTGTACTCCTGAGATGCAGGTTCTCCTAAAAGCGTGTTTAAACTCCAGAATCAGATCCAGAAGAGAAAAGATTCCTCATCAAAATCTCCTTTACAAGATAAATCCGTAGTGCTATATTTAGCATCTGTTGAAACAGGTTGAAGCTTCTTCTTGTAGGCTTTTATTATATTAAAAAACAACAACAACAGCAACAAAACCACGAAGAGATGTTCCAAGCTAATGTGTAACTATCTTTGGGGTTCCCTCTTTTTGTTAAGGTTTTCACAAAATACAAAATTAAATGTCTTTTCTACATACAGAACAAAGTAGAATCAAGTAACTGATTAGAGTATGTACAAAAACTTACACATTCTGTCTTGTTCTTTAAAAAATATAAATATCAATAGTGTTCAGTAGAACGGGTTGGTTTTATTTTTAAGGCTTCATTCTTTTAGATCCTTCATTATTTAATGAGGTGCTGGGCAGGCAGGAAAGGGAGGGAAGAGAGGAGGTCATGGTTTTTTATTAAAGGTAATGTGTTCAATTCTCATGAGACTCTTCCTCATCTCTGGCAGGAGGAGATTTCTCTCCACATTGATTTCAGTTTCCAGGAAGCAGAAGTGGAAGGAGAGGAAAACAAAACCTTTATTATTGCTATTTTTTTTCCTTCATTAAAATCTTGTTTTAAACCTGTCTCCGTTCATTGTCTTTGTAGAGAACCATCTGCCAAGTATACTTGGATTAAAAAGATTCAAGCAGGAGGACTTCATCCCAGGTCCACCTGGGAAAGGTTAGAGTGAGGAAGAAACTGCTGGAGGTGTTTTACCACCGACCCCAGCGGAGGTAGCAAGTGCTGCAGCGAGGGCAGCTGCTGCTGTTGCATCCCTGGGCATGAAGTCTGTGGGGAGGCTTTCCATCAGGCACTTGAGCTGCTCCTGACCCAGTTTGATTTTATCATCTAGCTCTCGCTGCTCTATGAGGAGCGCCGACTTCATCTTTACAAAGTGCTGGTAATCCTGGAGCTGTTCCTCAGAGAGGTAGTTGCCCAGGATCTCCAAAACCACCCGTTCTCGACGGTCAAGGTTTTCCTTCAGTTCCCGGGCATCTTCGTGCTGGCCAGCCAGCAGTTTCCTCTTCTCGTTCAGTGAACTCTGCATAAACCAGAGAGAGTGTGTCAGTTACCAGCAGCATCAAACTCACTGATGCCCCCTCTCCTTCCTCCTGGCACCATGTTTGACACCTTTGGGGAAGGCGCCCCTGGGCTGCTAAGCTCCCAGACACACAGCCAAAAACCCGGGGGAAGAGGACGAGTTCCTCATCACAGATTGAATGTGAATCGCACTGAATCCGACTCGGGATGTCCTAGTCAACGGGGACTAGGAGAAGTGCTCCGAGGAAGTCAGTAAAAAGTGCTTGAAAGCAACAACTACCAGGAAAATCTGGCTTTGTCTCTCACAACCACCCAAAGAAGGTTAGAATGTGCAATAGGCAGTGGGTTGGTCCACAGCACACACCACCATACAGCCCCTCCTGCAGCCACAGGTCACAGACGTGCCGTCCCGAACACAGCTGTTCTGTTTCAAAATAAAAGCTGTAGGGTCTGACACATTTATCCATACTGGGACCAAGACTCCCAGGGACAGAAGTGGGTTTGCTACTCCTTATGTGTGTGAAGACACCTGCCTTTCTGTCAGCCTTTGGAGGTCCCAGCTTATACAAGCACGTTCTTGAGAACAGCTGCTGTCCCACACCCTGAAAAAGGCCAAGATGGGATGGCTGCACAGATACGTACCCGCTCTTCACTGTTGGCATTTTCCCCCAGACTACTCAGAACATTCTCTACGCGGGCCAGGCGTCCCGAGAGGGAGAGCAAGAGGTTCACCACCTTATCCAAATCACCAATGAACATCTTGTACTTGTCAAACTCGTTAGGTTTGCATAGCTTGCTGATCAATAGCTCCACCTCCTCTCCAAGAGCATTATTCATCTTAATGTCTGCAAGCAGGCCCTCCTTGGCTTCCTTCAGGATTTCCAGTTTCTGGGTCAAGCTCCCAATGAGCTCAGCCTGTCAGAAGGGAAACACATTGCCACATCAGCCAGTAGCATGATCACACATGTCATAGGGATGATGAAAATGAGGATATAGATGATGACAACAAAAGGATATGGGTACAGTTCTTAAGGGGCAGAGTCAAGTCAGCAGTAGCTGACAAAGATGACCTTAAGGAGGAAACAGAGGAAACTCCAAAGTTCCACATCTAGGTGATAATCTGAGTACCCGATCAGATTGCATGAAGATATATTTGTTCTACCATCAATGAACCTTTATAAAAGAGACATATGATTTGGTGTGCCATATTCTGATACCCAGCTACCTACACCAGAAAGATGTAGGTTCTTTAAAGTCTCCGAGTGAAAACAGCTACAGCCCATCTCCTGCAGATTTCTCCACTCCCTGCCCCAGCCTCAGATTTCTTGTTTGGATGTTGTATTTTGTACGACAGAGAACTGTAGAAAACAACTAGCAGAAAAATTAATTTAAGCTGTATTAATGGTGTGACAGAGGGCTGAGCTGACACTGGTTACATATGAATTAGTAAGAAAGATGAGTTGCTACATATTCCCCCCTCCTGTAGTACCCTGAACCGACTGACTGCTTCCTGCTTGGCCACCTCAGTGCCGAGGTGCAAGCCTCAAATTCAACTGTGACCAAAGCTCCCTGCCTGTGGAGGCACTGCCTCATGCAGAGAAGCATCAAGGGAGCATTTACGCCAAAGATGCTCTATATTTACTTAGTGACTGAGCTAAGACTTAGAGAGCACGCACCCATTTTGCAAGAAATGCTGGCAACTGTTTCATTGCTGAAGAAAAGGAGGCCCCCAGGCTTCAGTTTCTCCAGAAACAGCAGGGCTGCACATGTGCTGGAGATCCTAATTTCTGTTAGGATTTAGGGGAAAGATATATGCAAAAGCAGAAGTCTATGGCCTGGGGCTTGAATTCTCGCTTCTATTTACTCAGAACTGAGAGCATGGAGAGCAGGAAAAGCTCTTCATACAAGGGTTGGGTATTTTCGGTCTCTTCAGTTTATGCTGAGTACCATTACGCTGGGGCACCATTACATGTACGTTAACCTGCGCTGTGTGTAAACACTGCAGGATGAAACAGAACAAATCACCAGGTTGCATGAAAATATTCTCTCTAAATCCACCAAAACTGAGGGTCATTTCAAGTAGGAAGGCAGCCTCCTTCAAGGAGAAAGGATCTTCAAACCCAGGTCAGGCTGAGGGTCATTCTGAATTGGCCCTAATCCCCTGGGGTGGCCTGTCAGAGTGGGATTTACAACCCTGGTTTTGCAGGCGGGAAGTCACCAGCAGTGTTTAGCCAGACACCACTAGATGGTACACTTTGCGTGCATCCTCTGGACCACATGGTTTTGTGGCTGTACTAGAGTCTACTGCCAGCTTCCCACATACAGGGAAAAGCTGAATCAAATGCCAGCAATGCTCTCTTAAAACAAACATCAGCCATCAGGCTTATGCTGGAATGACTGCTAAGTCATGCTGCTTGTTAGCAGTGTAGTTCAGAGGGAGAGGAAAGCAAAGGTTGTACTAAATCCCACCAGCAGACAACCAAAACTCCTTTACTTGGACTCTCCCCTCAGTAGTACAGGTAGCACCCAGAGTCAAGAACCAACAGTTGCCCTTCCCTGTGCCTATGATGCTAATGCTGCCTTCGAAAGAAAGATCTGAGGTCATCACCAGTTGATTGCTGGACCAAACCCTGAGAAGCAAAAGAAGGGATTCGTTTTCAATGATCAGCATGCCAAGGGAAAAAACTGTAGCAGGACTCTATTATCCTGAATAGGTTTTCAGCTTTAGGGCGCTGCTCAGAACTGGCAGTTGCTTCTCTCTGCTCTGGGAGCTTTGTTCAAGGTGCAGACCTGCCTTCCAACTGCAGCGGGAGGTTATGGGACTGCTGGGAGCAACGCATCTTTGTTCTGAAGGGACTTCATAGAATCATAGAATCATTTAGGTTGGAAGAGACCCCTGGGATCATCAAGTCCAACCATCAGCCCTACTCTACAAGTTCTCCCCTACACTAGATCCCTCAACACCACATCTAATCTGCTCTTAAACACAGTCAGGGAGGGTGACTCCACCACCTCCCTGGGCAGCTGATTCCACTGACTGACCACTCTCTCCATGAAAAATTTTTTCCTAATGTCTTCGAAATACTTGCTTAGTGTTCATTAGTCAGTGACTCTCCTGCAATCCCAAATGCCAACCCATATAGCTCCTCTGCATACCTACAATGGAAATGAGCGTGGTTTATCCAAATGACCTCTCAGAGAAGCTGCCTTCTCAGATAATGCCTATGCAAATGTTCTTTCACACAGACCATGAACAAACATGCCAGGCAGATATTGCTGTCTGGGCCTAATCATTCCCATCTATTTCTGTTTTTCCATGCAAATGTAACCTTTGAGCCCTGGGACTTGTCCCCCGTGGCAGGCTCACATCTACTTGCAAGCCTGTCAGATGCTTGCGGCATGTCCACTGACTCCCTGGAGCAGCGCCCTCATCTGATAAATCACTCCTTACCTTGCACGTCACAACAAAGCAGGCAGACAGTTTTTAAGTGAAGAGCACCCCAAGAATGCCATAGACATGGCAGGGGCTGCCACTGCCTTTGAACCTGGGTGCTCTACAACCAATGGCTTGGGACAGATAATTGAAATGACAGACAAAGGCCTTAGCAATTGCTTTTGATTAGCAAAGTGCATTACTTTCTACCCAGAATCTGTGTAGGACCACAGAAATAAGAGATGGCAGGCACAGGGAGTGTCTCTAACCCATTCCACTGGCATGGTGTGACAGTTCCTAAAGATTTGACAGGCTCCTACCTGCACCCCAAATGCTCCACAGAATAGGGCTAATCTACTCACTTATAATTTGTGTTACAGAGCATTTTGATGGAGGTCCCATTCTAGCTGTCATTGTGTTAAAGCCTGGTAGGGAGCAGATTTTGCTTAGCAGATAAAAGCTGAGAACAGAAACAATAAGGATTGCTTTACTATGAAAAAGAGAGGTGAGCTCTTTCCAAGTCAGGACTGCAGGACAAACTGCACCCTCGCAAACATCACTCAGCATCACACCTTCTGCTTTTTTACACTTGGTACAGGGATGAGGACCCAGACAGGAAATGTGGAGTTGTGCTGGGAATACATTAATTCTCTACACTTCGACAGACAGGCTAAATTTGGGAGCTCTTCTTTAAATTCATGCCTGATTTCAGTGCAGGAAGAATTGAGTACTATGTTTACAGCAAATGGAATTTGCCCAAATATTTGTATCCTTCGGTATGTTTAAACTCTGCTGTTGTACAAACAGCATGAAATATGGGCTGTGCTACTCTGTCCAGCGCAATGTGGGATGTTTTAAATCTACAGGCAGGCTGGCACAGCTGCTTTTGACACAAAGGTAGTAGGTGTGTGAAGAGAGGCACAGACAGGCAAGTACCTGCCTGTGGCTCCTTGGGATTTCTGAGCTTGGCAACCTGTCTGTAATTACCAGGTAACCAATGTGAGACAACCACAGGGGCAAATTAGAAGGCCCTGCAAAAGCCCTGGAAGATAGAGCACCCAAGCCTGCAGGAAGAACTGCAGGGGCCATTCCTCAGTGAATTGCAGATGAAATAAGAGAGGAAAATGTTTCCTCCTCTCCTGCCCTGCTGTCCTCCCACCCAAATCATCACATCGAGGTTGTGCTGACTGAGCTGCTGAGACACACGTGGCTTTCAGCAGGTCAGTGAAACTATGAAGGGGTTGAAACTATGTGGGGAAAGAAAAATAACCAATGTTTCTTTGGAGGCAGTGAGTTCAGACAGCAGGTAAAATGAATAAATTGGCTTCACTGAAGAGGAAAATCCTAGGGTGAAGCTTCATGCTCTCAGACAGCGCAGTCACTAGCTGCACTCTCTTCCTGTTTCTAACCTGAGCTGTCCTTGCTCAAGTCACTTCACCTTTCTGTTTTCCTTCTTTGCTACGGGACAGATACTGCTTCTTACAACCTGTACACTCAGCATCTGGAGTACTACAGGCCCACTTCAGGGTCATGCAAGGTTTCCATTCAAATTTGCAGAGAGTACTCAGGTTAGATCTTTCTGGTTCAATGTGGGTCACGCTAATGGAGCTTCCTTCACAAGCAGCCTAAATGTACCCAGCCCCCATCCAATTTGGGACTGCCAAAACCTGACATCCAATAGAAATGCACTTTACTTTAGGGCTTATTATTACTCCCAAAATGTAACTAGTGTATGGTGGAGTGTGCTGAATTTACCTTCTTCTCGTTGATGTCCAGCAACTCCTCTTCCTCACCTACTTCTTCTGGCAAGTCCTTAATTTTATTTAGCAGTTCTGCTTTGGGTGCTGAAACACTGTAATAAGCAGGACAGGTGACCAGGGTCACAGGAACTTCCTTTTCTTCTCTCCTAGACCACAGTGAAGAGAAAGTAGTAGTTCAGTCTCAGCCTGACTTTTTCCCGTGCCTAGATCCATGGTTTTCCACACTGCCGTTGGTACCTTCCCCAGTGTAATTAACCACAAAGGAAACGGCCGATTCCTGCCATCAGAGGGTGCATGTCAGCTGCTTTTGTACATCCCTTGCACAGAACAGCCCAGCTGCTCTGTTTAAATGTTGCCTGGTTAAAAATTCTGTACAGGACCAGCTCCTTGCTGAAAGTAAATCAGCACAGCTCAGCTGGCGATGGCCAGATGGACCATCTTATCTGACAAGAAGCAAGACAACTTATTTTTATATGGTTCTCCAGCTGTCACTTGGAAGTCTCTATCTTAAAAAAAACCCACACTGGCTGATCTTGCATTCCTCTGTAATAAGGAGGCGCCCCCATCCCTCCTTAAAAGTCTGCCTCTTTCTGTCTGCCACTGTTTTGGTCCTGATTTTAGTCTTATAGCTCTGTTACTGTGCTCTGGACTGAATTGCTTCAGATTACAAAGATTAAGATAGCAAAATCAAATAATATCTCCAGGGATGGTTCAATTCCTGCCCTGTTACTAAGCTCAGCATTGTTTTCTGCACAGCCCAGCCCAGAGAAGTGAGCTCAAATTCCACACATGCAGCCGAGCTCATGAGAAAAGGCATTCAGGCATACCCTGCCAGTCCTCACGCCTGGGAACTGAGGAACTCACTCTCTGCCAGCATTCACCTGTACAGATGTGGTAAAATTCAGCACAGTCGTGTCCTTAAAAGCAAGCAAGCAGTGAGTTCTGCTGCACCACCAGCCCACAACCCAAACAAGCAGCACTTACACATCATCTTCGATGGCTGTCCTGATAGCTTTCTTCTGCGACAGTTTCCTTTTCATGTTGTTCTCCTTCAGCAAGCTGGTTCCACCGGGGAAAAGCCCTTCCATTAAGTCCATAGTTGTCTTCATTTTGGAATCTGGGTCCAGGATATCAGCCAGAGACTTGTCTTTATGGACAATTTCTTTTGCTAGAGCTTCTGATTTAATATCCTCTGGGGTCTTTTGCTTTGTCTTCGCTGGTGGTGCTGCGCTGAGTATCCCGGAGTCCAGGTTGCTGGTTTCTGACTCTCCAGTGATGACTGCTGGCTCTCTGTGGTTGCCTTCAGGTTGAGTTATGGGCTGGCTATCAGCACGTTGAGGCCCTTCAGAAGCAGGTAACTGATTCTGCTTATCTGCAGCAGATGGAGAGCTAGTCCTCTTTGATGCAGGTGGTGAGAGGGGCCAATTATTTTCACCGATACTGGTGTCCAACCCTGTTATGTCCCCCTCGGCCAGGGCTTTGGGAAAGCTTTTGAAGCTGCTATGGACAGAAAAATTCTGTGAGATGAAGATAAATTTACCAGACAGGACCATTGTGAATACATGGTGAAGATAAGTTTTCCTTCTCTCTTGCTTATTTTTGTCTCTTATTTCTCACTTCAACAAGGAAAGACCCACAGTATGAAGCTTACTAGCACCAGAAGCATACTGTCTCCTCAACCTGGACACTGCTGTTTGGCCACTCCAACACAGAAGCAATTAGTGAGCAACAAGTCAGTTTGTTTTCTGCCCACAGGCTGGGGACATTGTGTCTCATCACCTGGGAGTACCATCCTGAGCAGTTTATACCCCTTTGTTCTTTTCATGTTGGAAAAACCAATCACTACCACAGCCCTGGCCAGGTTCTTCCTGGATGGAAATTCGAGCAGCTTCCTGGGAGCAAGGGAAGCTGTACCAAGTTAGACTAGCTGGGCACCTAGCCCAAAGTCCTATCCTCAGGAAAAATTCACTCTACAGTGTTACTGTGACATATTTGTGTTGTCACTTCTTGGCAGATGGTCACTGTTTCATAACAGCATTATTTTGTGCCAGGTCTAAAATGTATTCTGGGAAACTCTAACTGTTTGGAAAAACTGTTATGGATTTTCATAGTTCTCTCTGAAAAACCAGTTAACTGGAAGGAGTCAGCAGTAACTGAAGGACTCAGAAGCAACTCCACCATATAGCAACCACAGAGAGAATGAGACCAGGATAGTTTCTCACCCATAACCTGCTTTGCCTTGCTTTCTAAGCACCTGTCAGTGCATCTGCTGATGGACAGCAAAGCCTTCTGCCTTCTTACTTTGTGCCCTGCCCTGGCCACATCCCTTGACGCTTTTGGCAGCCAGCAAAGCCTAGTGGCAGCAAGTCCGTCTGTCTGTCTTTCTCCTCTTTATGACATGTATGCTCCTCTGCAAGCTTCCCGCTCAGCCAGCAGCTGTGGGTTGGTCGTCTCAGCAAGCAGAGCTGTGGAAGTCAGTCACATTTGTCTGGAGCCTTGCATATCTTACTCTATATGGCCCTACAATGCCCGAGACGCTGCGTTACAGCTCTCCCTTACCTCACTTTGGCCTCCTCTGTGAGCCTGGTGGATTTGTCTCCAGCTGCCCCATTCCCCTCAAGCACCGCAGGTGGAGGAGGAGGTGGGAATTCCTCCGTGCAGTTTGCAGAAGTGCAAGAGCTCAGGTCGGGAAGGGGGTGGGATGACAGTGGGGGTGAGAAGGGTGGAGCGACAACACCGGGCTGGGAAGGCATGACGAACACCTCATCGTCTTCATCGTCCTGCAGCAATGGTGGGGGAGTGAGCTGCAGGCCCGACTCCGAGATCCGGAGATGAGCTGTCCCCTGGGGGGAAGGAGACTCTGGGTCAGAAGAGGTGCTGCTCTGTGTCAGCAGGGACTGCCACCTCTGTGACAACTTTGGCCCAGCCGCTGGAGGAGACGCCACAATCTTTGGGTAGCTGTTGTCCTTGGCTGAATGAGCCCACACCACTTTGGGTGGGAGTGATCTGTGAAGCAGCCCGGCTTTCCTTCTCCACATCATTTCTTCTGTGGGAGTCTCGGGGGATCTGTCCTGGAGAGCATCCAAAGGCTGTACTTGAATATTGGCATTGCCCTCAGGGGGAACAGCATCTCGTTTGGCATGGTGCTGTCTCAGAGCCTGGTCACCACCTCCACTCTGGAAGTCTGAGGGAGTCTGAGTGGCTGTGTTAGGGGAAGACTGGCCAGATCCAGAAGAAGTAAGGTTAAGGAACAAGGGTTTAAAGCCTTGTTTTTGCTCTGAATAGTGACTCCTTGTCTCAGTCGGGGATGGGGCAAATGCAGAAGTCCTGCTATCTGGCCTGGAAAGTTCTGAGACCTTGTGGTTTTCAGTCAGCGTGGTGGACCCGGTGACAACCTCACTGCTGTGGTGAGGGTGGGGATAGTAACTCGTGAACGCCATTTTTTCTGAGTGGCTTCTTTCTTGCTTGTTGAAAGACCTAAAATCCAAGAGACAAACCATGATAAGATTAATAATTAATCGACAAGTGAGAAGAGCTATTGTGCACCTCCTTAATGAGCAAATCATGCAACCATGTCAGAGGCCTGGGTCAGTGCCTGTGGATCTAGGTGAGGTACAGTTGTGCTTTGAAGCTGGTAGTAAAATCCAGCCTACCAATACTAGGGACACGAAGCCAGATCCATACCCACTCGCCAACTCCCAGCATTTTCAGTGTGTGCTAGACCACACACGTGTGTACACTCATGCAGCAGCATCACAGCAATAACTTAATACAAAAAAAGTTTAGGAAAACTTAAGTGCCTGGTGTCCTTGCCAGCCTTGCTTTTAATTTGGTTTGTTACAGATGGGGCTAGTAGTGACTGCTGTGAGAAAGACCACTTGACATCTACCATCAAACTCTGTTCTCAATTGCTGATGATTTTAAGAATTTCAGCTTTATGGGCCAAAAAGTCCCATAATGGTATCTGCTCCTTTCTGGAAAAGTGCCATTAAAATGATTCAACTGTCTCTGAGAACAAAGTGAGGCCAAAAAATGCACTATTTTGACTGCAGAAAAAATAAAAAAAAAAAGCTCTTACAACCTTGGAATCCTATTAGAAAAGAAGAGCTTCACTTGGATAGGCAGGTGCTACAAAATCCAAAGCCAATACACTTTAACCACAAACGGATGTCAAGGCTGCAAAGCCAGCAGATTAAATTATTCCTTCCAGGTCTTTTAAGATGTTCTCATGTGAGTCTGAAAAAAGGTGTCTCAGCTTTGAAGTGAGGATCCTGCTCAGAATACACAGCCAAACCTACCTGCCAGTAGGGCTGTTTAGCTGGGGAAAAAAATAAAAAAGCAGTAATAATGGCACTAGCAGATGCAAGAGAAGATGGCCTAAAACCATGGGGTCACACCATACAACAAGAAAATACAATAAATATCTAATGTCAATATATCTTCTGTTCTTGAGATGCATTGCTCAAATAATCTAATGCTGCCAATCTGTGATGTTTCAGACTTGGGCCCCAAATTTGCTCTCAGATATACTGGTACAAATTAAGAATAACTGTGCCAAAGACATGGGTTGTTCTGGCTTTATTGTGGTGTGACTGAGAATAGAATCTGGCAGCCTTTGCCTGGGGGAGGGGAAACTTCCCAGGCAGACTGCTCTTGGTATTGTCTGTGGTTCCTGGACAGTAGCGATGTGTATTCTTTTCAGATGCTCTGTGTTTGTCAGAAACGCCAGATGGTCATTCTCTAATTGAAAGATCTCTCCTACTGTGGAAGCAACTGTGGATTCTAAAACTGGTGGAGCAACAACCCTTCCCAACAGTGCATATGAGACAGCTATTGTATGACACCTGGGGAACAGCATAAGTCATAGAGCACATGTGACCGGATCAAGAGATTGCTGATCAGGGTTTCTGTAACTTTATCATTTGAGAGTTTTCCTCCTGGAGCAAGAGAGGTGGTGGGATGGTCCCATCTCTTCTCCAGCTGTGTCCCAAGGAAACCTAGAAGCATAACTCCTACTGCCAGCTATTGCCTTCCCCGAAGGGCCTGTGCATGGAGTATGCTGTCAACAGCGGTAAGATGGTGATAGATGTGAGAGGACTGGCTAGAAAACTAGCTATTTTGGGCTGATGAGCACAGGACAGACAACGGCTGCATCTCTTAAGGGGTGGATTAAAGATGCTACAGTGGTCCTGTATGAACTGGATTGTGAAATACTCACACCAGGGCAGGGAAATGCTCACCAGTATCCCAAATAGTGCAACTCCTTCTGTGAATCACTGACACATGGGTAAGGTCCTAGTCAACCTGTGCCTTTCAGTCTGTGAAGGATTCAGATCTCATTCTCACAGATAGTTAAATGTAAAACTTCTGCTGGCTTCAGCAGTGCATGTTCAGAGCCTTTTGGCTTCCAGAACTCATGCCCATTCTCTTCCAGGTCATTTCAGGTGCAGTAACATAAGAAAAATCATTCAGTAGCTAGATTCATTTGCAGCCTGTGTAGTGGGGCACTGTGACCTCAGAGCCAAGGGCTTTCTCTTGTCTTCTCCCATCTTTTCATCCTATCTTTTGGGAAGTCCAATTCTGATCAAGAAGGGAAAGCAACCTCACATCTCCCAGAAGAAATGTGCTTGCAGAGCATGCCTACCCAGCAGAAACATCATAAGACAGTCAAGTTAATACCAATAATCTTTGTGCAGTGAAGCATGAAAATGAGAAACCTACATTTCGTGCCCCAATAAACTTGTTTTCAGCCCGGGTGTTCAATCCCGTTACTTGGAAAATAGGTTGGGGGCGAAAAAAAAAAGGAAGCAGCAAGCTATTATTGAGAAGAATGATGAGATGCCTTCTCCAGAAGAAATGGGGAGGCAGGATGAACTAAAACAGCTGTATTGTTCTCTTAGGAAACATGATGGAAAAAGTTATTCCAAATCAAAGTAAACCAGGGTGTTTTAAATAATTATAAAAGGATGTGCCTGGAGGCAGATTGAGTCCTTCTGAAACAACTTTTATGTCTTCTTAGCAGCAAAAATGGCCAGCCAGTCAGAAGTAAGATCCAGCTAGACCAGAAGCCTTCCTCAAATTCTAGCTGTTACTCCCTGACCCAGAGCTGCATGGTGAAACCTTTGGAGACAGCAGTGTTAACTCCCACTGTGACAACAGTGGTTGACATTTACTGCAAGTTTGTGAGAAACAGAGCTCCTTTGTGAGTAATTCTTTTGTCCCTCTTGATGGTTTTTACTGTAATATGAGTTAGCTGTTTGGGCACTCAGAGCTTAGGGCAAGCATCTATTTATTATTTAAATGTAAATACAGCAAGATCAACTTCAGTTCTAGTTAGCTTCAAAACAATCCACTGCTAAGTGGATGGTTACATAAGTCCTAACATTATGCATTTTATGATTACACTTTTCTATTTTTAAAAATAATTCTCTCTCTCCCATTCTTGAGCAAAATATCCTGCCTGCACACAGGAAAAGCAGCCTAAATGTGAGCTCCCGGTTCAGCAACATAAATGAAATCTCCTGGTTTTAGTCTATGCAAATGCTCACTGGCTTTTGGGGAGGATCCTGGACTGGAGAAAACCAGACAGTGGGGACATCAAGGTACTTTTTCCTTTAGAATCCTTCTGTTATGACTGCATCAGCATGGGAGTTCCAACAGCAGATCAAACACATTTTAGAAGTTATATAACTGGAGATCTGCTGCAGAAACATGCTCCAAGATGACATGAGGAGGACTTGATAGTGATTTAACATCTACAGTGAAAAATAGAGCTCACAGCAGCTTACTCCTCCTGACTCTGTTGGGCACAGCACACACAGATGTTTTCTCTAGTCTGACAGGATCCATCTGTTTACACAGTCAACAGATGACAACTGCTGCTGGCAGCAGGATGGCAAGAGCTCACCCTGCAGTGACAAAAGGGACATTAACATGTACTTACCTGGCTCCTGTGCTGAGCACATAGAAAGGGTCTCTCACCATGGGGCCAAAATCACTGCTTTCCCTTCTCAGCAGGTCCTGGAGAGCAAAGACAGCATTAGCAGCAAGCAGAAAGCAAAACAGAATAACAAAGCACTGATGCTTCCTAGTAAGAAGAGAGCACAGCATGTGACATACACAGAAAGGAGGAAAACTCTAGGGTGGCGTATCACTCCCCAGCACCCTACCCCTGCTTAGAGGACGTGTCTGCCTTTTCCTGGATGGATTGTGAACCAACAGGCAGATTTATTCAGAGAAATGCTTTTTTAAAACCTCTCAGCAAGTCCTTGCTTCTTCCAAAAACATGCTCCATGGTATCAGTAGGGCTTGGGTGTTCCTCTCTGTTGTACGTGCAAGCAAGAAGCTGAGACATCACTGAAGCAGCCTTAACTGGGGTAGGTAAACAGTGAACAATCTGTGCCCAAACCCAGTGCCAAAACATGACTAAAAACTCTTCAGAGATGCGGAATGCGACAAAGGTTGGAAAGTCCATCCACTGGCAGAGGTGCTGAAAAACATCACAAAGCCTGGCACTCGGTTCTTTTGAAAAACAAAGCACAGGAACTTTCTCCTCTTTAGGTATTTATGTCATCAGAGAGCACAGAGAGATTTTGCAGCTGAAACAGAGTCTGTGAATCTGACTCTCTCTGCCCTAGAGCTCCCACCATAGGACACCAGACTACCATGAGACATGAAAGCAGGTGCTACGCCTGCTTTTGAAGAGGTTAGTATTTTCTCCTGTGCAATCCTTCCAGCAGAGAGCATTTCAGTGCCCCCCTTTCCCCACACCCTTAGTAATTTGCTTTTTTGGTCAGCGTTGCTGCAGAGGGAGGGTTTAGTGCAGATCTTGATTTAGGAGTTCGGGAGCTTGGAGTCATGCGGGCTGAGCCAGACGGATAAAGCAGAGCGTGAGGAAGGCTGAGAATGCGTCCTGAAGACTGAGAGCTAATAATCCAACATGGCTATCAATTTCCCTATATCTTTAAACAAATCCCTACAGTGACATTGCAATGTGATTTACATGCAGCCTGAAAGGAACATCAGGCACTGTACACTAGGCCCTGAAAAAAACATACAGCGAGGCAGAGAAGGCTGCTGCTAAACTGAAATAAACATTTCCCACATAACAATCTGAAAAGGACAAGAAATTTATAAATAAATAAACAAAAATATTAAAAATCACCCTGTTGCTTTGGCTTTGTTCACCATTTTGACAGCTGTGGTTTTTTATTGGAGGCAGATCAGAAATAAACCTAATTAAAAGAGCACTAAACATATACTAGCCTTTCAAACAGACACTTACGGATTGATGTATGTACAAGTCAACCAAGCTTTCCTGAATTAGGATTTAAGAACAGGATTTTCACAAGTGCTTTGCTGCCTGTGGGTCTAAATCCTCATTCCAGAAGTGGATACAGCTAAATCACTCTGGGAAACAGCAGTAAGGGTTCTCTCCTCTCCTACACTTGAACTAAGACCCTGTGAACAGGTATGTACTGCTGTTCACCGTCTTCCACCCCTCAGCTTCCAACATGCAGAAACTCTGGTCTGGCTGCTGAATGTAGACAAGATTAAGAATGAGCCAACAAAGGGGAAATAAAGAACTTAAGAACTACCCTGTATGTCTCCTGCCCAAGAGAGGGGGCTGGGTAAAAATGAACAAGGGCTGATCATCATCCAACCTGTCATTTAAAAGCACATCTTAGTGATTTTTTTCTTTCTGGATGCCCGTTTTTGTTGCTGCTGTGACTGTGCCAGAAGGCAGGCAAAGAGTCACAGCCTGGCCTTCACCCCAACTCTTTTAAGGACTGTCCTTTTACTGAACACAAGACTTCACGATCAGCAAGTGTGACAAAATTGCACAAATGAGCCTGATGCCTGCCTGGTGTGGAAAAATACTGACGACGGGATGAGATAGCAGTGGTTATGGAAATGCATTCCAGTTACTTGATATTCACAAGCTGCTTTTTTAATTCTCTCTATTTAAAAACTAGTGTGGGATCTGAGGTCTGCTGAGGGAGGACATTTAGAATAAAGCACACAGTGAGTTTGGGAGGACAGCTCTTTCCCCCGCACTCCAATTCGGCCTGTTTTTGAGATGCTGCCCAGAGCCTCCTTGATGTTACTTGACCCAGTACCACTTCATTGCACCTAGACAATCTATTCCAGGCCAGTAGCAAGTGCAAGAGTAGAAAGAGATATTCTGCATCTCAGCTTCCCTGTAAATATGCAAGACTGTCCAAACACTCAGAGTATGTAGAGCGAGGAGCCTGTCCACACATATGTTTTTGTTTCCTCCCTCTCTCTGTGATGAATGGAGCCTGGTGTGGAAACGGGATGGGGCAGATGATCCACCACTGCTGTAAATCTGTGCAGCTCAACCAGCTGCAGTTACCTAAATAGGTCTGAACAGATTTCAGCCAGCTGAAGAGCTGGCCTGGGCAGTTGTTCTTTAAGAAATGAGCCCGTTTCTACTATTTACCATCATCAGAGTCAGTCAAATTCCCCATTTGTGACATCAGTGCAATGTTCCCAGCCACCAAGCAGGGGACATGGGAAGAGCGGCCAGGGTCTCCACTATGTTTTCTCTGCAATGTTTCCCTCCAGGGCTGGAGGCAAAACATAATGATTACTTGGCAGTGCCTCCGCCAAGCATTTCCCAGCACTGTCAGGCACAGTGGGAACCAGGGCAATTTCAAGTCATCTTTAACCTCTACTTTGCACCAGGAAAGTGGGCTAAAGCAGAACAGCATACCACCACCTTAATGGTGGACACCACCAGAAAGGTGATCAGTGCTTCTCTGGTGATGCCAGCAGGTGAGAACAGGACACCTCGGATGGGATGTTGGGAGCAGTAAGAACACGTACACGCTACCAGCATACACACTGAAATCCCAGCATTTCTGAAATACCTGAAATAGCCCCAGCAGTAAAAAAGCTGAACAGAAGCAGTACCCCACTGGCAAGCACTTAAAACAGCATCCTGGTAACTTAAACACAATACAGTCTCTATCTCTATAGGCATTTAACCTTTCCTCTAACCAACAGAGTAATTGCAATGACTGAGTATCAGCTTGTCCTCTGACACCCCCCTCTTTCCCTGGTTCTGAGAGCCCTGCTTGCCTACACACACGATCCTGTTCCCACGTACCTGGTGTTTCTTATCCGCCGTGGGAGATGATCTGGAACGAATATGCACAGGGACTGTTTGATTGTCATTCCTATCGAGCAAGTCTTCCACAGACACAGATTTCCCAGATTTCCTGGAAGAGGAGGGTGTTTCAAAGACCTGCTCCTGCCTCCCATAGCAAGGCTGGCCCTGCATGCCCAGAGGGTCTGTCTGTGTGCCTTTGGTGAGCTCCGTTTTAGATCTGTAATCTCGGTACCTCTCCGTTTTCGATCGACTCGTGACCAAGCTGTCCTGACGCCCTTTCTTCTCATCTCCACTCACATCAGAGCAGCCCATCAGCCCAGGAGGAAGGGTAGAAGATATCCGCCCTGTCCTGGATATCCGCTCTACAGACTCTCTTCGGCGGTAAAGGCTCTGGTCCTGGAGGGAATTCATGCTAGAGGCAGAGGAAAGGCTCTGGCTGTCTGGGCCACCTGGCTGTAGGTAGGAGCTGTGGGAGCGCTCCTTCAGCAGTCCAACATCTTGTGAGGATGGCCGTCTCCCAGTTTTGCGCTCGATATAGTCAGCGAGGGCATTCTGCTGGAGCTGCTTGAGCTCCGGCTTGGAGAGGCTGGCTGTGGAAGAAGCTTTGCCATCCCTTTCGAAGATCTTACGCCGGTCAGCCACTGTACTCTCTGGGAAGACAAAATGGATACTTTTCTTTTGGAAGGAGAAAGGCGATGACTCCCCATCAGAGATGCCCACCTCGTTCATCTTCTCTGGCTCTGAGTAAGACCGCTTCTTCTGCTCCGCCGTCAGCCGCTTTCGGCCCCCGATGCGCGAGACGTGCTGTGTCTTGGTGTAGTCCAGGGCAGAAAGGCTGCCTTCTGTTGGTGTGACGCTGTGCCTCTCCTTTGGGGTGTGAGGAGATGCTGCTGTGCTCCTCATGCTCACATGGGCGGAGGCAGGCCTTTGGGTTGTCCTCTTGGGCGTGCTGCCAAAAGGGGGGCTGATGCGACGGAAGGAAGTGGCCCTCAGTACTCTGGACTGAGCATCTTTAATGCTGTTCCTATAGGCCCTGTTAAACGGCGTATCCAGCTGTGACCCATGGGCATCCTGGATGTTATCTTTCCAGAGGATCTCCTTCTCATGCTCACCTCCCAGCTGGAATGTGCTTTTACTCCTTGGTAGCTGAGCCGCCCTCATTTGCACATCACTTTCAGGACACAGGCTGTAGTATTCCCCAGGTCTTGCCTGCTTCACTGAAGCTGCCATCTGCAGCTCTACGGGGCGCCAGTCAGCCTCTTCCAGCTTCCCATTCCTGACTGAGGGGCTGGAGACCCTGCCTGGCTCACTGGGCAGCTGGCTGGACTCACGGAGTTTCCTTCTCATGTCCTCCAGGCTGTTCAGAGAGCACCTTGCACCGGAGGGCTGGCTCGTCCTGCTCGGTCCATAGTGCTGGCCAAAACTGGGAATGCCAGCACTCTGGGGCCGGTGAGTGCTTTGCTCCCGCTGCTCAAACTTGCTGACCTTCTCCAGCACTGAGCAGCGGGGCTTGCTGGCATCTGGCTTGCCATAGGGAAAGCTTTGGGTGCTGCTAGAGCTGAGCCGGCTCCTCCCGAAATCAGAGGTCTTTGGGTGCAGTGGAGAAGGGAGGTCTTCACACTTTGGCTCAGCAGCATGGAAGGGAGTCACACTTGTGCCCTCCTCCTCCTGCCTTGCAAAGGCCTGTGGGTCCACATCACTCCACTGTTTGTGCCCCTGTCCCCTGTGATCTTTCTCCTCTTTACCACTGCTGTTCAAGAAGGACAGTTTGGTGCTGGAATAACCCTCGCACGGTTGCATCTCTTTTAGTTCGGAGCTGCTTTGCCTCCGGGAGCTCTCTGGGATGTTCTGCAAGGAGGAGAAGCCGTACTGCTTTGCCTTGCTATGACCCCACTGGTGGTGAGTGGCAACGTCTCTCTCATTTACCTGTGTGTTGCCATTTTTGTCCTCCTGGAATTCAGCTGTCCAGTCCTCTTTGGGCTGGTAATGGGTTTTTCTCTCACCACCATCCCTCAGCTGGGGCTGTGGAGCTTGAACACTGTGTTTGGAGGCCTGTGCAGTACTTGCAGTCTCTTGGTTGCTGTGTGCTACCTTGTAAGGGGGTAACAACTCCTCCTTTCTTGATGTGGTCAGGCAGACTTCTGGACCTGCTGGGCTAGGAGTTTTTTGTTGGAGAAGTTTTGCTGCAGTATCGTGCTTTCTCTCAGCTGCTGGGGGCTGGTAGAAGATGGTTGATCTGTTTGTAGTGCTTTGGTTTCCATTTTCATCAAAGCCCAGAGTTCTGCTAGCTACGGCTTTGTCGTAAGAGACTGGAAGAGGTGGAGAGTACCCACTTTCTTTGGCCAGAGCTGGATAAAGTGTCCCGTTATTGCTTGCTGAAGGCTGGGGCACCTGGGCGTAGTGCGGCTCTGGGGAAGGTACTGGGTAGACACCAGTAGGCAGCAGGGGCTGCCCCGGCTGGGCTGGCTGGGAATAGCTCTGCTTGGGCTTCATGGTGGGGCTGCTCTCTGGGCTCTTCTCCACCACAGTGTGCAGATGCCCTTCTCCAAAAGGGTTTTTCAGGAGCGGTCCCTGGGACGGGATGCTGACAAGCGGACACAAGGCTCCTTTCAGCTGGGTTCGACCAGCCTTGTTCAGATCAAGGCCTGCACATGAGCTGGGCCTCTCGTGATGCCTGATGGCTGCATAGCTGTCACTGCGAGTGGGAGGCAAGGGAGGTCCTTTGGGGGGCTGGCTCTTGCTGTCCAAGGAGCCCTGGCCTGGCTGCGCCCAGGAGGGAGCTGTGTTGTGCCGGCTGAAGCTGTGGAGCCTGCCATGGCCACGACCATCCAGCGAGTCCCGGGCCTCACAGCTTGGAAGTAAGGCAGAAGACTTCACCTCATACTCCTCAGAGATCCCTCGCTGGGCGTCGTAGACTGTCTTGACGTACCTAATGTCAGCTTGCCTCATCCCCTCCTGCAGGCCACCTCGGGGCTGCACGCTGTCTGTGGAGCAGGAGTGCTCTTTGCTGAATGGAGGAGCAGGATACTCCGGGATGCTAGAGTTGGTGGAGAAGGAGCTGTAGGCAGAGTCTCTCTTGCTGTGGAGGTGGGAGAGCTGATCGATGCTGTTGGTGGATTTGGCTGGGGACAGGTGACAAGGGTGATAGCCAGGGGAGGAGTGGTCCAAGCTCTCCATGCTGCCCCGGGAACTGTACTGATCAGGACTTCTCCTCAGATAGCCATGCTCATAGCCAGAGAGATCACTGGTTGAGGAGCTGGGGAAGATCGAGAGAAGAGTGAAAACCCACTGTCAGCAGCGGAGAGGCACAACAACTTATAAGTGAGCTCAGAAGCAAGATGTTTAGCTTTGAGAAGTGCAAATTAAAACCCATATTTGGGCCTTACTCCATCCCCCATTTGCAGTCATCCCAGTTCACAAAAGAGGAACTGCTTGACATTGCAACACATGTCTCTTATTTACCACAGAAGAGTGGGAGGGAAACGCAGACAGAGAGACAGTGCATCTCTGGAGCCAGGGAGGATCAACCCCACCCATCAAACCTCCAAAGCACTTGGAAAGCTGAATGAGTGCCGTCGCCACTGAGGAGGAGGAGAGGAGCAGGAGAGGCATTCTGGGGGGAATCTAATCTCTTTCTTTTTTTCCCATTTCATTTCTTTTTATGGAGATGAAGGCTATGCCCTGGCAGGCTTCCTGGAAATTCAGCTGTCCCAAGGATAGTTTGTTTGCTGCGAGAAAACTAAACTGACAAGACAGAGAAGAGATGCATGTGTTTGTGAGTGGAGGAAAGTGGGGGTGCAACAACAGAAACAGTCTGAGGATGCCCTGGAGGTCTTCACAGCTGCTTCCTCATATATCTCAGCAGGTGCAGGTACTTTATCAAAAGAGGACTTGTGGCCACCAGAGCTGCATTCAAAGAGGATATTCTATCAGTGGGAAGGGATCTCCCTGTACCAGCCACAGTTCTTTTTACACCACACATGGGGAGGTCACAAATTTATGTGGAGATTCCCCTGTTTGATCTCTCCTCCCAGATTCAAGCAAATATATTGAGGACTGGGGAGTGTAGCCTGAAGATTTCCCTTTTCTTCTCTCTGCTCCCAGCTCCCCTACCTTAGATGTTGCTTTCTCTAGTTCCCTGTGCAGCTACATGTGCTGTCCTGGCAATGCCACAGGAAAGCAAGGAAAGGGGAAGGATTTTCCAGGAATTTCCAGGAATTCCAGGTAAGGAAAGACTGCTGTCCTACACAAAGGGCAGTGGGGCAAGGCTCAGAGCTGGAAGCAAGAAAGAAGAGGAGTCTGGGTTGGCAAGAATTCAAGCTGCAGTTTCAACTGGCAGAGGAAAGGCAAGTTCTGTTTCTGTGTGCTTTGCTCCACTGGGATAACCAAACCACACCTGCTCCACACAGTGGGGCAGCTGGGGGTGCACAGGAATCACAAGGCAGCAGGTGTGGCTGGTAACAGCCTCCTCCCTAACAAGTGTCTGCTGAAGAGCCTAAAGCTTCCCTCAGATCATATCCCAGCCGCACTCACTTCCACCCTGCTGGATTAACACCCACAAGCCCAAAGGACAGACTGGGGGAGAAGGCTGTTAAAGGACAAGAGAAGGCAGAAGGAAGCCTGCCTGTGAGGGGAAAAAGCAGCAGCTCTGCAGAGAGATGTAGAGGAACACAGAGACAGGCAGAAAGAGATATGGCAAATCTCAGAATAAAGCTGGTTTACTTACTTAAATATACCACTTTGTTTTAGTTTAAAATAAGTATCTCCCTGGCAATGATTTCCCCGTGCCGCTCTGGCCAGCTGGCCACTAGATGTTCCCCGTGCTCCTCTTCAAACACCCAGGAAACAGAGCCACACTGCCAAAGGCTCTATCCAGAGCTGCAGCTGGCATGCAAAGCCATTGAGAAGGAAATGAATAAATCTATTGCCTGATCTATGCTGAAGGCCAGCCACGAATATACAACTTTTCTGCACCCATCTCCTCACTTTTTTTAATGCCCTGTTTTCTTTTTCCTCCCATCTCTCAAGGCTGTATTGCCTGTAGAAATAATGTTTAAATCCCAGTGGCTCTAAGAAGAGTTTCCTGCTCCTGAAACCCTTCTGCCGTTCCAAGGAAAACCCTCCAAGGGCAGAATTTAAACTTACACCCCCTCAAGCTGCCCCAGGGCTTATGACCAAGAACCTTTTGGGGCTTGTCAGGGTAGCTGAGGGATATGTCTGACCCAGGCATGTCTCATCCCCATACTCACCACACTACATAGCCTCACAGAAACAGCCCTCGCTTGCTGGGACCACATCACTGCTTCCAACCTACCTCAGGCACAGTCCGTGGCCAACGTTAGAGATGCTTCATACCACCTTCTTTCAACAGCAGTACGGTTACTAGTTTAGTCTTTTGGGGACTGGTGAAACACTGCACTAACTTCTCAGAGAAGCAGCCATGCACATACAGTTATGACAAAGCTGACCACTGCAGAAAGCCATTGCCAAAACCAGGAAATCCCTCGCTGAACTTCTCACCCTGGGAGTACCGTCAGTGATGCTCTACTGTCAGCTACTCCTGAGAGCAGCTCAGTTGTGCTGACAGACACAATTGCCCTGCTACCTACACCTTTTCTTCCTTGTTTTTTTTTTGTTTTTAAATAGCCTAATTTTGACTTTGAATGTCTTTTCTTTTGCTGTGGAAACAACCATCCTGTGTTTCTACATGGAAATTCCACAGAAGGTAGAGCAGGACTCCAGCTCCTCCATTCATATCCACAGAAAGCTGCATTAATGTCTTCACAGTGGGCTCCCATCAGGGTAGGAAAGCAACTTTTAAAAGCAATTAATTTCCTAGTTGTTAATCACTTAACAGAGCATTTAGAGGAGGAAAACACATCCATTTTACCTGGGTAACCAAACAGGAACTGAAGCCTTCCTCACTCTAATCCTAACCTTGGCTGTTTGTAAATCCGTCCAACTGTATGAAGGTGACTAGCAACGTCTTTTGTCCCCTTCCTTCACTCCTGTGCTCTAGATACAGGCTCTGATCTTGTAGTCAGTACTGTCAAGATATATCCTCGGGCACAAGGCAGAGCCTCCCTGAAACCAGCAGGACACTGGAAACAAGGAGGACCTAGGACTGCAGTAGCATGCTATCTTGAGAGCCCCATTTCTATACCCAAGGGAGTTAGGTGAAACCAGGGCAAATGGTCCTAAATTAAAACCACACACTGCTTTACATCTCTCCTATGCAGCGTGGAGCACAGCTGTGCAGCGCTTACCTGGAGTGGTAGGACTGATGCCAAGGGGTGCCAAGCGTACCCTGAGATATTTGCATCATGCTGGGATCGGGTTGGTTCTCCCCAAGTTTGGTTGAATGCCAGGAGTGAGGTCGGCCTGGAGTTTCACTCCGCCTAGGTATAAGCAGAAGGATTTAGCACATCAGCAACAGGCCAGGAAGGTGAACAGGAAGTAACACGAACAGCCACATTTAAAATTGCTTGTGCTCCGTTCCCTTTCAATGCTATGTTCTTGTCTCTGCAAGGGACTCAAGCAGTAATCACGCACCGTTTCTTATATTCACACAACACGCTCCCTCTCCCATTTGCAAGGCAACAGGCATGGCCAGACAAGTGGGTTATCACCAAGCGCTGGGAGGGTCTTCTCCTCTACCTCCCAGCCAGAAGCCTTACCCCTCAGGGACCAGCCTGGGGCCCATTTGCAGGGCTCAATTTACAGGCTGGGCTGCCTGTGGACTCCCACACGATGTACCAAGCAGGGCGGCTGCGTGTGATTCTTATGGATGCTGAAGGAGCACTCTTCTCAAAAGGTTCCCCTCATTTTAAAGTGACGGCTGGCAAAGTCATCAAGGGAATCCAATACCACAAGGGGGTGGAAGGCCACACAGTGCTGTTTTGATCTCTCTTCAGTGCTGATAAAAATGCAGGAAGAGGCACGACAACCAAGCGCCAGCAATGTGTGTCCCTCGCATTCCCCAGGGCCTTGCAGCCAGCCAGCTGTCCCCCTGCAGCATGTGAGCCTGGGTGCGTCCCCAGACATGGCACAGCCAGCTGGCCTTCGGTGGCTTCAGTCACCAACACTAACTGAGGTGCCTCCATTAGCCCTTAGGAGAAAAAAAGCATTGAGAACCGCATTTAAGGCACATAATGGTGCAATGGAAAGTCAAAGCAGGGGATTAGCGATCAAGTACCCTGAACCTGCCGCACAGACTCGCCTGTGCCTTGGCCTGAATTCTGCCTCCACTTTCCAGGGGGGATCTCTCCCCCTGCTCTAGCATTCATCTCCACGGTTTCTAACTTCCTATGAGAAAGAAGAGCAGCACTGGAGATGTGTACCACTGAAGCGCCAAGTACGACAGCCTGCAGGAAACCGTGACCACCTACAAAGCATAAATGCAAGAGGAGGATATGATGCATCTTTAAAGTCTCTGTCTCACAGAAAGCTCCACAGTACAGCACGTCCTGAACAAGTCAGTAAAGAGATTTAAATGCCCTCTGAAGATGTAAAGCAGACACCAAAAGAGGACTGTCAAAGTACTGCCCGTGACTGTGAAAAGAAATGATACAGGAAAATGTATGGAGTAAAAAATGATTGTTAGTGTCAGATCCTGTACTAAGGGTCTTTACTAGGTAGCACAAGTTAACCCCGGCACTGGCTGATGTTCTATGACCTGAAAAAGTTCTTTGACATGGCAGAAAGTGAGAGGTAGAACCATTTCACCAGCAGGTTTTCCATACAGATTTTGGAAGCATAGATAATTCTCTCATCATCAGCTAAAGGGAGAAAGTAAAAGGGACATTCTGTTCCTTTTAACGTTGTGACAGGTCTGTCTCAAAGAAAGCTGAACTGGAGGTTTAGAGAGGGCAAGCTGAACCAAGCACTGTTTTACCATTAAATGTGTAGGTGTGTTTAAAACAGAGCTCCTTTGTTAAGGTCCTTGCCCAGATAAACAAGGAAGGTGAACACTTGGATGGGAAGTTGACAAAACTGTTTATTAAGAATTACCCACATTCTTCCCATTTCCATTGCAGAGATTTAAAGGCTCTCTTTGTACTTTTGAGTAGCAGAAACACCAAGCACTATTTTTTTCCTTGGGAAAGCACACCGAGTGGTCACAAGCAAAGCACATTATCCCTTGATTTGATCATTAAAAAGCTGCAAGGGAGCTGCCTAGGCAATCTTTTGAGCCACAGGTATTTTAAACCCTGTTGGTTGATATCCTTGTAATAATACAACACGTGGCCAGGGAAGCTGTGAGTTTAAGTCAGAAGACATGCCGTACCAGCTCAGTGCAGGGTAACCTTGCATTGTTTCCACACCTACCTGATCCTGGAAATGTGGATTAAGGGTAACCAAATCTTAGCCGAGCTTAAGCCAGGAGAGGAAGCGCTGCAGTACACATGATCTCCAGCTCATGTTGCAGACTCCTGCAGGTGATCTCCCAGGCAGGATGGAAGTATGGAGGGTCTCACATGCACCAAAAGGCAGAGAACAGGGGGCCTGATCCAGTCCCCACCGAATCAGCCAAAAGACTCTCCTTGAGACGGAGCTCAGAGGTTGTAAAAGAAAGGTACAGCTGATGCTGCCAGTGCCTGTGTGGGGGTGTTCAGGGAATGCCAAGAATTTCCTACCTTCAGCTTTCTGTAACACCTGAAAATAGCATCTTGCTTCACCCTACTTCCTTAAACTTACTTTATAATTGTTACTGCCTAATTAGGGAAAAGGACTGGAAATGGAATGCAATATGACAGTGAGCACCAGTGTCTATGGGAGAACAGCTATCTCTTATTACAGATGGAGGGGGAGCTGAGCACGGTTAATCTGCCACTTTTGCAACAGCTTTCTGTTACACTTGCTTTATTGCAGAGCACAACTTCCAGGAAGCAATAAAAACCAGTGCAAGATTAAACTGGTTTTGGCAAGTGGGGCAGAACTGTTTTTGAAAAGCCTACAACGTCAGATCCTGATTCATCCCAGACAAACTGGCTGAGTGATAAAACTTGCAAATGCAGCAGCTAATTCCTGACTTGAGTGAAGACAAATACATGATTAGATCTTTAGCTGGTATAAATTTGGTGTAGCTCAGTTGCCTTGAACAAAACCAGGAGCAAGAGCTGACACTTTGTGCCAGCAGTCTGTAGGATTTAAAAATTCAGAACTGTTGTAATAATAATAATGATGATAATTAATAATAATAAAACCAGCAACAATAACAAAATTACCTTATCTTTTATACTAGTCCCTCCAAGGCAGCACCTGGACCATACTTGTGAAAGTGTTTTTACAATCTTATTACTAAAAAATTCTCCACTTCAGGTAATTGAGAAAGTGATCCCTCTGTTGTAAATGCCGAGGCTGGAAAAGAGACTCCCCGTTCCTCAGACACCTCCAGTGATCAGATAACTTGGGCATCCAGGTCAGGTTGGCATCACAACAAATGTCTCAGAGCTGAGATACCTGAAGAAGTCAGTGGACCTTGATGCAATGCTGGCATCTAAATAGGCTCCATGGCAGGTGTAACGCTGATGACATACCAGATACTGCCAAATTTACAGCAGTAAACTGGAAAACCACAGGGAAAAGAATAGTCTTTAATCTTGTCCAGCTGCTGTTATCTGGGTGCTCCTTGTTGCTATACTAGTCACAGCATTTTCAGACAGAAACGTGACCGGCACATTAGCAGTCTCCTCTAACGCAGTCTGGCAAAGGCTTGATGCAGTCTGGGCTGCAAGGACCATACTGACATTTCTGAGGCTCTTTACCATTAATAGCTCTGTAGCTCTCTTTTATTAGGAAGAGCTGAGCTTGTTCTTCTCTATAATCTCTGTAGATTATTTTTATGCTCTGTATGCAAAACAGCAATGGAACTTATTAAAGATACCTTGGCATTAACTCCAGAAAGGAATCAGCAGCTATAGACCAGCCATCTCAAGCTTTCTTCACAGTATAACTGAAAAGTTGATTTATCTTTTTCCCAAGGCTACAAACTAAAACCATCCAGAGCAATGTATTCAGTCTAATTTACGTTCCTTACATACTGTTCCTGCCTGATGCCAGAGTACAGGCACAACCTGCAATTCAAATATGCTCCAGCCCAGTGTCCTCCAACAGCACATACGTACTGCTGTGTAAAAAAAGCCCATCTTTAACCAATGCAAACAACCTAGCTTCTTCACGTTGCCATTTTCACTTTTTCTACATTTACCTAGAAAATTTGCCCTTCTCCTAAACCTCCAACTGGAGCAGCTTTCCAAGAAAAGAAAAAAGTGCTGCAATAACCTCTGCAGACTCCGCTCCACGTTTCCGACAGCAGCCTCCAGGTTGCCAGCAGCCAGCAGCACGCTTTGGCTGAGGTCAAGGAGCACAGCAGTGCAGCAATACCGACTGCTGCTGTCACAGCAACATCTGCAGGTGGATCCGTATGCCAAATTTATGGGACCCAGGGAGGAGAAGCCGGAAGGAAGCAGTTCCCTCCCTTCACATGCCACATCCTGGTCTTTCACGGAGCAGGATCCTGGTGCACATCATGGGAGGTAGTTGCTATGCAAATTAGACAAGGCGTGAGACTATCAAAGCAAGCCAGTGAAGCTAGAAGAGAAGGATATCACAAGGAAAGCATGTTCTCTGAGGAAACACAGGCCAAATTTTATCCTTGAAGAAAATAACAGTATGTAACTCAGCATTTTAGAAAGCTAATGAGTGAAAGCCAGGGGGGTGATGTTGTGGCTGACCAATTAGCAACTCGGAGTCTTCAATGCCCCAGTAAATTTATCTATTTCTACTGCAACACACCCACAGGGCTTGCAGGGAGTTAAATTTTCATCAGTCTCATGTCTGGCAAACACATCATCCAAGGTGACTGAACAAAGACCATTTGTGAACAATTCTTCTACCACTGACCATGTGTTCATTTTCTCTCTGTCACAGCAAACTTCAAAATCCCCCTCAGCAAAGACAGGGAACACTGACAATAAAGGCAGCAAAACCTTTCCAGAAAAGCATCTCTCCCCAAGGAGCAGAATCCATCTGCTGATCCATGCAGGAGCAGTAGTTGCCAGGACACATTGTCCATGACATGCAGGGATGGTTTTGACCAGCTGCAGGCGTAACATACCCAAGAAAGATGGGAAGAAATAGAGAAGAGACCTAAGGCCAAGAGGGTCACGCTGTGCCATCACAGACAACCACAATCCCTGTGGATATGCTTTTCCTCAGCAGCCACGGGGCCCAGATGGCTGTGTGGGAGGCTGCTGGAGGTGGAAGGGATAGCCATGGTCTGCATGGCCTGGTCTGTTCATCTGGGGAGATGGAAAGGGACAGGGGTCCTTCAGCAGAGACCCTCCTCCTGTAGAAAAGAAATATTTGGACGCAAGTGCAAAGCTTGGGTCTCTCAGATCCAATCCCAGGCACTGAGTCACAAGAGAGAAAGCCAAGAAAGCAGCTGACCATCCTTGCAGTGGGTAAGAGCTCAAGCTAGTGATATTTCTAAACTAACAAAAAGTACGTGGCAGAGGTAGTATGTGCTGAGCTGCACAGTGCACACAGCTCTTTCCACATGGAGAGACTCCAATCATAGCAGTTTGTGTGTACTCTACCAGGGGAATTATGTACCTGCATAAACACAAAGCATAAACAACAATCTGAAGTTTCACTGCTGGGGCCCAGTCTCCAAGATGGCCACATCTACAAGGAGTGCTAGCATAGCAAGGGTAGGTTCTACAGACAACCTAGCGTGCTGCTGCAGTCCCCCAGCCTAGCTATTAAGCAGGAGATGAAGGAAAAACTAAAGCACTCCGAAGCCTATTAGGATTTCGACAGAGCGAGGCCACAATCTACTCAAAGCAATGTCGCTCTTAATTAAGGTTCAGTCATGGTTCTAAAAATAAGCATAACAGACGAGGCCAATTAGAAAGAAGTCGGACCATAATGGCGTCAGCTTGATGTGGCTTTAACTGAATCTGCCTTTTTAGGCTCACAGAGCCCTTCTGGTAAATTCTGGGGCAGGAGAGATCTGGAGTGAACTCTGCCCTTTCATGATTTGGACTAAAATGAAGGAGAACTCATCAGAAAATCCTGAAGTATATGAAATAGTATTTCACGTCATGGATCTTGGGTAAAAGTGTCTCCTCACCTGTAAAGGAAAGGGAGTGTTACACCACCCCCTCCCTCTTTATTCTCAGATTAAAACTCCCTAAATTACAAACACACTGAAACCCCCCTCATTTCAGAACACTTCTGTGAAATGTGTGAATATTCTCATACCACAGCACAACCTGTTGATCTCTGCCATTTCTAGAGGATAACTCCCCACTCCAGGAATCCCTTTAGAGTATCTCACAGTTCTTAGCAGTCTCAGTCTTAAATAAAACAAACAAAAAAAAAGAAGATAAAAACCTGAGAAAAATGCCCCAGCTGAGGTCAGGGCTCTACCCCAGACCAGTCTGGCCTCATTTTTCTCCCTGGCCCCTACCCCAGTGGCATAGGCAGATGTCCTGCCTGTCTATTGTTCCCAGTTGACACGTCAGATGCTATTTGTTTTTTCCCTTTGACGAGCATCAGGGCTGCAACAGACCAAGCCCACAGACCAGTGCCACATCAGAACGGGGACACAGGTACTGAGCTCTCTGAAGTCTCTCTGGGTTGGGGAAACAGAGAACCAGAGGCTTCTGCTCAGATTTCCTACCATTACCATGGCCAACTCTTTGGGAAAAACTCCTTGCCATACCAGCGGAAAGAAAAGCCCCTGTGTGAAGGCAGAGGTGACAACCATGTATGTGGATGTACATACTGATTTTTCTACTGTTCTTCTCAACTCCACATGCAGGAAATGGCCCGTCTCTCTTGCTCTTCTCTCCCTGGCACCCCAAGCAGGCAGAAAAAACGGCGCAGACAGATTACTTTGTGCTCGCGAATAACCAAGGGCACCACCCGTTCATCACGCTGCCTCTCGTAAGGCTCAGGATACGCGAAAGAGTAAAGTGCTGAAGCAAAACTGGCCAGTTTGCAGGAGGTCAAAGATGGCTTTTCTTGAAAGAAACGCCCTCCGCCCCAGGCTGCAGAAGGAAGTGCTGGGATCGCTTAGAGGTGATGGCAGCTGTGAGCAACGGTCGCTCCTTAGTTGAACTCAGGAGCAGTCAAACATTGTAATTAATGATTACTGGTCTTGCACATCACACCTCTGCGTTATCACACTTCTCTGGTAACTCCCAGCTTGTCTTATCCAAGAAAGAGCCATTTATCCATTCTCCAGGAAAGGAAACAAAGGCCTGGAGAGGTGAGGTGGCTTACATGAAATCACCCAACGGCCCTACCGCAGAGTGCAGTGCTAGGAACTGGGCCGAGTGCTGCCACTCCATTTTCCCTTTGCCCAAGCATATATCTGACAGGCAATATTTAGATTGAGGACTTTGCCCTACACAAAGAAAGGGTCCCACTGACATTCCCTGACACTAACCAGACAACAGACTTGAATAGGAACAGCGGGCTTCGGTTATTAGTGTGAGAGGTGATGTATACAAGCTTCTTTCTTGTTGATTAGTGAATTCAAAGACTTTGTCCTACTGGGATCTTCTGACAGCTTTCTTTTTTAAAGAAAGCATTGCTAAGCAACATGATAAGTATGATTTAAACTGCAAAATAAAAAGTATTTCAGATCTCTGTTTTGAAAAAGCACTTGCCACCAGGATAGTTCACCTGTGCCATTCACACAGGACTGTGGCTAAGACATGGAGAAGCCAAAACAGGTTCCTGCCTGGTACTTAGGGCATGCACAGGCTAGAACGAGGAGCTGGTGAGCACTGGATTAAAGACCCTCTGCAACTTCCCTCTACTTGTTCACTCTGTTCCCACTACAGTTTCACTCTAGGCAAAGGGTTGAAAAACGAGAAGAGGACATGGAAAAGACACAGATGACTAACAGTCTTTGAGAAGGACCTTATTATTTGCTGTCTTCTCCAGGCATTCACACCATCTCTCAGAGCACGGGCAGCAAATCTCAGCGTCCAGACCCTACTTTGGCTTCCCCTGCCTGCAGCTTTGCAGAAGTCAGAACTGCATTGATTTGTCCATATTGATGAATTGGCCCAACGGGCTTGATTCAAATATTTTTTTCCTCATTCTTTTCCAGTCAGTAAATTAGTTAAAAAGACAGAAAAACAAGCATAGCTTAGATTCTTTTGCGCCCTGATATCAAACACACAGCAACTTGCAACAGGAGAGACTTAGAAACAATGGAAGGAATGTGTTTTCCTAGTCCCGTTCAGTGCTTAAGAGGAACTCGGTGACTGGCAGCAGAAACGCTGCCCTGTGAGCCTGATTATCCAAAAGCAAAGTGGACAATGAGTCACGGCAGGTAACCAAGAGGATTTTCAGGGCAAACGCTTCAGACAGTAGCTGGCTTCTCCTCTGAGTTACAGGGCTACAAATCACAGGCAATGCTAATAAACTCAACATCAAAGTCAGAATGTAGAAATGATAAATGGGAGAGAAGAAGGTCCTTTAGGTGCATGTGCTGAATGTATGTATATATATTCATGTGTGTGTTTATCTGTTCACAAACTGCTTGTTGAAGTACTGCAAGGAAAAAAAAAAAAAGGCAAAGGGTACCAAAGGGAGTGTAATCAGGTGAATTTGTGATTTACTCCTGGCTGGGAATTCACCTTCCCACTGTTCCTGCAGGGACCAAGTGGGATAGGTGGCTGTCCTTGAGTATATCACTGGGACTTACACCAGTGGGGCGAGTGAAATAGCAAATCTGCAGTGATCAAACACAATTCAAGCTACAGAACGGCTAATGAACCTGTCCTCTCCCTCAGGGAAACTTTAAATCACTTTGGCAATAAACATTTTTTTTTGGTGAAAGACACCCCTGCATCCAGATTTCTAGACCTAATTCTTCCCTCCCTCTTATCTCTGATTGCCCTTTGCTGGTGGGTAGAGCTGTAGCCACGGCGTTGCGCTGGCTGGCATTATCACCCTGGCCTTGCTTATTCTGTGCAGCAGAGGAAATGAGGCAAGCTTCAGTGAGCAATCACTGAGCCTCCACTCCAGAGGGTGAACTACAGGCTGGTGCTGTGCTGCTCCTTTCCATAGACGCTCAACTGACCGATCCTGAGCTCTGGATTTCCCCTTTGACTGAGGACATTCATTCATCCCCCCCGATTTCAGAAACCGATCGACACTGCTGACATGCCAGCGCCTTCACCAGCCTGGGTGAGTCTGTGGAGAGTAAACAAGCAGGGGAACTGCACCCGGTGCTAGAGCCAGAGCAAAGGCCACTGGGTCTGAATTACCCTCCCACACTCAAATTCTTATACATTAAAGTAACTTCCTGTTTCTAACCAAAGCTTCAGCTTGAGTTAACCTGAGATATGGAGACACAGCCTCCGACGCTGCCGGAAAAGTAAAGCAAAACACTGGCTCTGCATCCAAAGACAAATTAATCCAAGTGAAATGCTAAACTTTGAAGGTCCTGTGAGGATCTGCTACTAGATCAGCAGGCAAGTGGGATTTAGAGAGGGCATATGCTGAGTAACTCACTGCTATAGGAAGGTGGTGGATGTACAGGAGCTCCTTTCCCAAATTCGCTGTGGGTTACATACCTCAGGAATGGCAGAGTCCCACACTCCAGTCATAGATAAATCTCTCCCTGATAAAACTAGCTTAGAAGGATCTAGCTTAACTAGATTTCAAGCTCTAAAATCTGCTCCATCTGAGAGAGGTAATTTATGGTGCAAATCCTCATCTGGAGCAAAGCAATACAAATTTGGTGATGCTGTGTACATGAACACTAGTGAAGAGCTGGGCCCTTTCTCCTGTTTTTGCAGCCCCCCAGGCTGTGCAGGCTCAGCATCTATAACAGTTTGCAGTGGCTAAAAACTGTAGCAACTCATGAAGGTCAGCAAGTTTGCTCCAGAAGTGCACCCTTGGTGATAAGATCAGAACGTGACTTCACATGTCGCATTCCCTTCCCAGCTGCTCACTAACAGGCACCAGGCCACATTTCCTGCAGCTACAGGAAATCAGTGCTGCTTCTCAACTTCAAGTAAGTCAAGGTCTGGCCTGAATGCAATGCTGCCAATAAAAGTCACTGCTTTGACTTGATGGTGCAAATCTCAGGAGACTGAGACACAAAAATCTCTGACGTCATCCAGGTTACTATCTGACTGATCTAAGATGCGCTGTTCAAGCCAGCAAAAGCTTTGCCTGAATAAATGCTGTAGGATTTGGTCCTAAACTGCATGGACAGAGGAAGGAAATGAGGCTCTGCCACAACACTTGCCAGAGCAATTCAGGAAACTGATTTCTGTAGGTTTTTTTTTTTATTATTATGATTTTAAATTTAAATTTTAATTTAATAATTTAAAAATGCAGGTAGGCACTTTTAGCAGGGTTGTCATGAATGCCAAACTCCCACTAAAACTCACAAACTCACGAGAAGCCAGGTGGTTTTGGAAAGCCAGGCACCTAAAGCTGGGAAACCACAGCAGGCTTACATCACTTCTGTGGAGATATTTTGGTTCAGCATCTCTGATGACCTTTACCATGACTGATAAAGTTTGAGGAGAAAGGGCACCTCTTCCTGGACTCCTTCTCAGTGACTCACTCTCAGGCATATTGGAAGCCAAAGTGGCAACTACTTTACACCCAGCTCTATGTAAATGTTACTGACATCTAGCAATGCTGATGCTCGACTCAAAGCCCAAAAGGTGACTTAATTTCCCTGGCACCATGCTCTGTGCAAGGAAGCCTTGGGAAAGGTGGGAGTGAGGTTAAGAAATTGTTCTGGACCTCTTCCACCACATGATGCTGGAGACGCTGGGGATTCCTCCTGCTCCACTCCAGTGTTACTGCTGCCCTTGCTCCCACAAGAGGGAAACAGAGTTTGCCAGCCGCTCTCCAGGAACAGCGGTCGCAAAACACACAATGCAGACAGGGCCACAGACACACACATCCTCACCTGGCCTTCAGCCGTAATTTAACTCCTCCTGACCACGTGGCTTTGCTGGGCTGAAAGTCAGTGGTCACACAGTCCGGACTGAGCGGGTTGGGAGACAGGTCAGTGCATCCCTTTACTGCATGTGTGTCCCTGTCAAAAGAAAACAAGGCCGTGTAAACATCGACACACAAAACCTCAGCCCTTGGATTCTATATTTAATAAGGATTTTAGGAAAGAAGGCAATACACAGACCCAGGGGGCAAGGCAGGGGCATCAGTCAAGTTTTTAAAAAATGCAAAGAAAATGTCACAGGAAGCCACATGCATCCCTTTTCTTCTCCGTGTCGTTGCCTAGACATGCTGTAAGAGTGAGACTGCTCTCCTTTATACACTGGCAATGCTCGGCCCCTGCGAGTGCCCCTCACAACCGCTTTGGAGGAGCTACACAATTATGGCAGCACTGCTTCTCAGCACACAGGAGTGAGACCAGCTGCAGCATCCACTGCACAAAACTAATTATCCTACACCTGCATTTTGGGACTCTAAACCTCTAAGCATGGACTTTAGGAGTCTCACTGTGGGATATGGCTTTTCCACATGAAACCACCTTATGAGAGCCCAGGGAACGCTCTGAGCACACAAGAGAAAAGCTAAGAGAAAGGTCCACACAGCGAGAGTAAGCAAAAGAAGCCTGTGCTCTCCTCCACTGCTATTTCTACAAAGTCACAGAACAAATATTTACCCCGCTTCATCCCATGCACGCAGCAGTCACACAATCATCATGTAACCATCACTCCAGCTCCTTCCTTCTCGCAGGCACAGGAAAGCCTGAAACGGTCCAGTATTCCCCCTTGCTCCCATTTTTAGCACTGAAACGCGGGAGAGATTTGAAATTTCTGCTTGCTCGAGGAACCCCCACGCTGAATAAAAGCGTGTCTGAAAGGACCCGCTCGGTGCCTCCCTCGGCCCGCAGCGGGCCCTGGCCCGAGGTGCGCTGTAATTGCCTCTTGCTGTGCGCTTAGCGCGCCGCAGGCTGAGCGCACATGCCGGCATCTGGGGCTTTGGATAGCTGAGATGGCTTGGATGCCATTCCGGTGAGAGGCCAGCCGTCTTTGTGTCCGGCTCGGTCCTCCCCCACGCTCCCTCCCCAAGCCCCCACGTGCCAGGCAGGAATGTTAAGCCTCACATTGCGGATGAGATATAGTAGGGAAGCGCAGCAGCACTTTCACCTAGATTAGGGAAAGCCACTGCTCCGGAACGGCCTTTTTGCTTGCCCTGCTTATCTTCATCCAAATTTTACCCCACACCCTGCCTTAGCTGCCTTTTCTTTCCGTGTGCCAAATCTTGTTCTGCTTTGTCTCTGCCATCCCTCTCCTCTGAGATGATGTCGAGCCTCTCGTCGCAGTAGAAAGACCCCTCTCCCTGCTCCTCTACCAGCCTTGCTTTATACCAGGAGCACAACCTCCTTTACTGCAGCCCTCCAAAGTGCCAGCACCACTGACTGCTCTGATACTCTTTGCTTCACAAGTTTACCATGAAAAATTACTAATTATTAGAGTGGAGATAGATAGAGATAGGACAGAAGGCCAGCTACAGATGAGGGTTTAAAAGATGGTACATAAACAATTCATATATACAAAGGTATAGAATTTTGTAAGCAAAATATATTCACAGCTCTAGTCTTTAGATGAGAAAGTTCTATGTTTAAGGCTTTGTATGGAAACATGGGAGAGATGGTCCCAGCCACAAAGAGCTGCATTTCTGCCCCTACAACACTGGCCCTGAGAGATTTCTGTGACAAGGGGCCCCACAAAGCCCCTGGGAGCATTTAAGCACAGCTCAAATTTGTGGCAAGGCTGCTGTGTGTCACGCTCCAGCCTAATGAGGTGTCTCGCCGACAGTATCGTGGCAGGATCCCATTAGAGGGGAAAGGATCTCAGCAGAGGCACTTGTCCTAACTCCAGGGCAAATCCTGACCTCCCTACTCAGGCCTCATTTCCCACACAGGGAACTACCACCCCTCACACCTCTCTGGTTTGCTAACGGGGCCGTGAAGAGAAGACAGTTTACCTGCAGATCCTTCACAGGCAGTGCCAGGCTGGGGTGACACGACCTTAGTCTGCAAGGGAGAACAGGCACTGGGCTGTGACCATTCCTCATCGATTCAGGGTAACCTCCTTGAATGAGTCTCAACTGGTTGGTGAGTCACTACCAGGGGCTGGTCCAGCAGCCTTCCTTGCAGAAGTGCTCCCGCTGATTTTGAGGGGCAATGCAGGTGCTGAGACCTTAGGCAATGGTATCTAGATGTCCTAAAGTGCTGCCAACTGCCACAGCGCTATGACCCCCATCCCAACACCGAAACACGTACAAAGTCAAAGCGATTTCTTTGAGACAATTCTCAGAGAGCTGTATCAACCTGTTCGAAAGCAGATACTGACACAGTAGAAGACCTTTGCCGTGTTCATAGGAGATGCCTTGGATCAGCACTGACCTTTCCTAACACAGCTCTGGCAGCGCTCAGATGTAACCTCCCCATTAGTTTCCCAAATAGCAGACTTTGGCTCTCCCAGGCTGCACAATGGCTGTACTCCTGTAGAGAGTAAAGCTGCTCACGTCCTCTCTCCGGGCAGCTATCTCCCAAGTAGCCAGTAACAATGTTTAGGAAATTGCCTCTGTGCCAAATGCATTAAAAGGAGTAATAAGCAGCCTGAGAAAGTGCTATGAGGGAAGCCTACAGCTTCCCAGTCACCACAGCCTACTGATCTTTCAGCACTTAGGGTCTTTTTTAATTTAAAACCCCCCAGTTTTCTTAACACATGAAGAAAGCAAGAGACAGCAGAGACTCCAAATTCAGCTGCGAGCAGAGCTCTCTGAATAAGTCACTTCCAAGCGTTCCCATATGGGTCGACACAAACCTGACCCTCACAATCAGCAGCTAGAAGGAGCGGGAGGGAAAGCAGCTTGGGTGTTCCCCCTTGCACAGTGAGGAGCCTGTGCTTGCCAGCCTGCATAACTTTGGGGTTTACCTCACAGAGACAAAGAGACGTTAATTAGTGTCTGCATGTGCTCTGGGGCTGTTGTTTGGGGGTAAGAAGGAAATGCAATGGGGTTTTTCCCGAGCCTCTTAAAAACCGATAATTACTGAGCTCTGTGTGGAACGGCGGGCTCAATAAGACATTGAAAACTAATCACCCAGTCTATAAATAACACCATTAATCAAGCCCGGTGGGGAACACAAGAAATGAGGATCCTTCCACCAGTGAAGCACACACACATCAGGGATGGAGCAGAGCAGCTCTTCAGCAGCAGCCGCTGACAGAGGCTTTGCCAGAGAGGACGATGCCCGTGGAGGGGTGCCTCTGGGGAGAGCAGAGGAAATACCTGAGGCCAGCAGCAGGGCTGCAGCTCCAGAGGTGGAGACCTCCCCCAAACAGGACCCACAAACCCAGCACTTTTTCTCCCCTTGCAGCTTTCTGCCTCACGTTCAGTCAAGAACCCTGACTGCTTATCCCAGAAGATATTTTAAGACATTTCTAAATCATTTGCTAAGGCAGCTCAGTCTAATGACCAGGAGTGTGCTAATCTCTATAAAGATACTTCTTCAACTGTAACATGGAAGAAGCCACCCTAGTGCAAAGACGTTGCGGGCCTACCTTGTGTCTCGACTGTCGCCACTCACGCCTGCTCCTTAGAGAGACTGCCCTAAAGCCCGAGCTGCCCCCGGGATGGGACGGCACAGCGAGATGGCTCTCTGTGACAGCACCCAGCCCGCTGGGATGCTCTTTTAGGTTGGGGCTGCATTTTATTTCGGGATGTTGTAAAGTGCCTCCTCACAATTGCATAGCTAAAAAGTATCCCTGGCAAGGAGTGGCCTGCAGTTGTTCTTTTTGTTACCATGTTGTTTCTAAAGCTCGCAAAGGGGAGACAGGAAACCTAGCACATTCTATTTAAAACTCCTTTACCTCCCACCTGAGGCCGGCAGCTGCCTCCAAAATCTTTCCTTTTCTGCAAAGTTCATGTTTAATTATGAATTGTTATTTATACTCACTGCTTCCATTGTGCCTTTGGTATTTAATACCACACACGTTAATGAATAGCGGTACAAAGATGCTCTGATCAGTTTCTCCCTCATCTAAAAATATGGCCCATTAGGATTTTTTTCTTGATGTTTGCTTGACAAACAGCAAAAGAATACAGCGCTGCAGATTTAAGCCTTTTTCAAAGAAATGCCTGCTCCTCAGAAGTTTCACTGCCCCGCAGCTCGGTTGCCTCTGCCCTGTGCAGAGCGCACCAGCCACCCGAGGAAGGAGGCAGCACCTCTTCACCCAAGCAGTAACAGCCCCTCTGCACACCCAGCAATGCCTTTTCTGAAAAAGACATCATCAACTTTCCCTGTTTTTTACTACTCTCTTCAGAGCTCTACAAGAAAGCATGGGTGGCCTTATTTCATGATAATCAACTCCCTATAAGGCTGGTTTGCCTGTTGCTGCCATCCGATGCCTCATGTCCTTCCCGAGCCATCATGATTCCACAGAACTCATTGCTGTTTTAGGGAGATCCTTTGCTTCTGACCATAGATGACTCTGACCTCTTCTGGCAGCCTTATCTGCCTCCTGCGCTGACCTCCCGTTACCTGCATACTTGAAACGTTTCAGACCATTTATCTTAGCCTCTTGGGCTCTTGGCTCTTCTTTCTCACTTTCTTCTGTCTTCCTTATCCTTATTTATAATCTCCACATTCCAGTACAGATTGGTTTCCTAAATCAAGCCTAGACAGCAAGTGGGGGTGCATACCTCTCCCCAGCAGATCCCCCAACAATTATGTCTGAACCAGCTGATCAAATTCAGCCAAGCTCTGCAGAGATATTATTCTCAATCAATTAAGCTCCATATTTCATAAAAGTAATTCCCTGAGTAATGGAAGTAGCATAAATCACTGCTCTCATTGAGGGACTGCTGCAGCGTGAGCTCAGCTGCCTGGCTACAGCTCCTGAAGAGGAGGGAGAAGAGGAGGAGAAGAGGAACTTCTGAAGTTTTGTCTGCACATAGCAGTTTGTCTCCAGCACATCAGCCTTATATTTCTTTTTTCAGTGCTACCATCCTGTACTCTTCTGCTTAGCTGTGTGTAGTTCCAGGTATGAGTCCAGGATACTGCTGAGATCATCCATAACCAGCACCTGGAACTATGGTTAAAAATGATTAAACTTGTTTATTTGTTTCCTTTGTTTTTAAAGAGCCCATAACAGGTATTCTTCTAGTGGTTCCACCTCTTGGAGTCATGATTTCTTATTTTAAACTAACACCAGGTTTGCTGCCACGGAAATAGAAGACTTAAGACCCTGAGGATCAAATCCCCAAATGTTAATAGGTTTAGTAATTTTTAATGTCTCATTACTTCTAAGCCTAATGTTATTCCTAGAAAAGAGGATGGAGCTTGGATTCTGATCTGTAAATCATTCGGGATCAACAGGAATGTTTATAACCACTATCGGAATTAAAAGCATTCCTAGAAAAATAACCACTCACACACTGATACTTCTGAAATTGAGATTAAAGCAAGGAGCTCTTCTTCCAAGTGCTACAGAAATTTGTAGGCATTCTCTGTCCTAAGTCAGAACATGAAGCAACTCTCCTTCACTACAGAAACGGCTAACAGCACAGCACAGCACAGACACAAAATTAAGGAAAAGTAGGAACAAAGCAGAACTCAGCTCTGACAGCCCCACAAGGAGGGAGATGAAGGAGTTAAGTCTGCAGTTTTATCCTTAAAGCACCTCGCTGTTACACAATGTCACAGGGCATCCTGAGATCCCCCATCCTGAGATCCCCGGCTCAGCCAAGTGACATAAGGAGAGTTCGGCAGCTTCCCCTCTGGCTATCCTCATCCTGCAGGCTACAGGCAAGCTCTCAGCAGCTGATGAACTGGAATTACTTCTCCTTGTGAATGAAAACACCACCTCCATGACAGTTCCCCATCTCTTGGCAAACAGCAAGCCTTCCTGCCTCCTCTGTCCTGTTAAGCAGGCAGGGCTGCAGAACAGGAGAGAGACCACGCTGATCTCGGGCACCGATCTTGCACTCACCAGTCGACATGCTGCTTTGCAGGTCCTCCTGCTCCGCCTGAAGTGAAAAGACTGGATTGCTTACGTATTTCTTATTTTGTTACCTCCTGTGGCTGATCCACAAATAGCCCATAATCCACATATCTGTCACACTCACAGAATCTCCTTTGGCTGAAGTGGAAGTACCCTGTGTGTCAGAGCACAAAGGCCCAGGTTCTCTCCTGGACAGAGCTCATGTGTGTCTTAGCTGATAGCGGCAGCACCTGCACAGGTTTGTTAGTCTGTGCTCACAGAACCCCCAAGCCAGTCAAAGAGTCAGGATGAGCTGGAAACAGGTGGACAATTTTTTTTTTTTTCATCAGAAAAATTCTCATAAATGGAACTGAAACTTCTCTTTGGAGAGCATGCAGCTTGGACTAAAGCTTTTGTCAGGAAAAGTCTCTCCTGGTAAAATCTCCAGCCTGCCACCTCACCTGCGGTGGGTAAGAGCCAGGTTCAAGTCCACAGTTTAATGCGGCAGAGAGGGATTCAAGGCTGTTTCACAGACACCTCAAAATGCTACAGGTTCCACCAGTGAAAACCCCTAGAAGGACTTTTCTACCCTAATGCAAAGCAAGACAGGTTTTTAAATCTCAGTAAGGCTCATGGAGCACATGAATCTTGGGACCGAATTGGGTATTCTTCCCAAAGTTCTGCAGCAAGATCCACATTTCAGGCAGAAACGGTATCAACATCTTGGATTCAGATGGTAGGAAAGCACACATCCCAAACCCATTCAGAGTAATGCTGGCTGCTGCTTCTAAGAAAAAAGGACTATTGAATACAAATCTTTTTTTTTATGGCTCATGGGCATATTCACACTGATATCTGTTAAGATAGGATTAGTAGAGCTGACCTTTGTGCCATAAGCCAACCACCAAAAGGGAAAAGAATTTTTCCAGTCACAGTGCAGAGATGGCTTGTGCTTTTCTAAGTGCACAGGCCATGGCTTGAAGGCAAATCAAAGGGCTAAGAAATCATGGAGCTGTCTTGAGATGGCAAGTTTTAGATAGATATATCTCCCATTCTATCACCACTTTCAATCTAATGGCTCCTACGTGGTCATGCCGAGCACATGGTATTTCAGGGCAAAGAAACACTGAGGCTGAGAAGTCACTTGGAATGAATCCAGACTCCCAGCTTTCCTTCTAGGAAGGCTCTTCACTTATGCGACACCAACTTAAACAACTTCAATAAGCGCTGACCTTCTGGTCCACTGAGAAAAAACCCAGAGAAAGCAAACTGCAGTTTGACTGTGCAATACCATCTCGTCCCACTTGTCCACTCTTTTTCTGGCTTTCCCTTTTCTCTGAAATTGCATGGGTTTTATTTGACCTGACCTCAATCCTACAATCTGGCTGCACTGTGTTTGCACAGACCCACACAAACAAGCTGCTTCGGCGCCCTACCTGTTTGCAAGCAGAGATTTGAAAGGAGTATTCACATTCATTTGGGTTCCTCACTTCATTTGGTATTGGCCAAGGGATCTTTGAGAAAATGAACTCCCTCTTTGTCTGTGAGAGAGACCTAATCCTCGTTTTGCCCTGGAGGATTACTGGGTACTTAGAAAGGCACTCACATGCACATTTTTGGTTCATGCCAGCTGCATTTGGGTTCCACAATACGTAGCGCTTGCTTTGGTCTTTAGGTTTGACAATAAGCATTCCACTGCACCCAGAACTCGACCCCAGAGACTGCCACCCTTTTAAAGACACCCTAAATCACTGCTTTCTGAAATGTGGGCCTTCCCCTGCTTTGCATGAGTAGTCTGCCCTCAGACAGCGCGTGTGAATTCAGCGCGCAGGCAGGCAGCTGGGCACACAGCCCTGCAGACCACAGTCTTTTCTTGTGCTGCCCAGCCGGCGGCTGGAGTGCACCATACCCTGTGTGGCCCTGCCAAAGAGGCCTGGACCCTAGCTGGAAGGAAGAACCTGTAGGGGCTGAGAAATTAGCTTTTATCCCTGGTCAATTCCTGGCTTTCTGTAGGAGAAGTTTATGGTTATACTCAATTATAGTTCACGGGTTGTGGCACAGAACCACACAGAAAGCCTGTCTCTTCAGGCACTGAAGTCCACCATTCCTGCGTTGTACACTCTGATATAATAAAAGGTCATTCCTTTGATTATAGGAATAGTAATTCCTAGAATAATTCCCAACTCCCAGTGCCACAGCACCAACTCGCTGTGTAGCTGTGTGTAGCTGAGCTTTTACTGCTGTGCACAGGGTGGGTTTGTTGTTGGCCATGATTTTGCTCTACCCATCAAGCTCAGAAGCCTTTGCAGACTACTGGTGCTCCTGCACAGGTGATGTATTCTCAGAGCAGCTCCAGCCCAGATCTTTTGGATTGTGGCTTAATTCTGTAAAGTAGTATTTTGGGGTGTAGTTAAAAGGACCCTCATCTTCAGCCGGTGTAAGTTAGTACCAACTTGAGCAGCGCTCTTCCTGCTCAGGAGAGTTCTCACCTTCTCAGGAGGTGAGACTTGAGAGGTTATAACTGTCTTGGTCTGTCAAATGGTACCACCACAAAAAAGTGGAGTGCAATCTGCTCTGCACCCTGACTCTACATGTAAATTAAATCCTTTCCTGCACCTTGTATGCAAAGAGTTTGAACCCCCTTAGAAAACATGTCTACCTACTTACTGTGTCAAAGTAAAAACACAGAGAAACAATATTTTCATTCTATTTTACCCCAAGACTAACAGGACTAGCTATAGACTTGTTCTTGACTATTACTGAGTGTCTCCTGAGGTTTTTTTGAGACACCAAGTCACACCAGCCTTTGGGGATACTGTGTGTGATTTGCTTGGGGAATCAGAGCATCACCCCTCTTGATGGGCTGCTCAGGACCAAGAGGCCACAAGGAACAGTCTATCAGATTTCGCTGTACAAGATTGGGATCAACTCTCTCTGAGGTGCAGAGGTGGTCAGATCTGTTAGTCAGCTGTGCCCAAAATGAAGACAATGTACCACAGAGCTCATGCAAGCAGAAAGACCATTAACACCTCTGTCCCTTTACTGACCATGACTACCACAAACCAGTTAAACAATAATGTTATCTTTACGGGTTCCAGGGTATCCCGGTGCTGAGCCATACTGATCAAAAGTCATTCTCTATAAATTACAACATTTAACTTCTCTTACACAGCACAAAACAAAACACAAACTGGCTCTAAAGGACAAGAGTAAATGACAAAAAACCAAACAACTGCGGCTCCTACAAAGAAAGGCAGTCATGAGAGGGAAGCAAAAAGCAGAAGTCATACTCTCGTAAAATAAGGACTGTTTTCCATTTTAGGATTAGGGAATTAAAATGATTCCATGGGAAAAGACTCCATGCTGAAAAAATAGTTGTGTTCACAGAGAGAGATTCGAGAAGCAGAAGGTATCTTCCCAGAATTACTCTTTTTACACTCACCCTTCAAAAGAGTCATATTTTCCAGATATGAAAGGGTTGTCCTAGGGAGGGATCTGAATGTCAGGCAAGACGCGTCCCACCTGGGATGTGGCCACGGGGTGCAGACCCGAGACCCGAAGGCAGGATTAACCCACACTGGGAAACTTTTCCACCAGCACGTAGGAGCTGGGGCCAGACTCGATCTGCTGGTGCAGTGGTTTACGTGAGCACTTCCTAATATGATAAAGGCAATAAAAACTAGGTCAGTTGAGACCAACAATTTAAATGGTTTAAAGCTAAAGATTAAGGGAGTGCTTACATGAACTGTTCCAGTGGCAGATGGATGAGATCTCTAGCACTGATGAGCAAGCGAGGGCATTAATCTCTTCCGCCAGCACAGCTGGATCTCTCTTCCTGGCTTGCATACCTGTTACACTTTAGGGAACATGTCCTGCAATTTTCACCCCAGCAGCTCTTGTTTGAAAACATGGATGTTACCGAAGTGCTGGAACAGTAGCTCAGCTGTTTTTTGAAAAACCGGTCTCAGTGGCTGGTACTGAGCAGGTAACAATCCGAACATCTGGTCAGAGGGGGCAGAAGAAAGCCTTGAATTCAGATTTGTCACAGGCACCATGGGCATTCAGCATCAAGAATTGACCTGATTCTCTCTGCTCTCTAACCTGATTGTTTTGCAACCTTTCCTGGTATGGTAGCTGTTAATTGCACTGAATTGAGGGGTGGAGTGCATTTTACAAGCCTAAATCACCTTGCAGGGTGTAGCAATGCCTAAGCCCCAGAATATGAGCTACTCTTATGAGTTGCTTCTCCATCCCACTCAACCACCTCTTCCTGGACAAATTCCTGAATCCTTTACTCAACACAGCATCCATTTACTTCCTCAGAACTTCACCAGGAGATTTACTCAAGTGAGAAATTAGTATAGATGAAGTAAGGAGATAAGGATTTGGCCAGCTGCTTTAAAAACACCATCTCTGCAGCATCATTTTGCACAGAGTTCAGAGACCTGTAGCTCTCAGGAAATATAGTATAGAAAAGCAAAGACTAAAATATGGTTACTAGAGAACTCAGCTATGCCTGTTAGTTGTCCATCCATTCCCGAGGCAAGGAACGCTATCATTGATTCATCACTCCTCTTCTGCACCACGTTAACTGGACAGGCCCAGTGGAAAACAAACATACGGGTCTGGGGAGGGCACAAAAATAGCCTGACAACAGCAGAAAGACTTGAGTTCTTCAAGTATGTACAGAGTCCACACAGTGGGGTATAAGCACAGAGCAATCAAAAGCTGATGAATACAGTGGAGTTGCAATCTAGCTGATCACCTCCTTGCCTTTTTATTAATAAAGAATACAATGAGTTTGCTGTGGTTACTGTCCCACTGCAACAGTGCTGTCACAGGTTCTTCATAACTTCAGCCATAAACACAGCTATAAATCCATGCAGACAGCAAACCCCATGGAAATGAAGCCATTCAAGTTACAACAGTGTGCCCAAGCAAAGGCTTTGCCCTCTAAGCATTATGTGATCCTTTGACTTCTGATGAGAGGGCCCAAGGTGAGATACACAAATGTTGGCTGCTAAGCTAAAAACCAATAATGTCTGTTTGTCACTCAAATTATTTTTAGCATCTGTCAGTCCAGGAGACTGACAAGAGGTTGGAAAAGGGTGAGGACTGCATCCATGACAAGACACATCAGATGATAGAGGAACCCTTGGCCCCTCTTGCCTGGTGCTATGCATCAGTGCATCTCCACTGTGCTCACACAAACCACCTCAAAGGAGGAACTGGCCTTCCCAACTCTGCTCCCTCCCAGCAGCCATGGAGGCCTCCAGCTCCTCCAACAAAGGCAAGGGCTGCCCACCTACCCTTGCCCTGTGAAGCCAGCTGGAGTAGAGGGACAGTGTGGGGCTGGCCTCCTCAAGCCTGCTGCTGGCCAGTGGTGAGGGGCACGCTCAGAGGACACACACAAAGCATCTAATTTAAAAAAAAGAAGTGGGAGGGAGGTGAAGAATAAGGAGGACTGAAAGTGACAATAAAGCAATTATTCCAGTTCCAGCGGGCTGGGGAATCATTGTAAGGGTGGAAAAGAGAAGTGGGCTCGAGTCTCCTGATTAGCAGCAAACAGAGATGGATGAGAAAGTAATACCGGAGCCACAAAAACCTTTGCAGTTGCCAGCAGCCAAGTCTCAGGCCCTCGTGGGACACCGGCTGTCTCCGCACAGCGCAGCTAAGAGTTAACTCATCTCTGTCTACATAATGAAGCCTTATACAGCCTACAGTAGAAACAGAATTAGTAACATCACCACCGATATGTGAACAACTGCTAAGAGCAAAGAAGTCACGGACATTTTTCGTTCAGTCACAGGACTGGGGAATGTAGAAATTTCAAGCCATCTAGGACTCAGCTCTATTGTTACGCAGCATAAATAGAACCTCTGCCTCCCTCCTGCTGAAAAACCACTACAAGCATCTCTCCTGTACACAGCCCTATGTGTGGGGGCTCTTCCATGCTCCCTGCCAGCAGGAAAACTCTCCCCCATCACCTTGTCTACCTTGTTTATGTTGGAAAATCCTGAGTCCAGACCTAAATCATTCCTTGGGCTCAAAGCAAGATCTGAAGATGGGACTTTGGATGTTGTACTGTGTGTATTGAGGGCAGGGCTGGATTAGCACCCATGGAGGCTGGGGGAAACACACACTCAGATGGATGAGCTCAGAGTCTTCCCTGGTGGTGCTGCCCTTGAGTATCAATGGGACAATGCACCTCCAGGAATAGTTCAGAGAAATGACAGTCCAGATAAGCATATGGCTTTGATTTCCAGGGAAATCTCTCAAATCCTGCTGGGTTCTGGGAACATGAAGGTGCTACTCTGTGAATAAAGAACCTTTTACCACTCTTGGGAAATCCAGAAAAAAAAGAGTGTAAATGCCTATCAGCTTTTAATGGGAATTTCCTCACAAGTCAGTTAAGACACATGTTAAAAATCAATCCCAAACCACCCTGTTTGAAATAGTATGATCTGCTTTTCCTTACAGTAGCTACAAGCACATTAAGAAAGCACGGAGGAGATGACCAGCCTCTGCAGTGCCAACTGGCAGTCTGATCTGAGGTCTCCCACAGCTAAGCAGAAGGCCATTTAGGAGTTAACAAAAGACAGCTCACATAAAAAATTATTACTTGCCAGTGTGAACACCAGCACCCTCCCAAAATACATCACATCTTTGTTACAGAGATGCGTCCACAGTCACAGTCTGGAAACCTCTGCTCTGCATGCCCATGGGAAAAAGAGGGGCAATACATATCGCCAGTCTCAGCCTCTCTTCAAACACAGGACATGCTGTGACTATCCTCATTAAAAAAAACCCACAACCCTCCAAAATTAAGTTGTGGTGGAGTCAGTCCCAAACACAAATCATCGTTTGAGTCAGAAGTGCCAAACTCTTTCACAGAGTGAAGAGCAAACTTAAATCCTATTAAGCAACCATCAGTGTCAATATTTATTCCTCACAAATCAGGGACAAGTAGCCTAATAAATGGTGTCAGACTGAGCCTGGTGAGATGGAAGAGGAAGGGGATAGCCTTGGGGAAAGGACATGACATTAATCAGCATCACCCCTGCAAAACCCTTGACAGAAACAAGGTAGTAAACCCATTAGCCACTTAGAAACTAAGCTTCTTTTTTGCTTTGCACAGTGATAGCCCACAGTGTCCAGCCTGAAGGCTTGGTATCCTTCACAACAAAGCCACTAGGCCCAATAAAATCTTTTCTTTTCAATCTACCTCTCAACACACACCTCTCTCTGGTCCGGAGAGGCTTTGCTGGCTTAACTGCTCTCTTCCCCGACACAGAGCAGCACCATCCTGAGGTGTGGACTGCACTGCATTAAGCACTCAAATTAACACAGAGTAAGGCGGCTCCCAGGCAGAAGATGTGGCTGCACAGGAAGACAAACAAAAAGCATGATGATTTCACAAGGCAAACTCCTTGGCCACAAGAGCCACTTCAAATCCTGCAGCTTCTCCTTCTCCCCGTGGATCATTCCTGCCCCTGGGTGGTGGTGTACACTGTCTCACTGGGTGTGCTAACAGCACCACACGTGCAGCCACACCACAAATCAGGGAAGGGAACCAGCCCAGCTTAACTTCTGCCAGGTGACTCTGCTGAAGATGCCTGTGCCAGAGCCCTAGAAAGAGACCCGGCTTTTCTTCTGCATCATCGTCACGAAAAGGAGTTCACTTTGGCTGAAACACAGCGATGGTGTCAGGTATTTTGACTGATGTAGCTCAGTGAAGATATTTGGATTTATATTTTCCGCTCACTTGAGACATAGAAGAGATTTGGGGTTTGTTTGTATGCTGTTGCTAGGCCTTCTTTTACCCCTGTATTTTCTTGTTTCTCTTTAAAATGCTTGTTACTCTATTCCTCATCCTCTGGACCTGGGATCTAACAATCCTCCTGGAACAGCCAGGACCAATACTTACTTCTGAACAGACAAAATGTTGGGAAATCCACCTAAAAAGGATTGTGACCTACGTAACATTATGGTTTCCTTCTCCCTGCTTAGATGGGAAAAACACACTAGTAAAACAAACACAGTCCAGGCTTGGTCTTTCCATCAGGGCTGTAGCTGAGTTTTTAGAGCTATGCCTTACAGCGCAGATTCACCCCCATCTTTACAGGGAAACTTAAGCTGCCATAGCACAATTAGGACGTAGCCATCTTGCACGGGGGGGCCTGTCCCCACTATAACTGTACTGTGCACCAGCCATCAGTTATCATCACATACTTTACTTAAATTAGTCTGAAACGGAGTCTGTCTCCAGCCCGGAGCCTGCTTGTAACTGCAGAGGAATCTGTGCCCTCCATAACACACGAGATGGGATCAGGTCACTGCTAGAGAGCACTTGGCCTGGCTATTTTTATTGTCTGTCTGAATAGTTTTCTTCAATGCTGTTTTAAGTGCTGAAAGAATAGTAAAGATGAGATTTATAAAAAGAAAAAAAAAAGAGATAATCCATAGGAACTGTGTCCTTTCAACTTTTGGATATTTCTCAAATCTTTGCCCTTGTTGCCAGGGTGCTGAAGTCACAACATGATGAAATCTAAGCAGGGTGAAGTGGACTCGTTTCATTTCCATCAGATTCCTCTTTGAAAGGCACAAATTTACCCTTCTGATCCTTCTCCCTACCACTAGCCCTGAGCTGATACAGCAATTCGGCCCTACTACACCAAAAAAAGCCATCTGACCTTCCCCCAGCGTCCCCCCCAGTGACACCAATTCAAGTACTGGTACAACTAGAATGCAAAGGATTAGAGAAGTGGTTCTCATCTGAATACCAGCAAGAGTGCATCACGTCACGGTTAGCCAAGCTTTTCACTAATAATAAACACTTGAGAACTACTCCCCTAAATTATAGCTTTCAAACATACATAGTCTTTCTTATGTGTCTCTTCTTTCTGCTTGGGTATCACAAAGTTTTAGATATTTATATCTTCTTACAGCTTTGGGTTCTTTGGAGTGAATCACCTACTTTCAACACAGCATTTGCCAAGAAAAGGGAAATGCTTGCAAAGATGAGCATGCAAATTGATAGTTTGCATCCTTCTTGGTCTCCTCTGATGGACAGATGACCCCCAGGGAATATCCCTGTTGCATCCAGGAGAAAGAGGCAGTCACCATGACAGGAGGAGGGTGACCCACCCTCTGCTTGACTGCCACTGTCAAAGTGAGGGACAGTGCTAACGTGCTAACCCAGAGGCTGTCAGTCAGGGTGGCTGAGACAGCGAGAGGCTGTGAAATCCTGCTTTGGGAGTGGAGTCAGGGCTTGTCTAAAACTGGCATAAGAATTAGGGAAACACTGCCATTGTCTCTCCTCTGGTTTACAGGAGTTTAGCCGGGCTCTAGGTATTGTTCATTCAAGGCAATACGCTTTATCCCCACTGTGCAGCTCGCTTGTATGCCCGGTGATATAAAGGTAGCCTTTGTGCCGCGAGACTCAAGACTCCCAACTGCACTCTTACAGGAATCCAGAGCATAAATAAGCTTCCACTTGGGGACATTCATGAATAAGCATTTGTAACAGGCAGCTAGTACTTAATTTCAAATGTGTGACCTGTCACACATTTGGGGCTTGGTCTGCAGCTAGCAAAAATCAGCTTCATTCCATTTCTCCATAGATAACAGGTTTTCCTTCCCAGTGACTCCAGCATCTGAAATGCTGATATGATACACAGCGTGGCTACAGTGGGCCTGATCCTGCTGACCACAAACCAGTCTCTATTCCCACATCCATTATAGCACCCAGCTTGCCACCATGAGCACCAAGAACTCATCGCGTTAGTTCTGCTGAAATCCATGCTAAGAGTCAAGCCAGCCTGCTCCAGGTTTAAAATTGAGTGTGTCTTGAAGCAGGGCCCTCAAAACCTTCAGCCTTCACCCCTTCTCCTTCACCAGGAGGAGAGGTACTGCAGCCTTCTCCTGGATGTCCAAAGGCCAGACACTGAACCACTGTTACCAAACACCCAGCACCTGCCATGATAACTCTTTGCCTAAACAAATGTTAGCCAAACTAGAAATTCTGGTGGGCATTATGCAGTACTAGGGAAGAGTGGCATTATAAAATACCCTGTTTGATGTCATATCCTGCTTATTTATTTACTTATACCACCAACGAGGTGAGGAAGCCCAGGAACAGACCAGGCTCCACTGTGCCAAATGCTCTGCAAACACTGCGGTGAAGGATGATTGCTCACCCAGAGGGCTTACCATTAAAGCAGGGTCCTCCCTAACTAAACAAACACTGCAAAGATGTTTTCCCCATCGCTGCAGTTCCCTCAGCACCCTTCTCGAATCCATCTGCTCACTGATGCTGACTGCATCCTACTGCAAGGAGCACAGCTTTCCTCCCATTGCTGCCAAAAGCCAGGCCACTATTCAGAGGGAGGAGGGCTCTAGATCAACTGCTCTTCTCCTTATAAAAACTCCAGGGCCTGCCTGTCTGCCATCTACTGAACACCGAGATACCTGACAAGGCTTTTGGCTGTTGCAGAGTCACAGCTTGCCTATCTCCCAGTGGAAAGACTCCCACCTGCCATGGTACCAGCCCTCTTGATGCCAAGGAAGCTGGGGCTGACTGTGTATGTAGTCGTTGGCTTCTTAGCCATGTTTTATATCTAAACTTCTGGCCAGCTGACCTCTGGAAGAAAAGCCTCCATAATTATTAAATGGCAGCCAGAACTTTCCCACTAAAAATTGCAGTAATCCCTATTTCAGACAAACTGAACTTCCCTCTCTGAACTAAGAACCATAGGTGACAAGCACCATCCCATATGAGCCAACAAGCTCTCAGCCCTCTAAATCCCCAGATGATAGACCTGCAGGAGCAGCCCTCTCTCTCTCACCAGTGTGGGCAGGCCTGGACTTCACCGCTCTTAGTCAAAGGAGTTTTAGGGCATTGATTTACCCCTAACATTGTTGCTGCTGGAGTCAAGGAGTATTGACAAGCACCTAGCAGTACCTCAGCCGGGTCTCCACTGCTGAGAAGATACATTGGGCTGCTGAGATTCACCCCACTGCTTGCTGGGCAAAAGAGAGCAAAACATGACTAAGATTTGGGCCAAAAACTGCACATGCTTCAACAGGTGTCCCCCTAAGGGGGAGGGAGCACTGAAGGGATAGGAAATGTGAGACTGGCTATAGCCAGAAGAACATGCAGAGATTGGTCTTAAAAAGGCATTATAGCAGGGAATGAGAAAAACACATCAGTGGATGTTCTAGGCAGAAGAAACAGAGGAGAAAACTGGAGTGAAGGCAAATGAGGTCTGTGGGTCACATTCTTCCCAAATTTACGAAGATAGATGCTGGCTGATACTGTTACACTTGACTATAATTCTGTTCTTAGCCATTTTAAGGAGTCTGTGGGTCATTCTAACCAGGTGATAAAATTTCTCCGCTTCTGTCCCAGTATTGCAAGGTGCATGCCTGCCACTTCTGTCCCAGTATCTGATTGCAAGGTGCATGCCTGCAGAACTACTTCCAAGCCCACTGCACTACTTATTAAAACATGCAACAGCTGCCGCTGCGCGCACAAACAAGAAACCTCCTGCTGTTCTGATGCCGAGCAATTTCCTCTGGAGAAAGTGCCGTAAAGGGACCCTTCAAACACCACAGCCCTCACCCAGCTACAGCATGGACAGGAGAATGACGAGGTCCTAGAGGTGTCCGTGCAATCAGAGCCAAAAACCTGGTTTTTAAATCACACCTGGAAAATCCCTCTGAGTAATGAGGTTTCACGTGTGGACAGAGGGAAGGGAAGCACAGCACGGCGGGATCTGATCCTACACCCTTCCCCTCTCTGCTCCAAAAACACCAAAGAAGAAGATAGCACCTGGAACGGGAGGGGGCGGCCGACCTCAACCGTCCTCCCCCGGGAGGCTCCGCCGGTGTCAGCCGTGCTCCCTGGGCTGCCGCCCTTTGTTAGCCCGCCCTGCCCTGCCCGCCCCGGCGTCTCTGCCCTTGCAGAGAGACACCGGTCCCCCCGAACCCCCCTGNCCCGCCCCCAGCACCGCCCCGCCGGCCCGGGAGACGGCAGAGGGCTGAGCTCGCTCTGAAGCACCGCCATCCTTCCCCCGAGCTGTCCCGGGAAAGGCACAGTCCCACTATCCCATCAATCAGAGGCTGTTGGGATGCACCGTGTCTCTGATGGCACCCTCATCCCTCACCATCACAGCCCTGCCGTCCTCCGGAGCAAGTCCCACCAACCATGTGAATGCAGGGGTGGCTTCAAACGCGCCTGCTGTCACCCTACCAGGTTTGTTTCATACAGGACATTTAATCAGCAAACGAACTGTTATGTCTCGTGGGGGAAGATGACAGGCAGAGACAAGATAAATAAGCCCTTCTCATTTTTCGTGTTTGCCCTGAATAACTACAAACCCCCCTTTCAAGCTGTGGAATGATTGGTGTTACACACAGGGGAAGGAGTTAAGAGTTTAAAGCAGAAATTTGTATGTCTGATGCCCTGTTCTTGGCTGGTGTAAAAGGAGCACAGTGCTATTGCTTAGCCCAGTGGGTTTACCTCTAGGAATGAAAGTGGCCAGGCTTGGTGCCGTGGAAGTCTTCCTGCCTGTAGACTGTAGGGTTTCACTTTCCCGTTTCCAGTGATGACAAATTTTGAAGGAGAAAATAAATCACTTTGTGGCTTTCCTCACTTCCCATCCCTCTTCCTGTCCTGTTGATGCCTAACACTTTCCTCTCCCTTTTTGCCCTGTACCCTCCTTTAGGACTCCTGTTTTTTTGCCTGGTAGCTATTTCTTCCCAAGAGGTTTCTCCACGCTCACCCTCGTTCTTTGGTGCGCGTGGAGGTGAATATGGCACCTGCTCCTGACACTAAGGCCTTTAACACCAGAGAGCTGCACAGGAGGAAGATGGCAAGTCCAGGGGGGAACATGATGCCCATTCACTGAAGGAAAGAAAATTCATTTTGAGCCCAAAAATGTGACTGAAGGAGGTGCTGGGAAACCTGCTCTTCACAACATGAATATCTGGCTCATAATGGACCTTTTATCCAGGAATGTCATCCAAAGGTACCCCTAGTTTATAGAGGAAGAAATTAATATTTTATAGAGGGAGGAAAAGGGATGTGCCCTTAATGTGAGTAAGGGTCTCACTCCCCGATGTGCTCTTGACAACAAAGAGGCACTGGCTTCCCTGAAAGCCACGCATTCACCCTCCGTGAAGCTATCAGAGAAGGTTACACAGATGATAGTTTTATTTCAGTTCATAAGTAACTTATTCTGGCTCAGCTTAAGATGGTTCCTGTCGGTCTTACTTGAACTAAAATATTCTACTCCCCCAAAATAATACAAGTGACTTAACGGCCCTTTGCACGGGTGCATCTCTGTCAGGTTAAATTATGCTCAGCCAGTGGTATTTCTCATGCTGACGTCTCTTTCTTTATCTGCTAACTCATAAGCATCAGCCTAAAATGCTTAATGTTTACCAGGGTGCATGAATCAGAGAGCCTGTGACAAACCAGAATGCGAGAGCTGGCAGAAAGACTTATGGTGACGTTATACAGGCAGTAAGCGTTACCTCTGGGTCTTCATGATGAAACCTATCACGAAGCAGTGCCTCTCCCAGGAGACTAAGTACTATTTCCCATGTTTTTTCCCCTTGTGCTGGAAAAATCCGGCATGCTATCCCACACCTGGATACAGCTCTGGTTTGTGATGACTTCAAGCACGTTACACAGTTAGCATGACCACACCAGCCAGATTTCCATCAGGGGACAATGACATGTTCCTCTTGTGCATGTGCCTGAGGGGATAAGCCCCCAAAATGGGTAAATAATTTCAACAGCTCTCAATTGCTATCTTATGTCATGAATGATCAGGTTTGGGGAAAAGGATTAAACAGCCTGGTAGTAACAGTGAGGAAAGATTATACAGGTAATCTAAAGGGTCCTGCTCCCCAGTTTGCTTTCTGGGCAAGGGTCCCATTCTGATCGGAACCAAACACACTCATCGCCCAGCTGAAAGCCTGACCCAAAAGCAAGAGTGGCCACTTGCTGCCAGCAGAGCTCCTGCTTGCAAACGGCACTCAGTTAAAGGCATGGCTTTTCCTGTCACCTCTCCCAAGCATGATTTTTCTCTCTGGCTGGAAAAATTTGTGGAGTGCTCTATTTTCCCACACTAGTATATGCAGCGCATGTCACCTCTTCCCTCTTCCGTTCCATTAGGAGCCAGATGGACCTGCAATAATTTCCTCCACTGAATGATTCCAGATGGTTCTATTGAGAATTTAAAGACTTTAACTGTACTTTGCATTTTGGCCACCAACTCTGAGCAATACCAAGTGGTAAACAAGCAATGAAACAAAGTCCTTTTTTGGGACATAATCATAAAAGCTCATGTCCTTCTGTGATAAAAACAACAACAAAAAAATTACCACTCGTAGCATAAACCTGAGGCTCCCCATAACCTTGGAGTATTTATTTAAGCATTATGTACTTATGATAGCACAGGTACTCACCCTGAGGCAGACGACAGGCAGCCAGTCGGCAGTTAGTCCAAGCGGGAATTAGCCATGAGGGATCATAACAAGCCCATACTGCTGACAAAAGGAAACTGCCAACACAACTTCCAGCCCCACCACCCTGGAGTGAGGACCACATCTTCCCTTCTAGACTACACAGGTGTGGGTCAGGCAAACATCCAGGCTGGGGAGCTGAGGTGCTGCAGGAAGCTCTAGGTGACGGACAGCCACATCTAAGAGAGGCTCAGTCTCCACAGCTCACCTTGTGTCCTTCCTGCATCAGCAGCACCACTTCTATTTTGAGTTAAACAGCAATACCTTTCTAAAATATACAGACCATTCTCCTACAGGACCCAGCCAGGCTGTAGGGGAATGTGCTGACGCCCTGCACCATCATTGGAGCAGTTCCCTGGTGAGTGGTGGCAGCGGTGTCCTAGCTAGGATGCCTCACTGGCCTTACACAGCTAACCCTATTCTGCTGACATCTAAAGCCATGCTCACGTTTTGCTGGGCGATACCTGGTCCTTCCGCCACATGCCAGCTTGGAAAATTGCACTTTGGCCTTTCTGCAATTCTCTCCTGATCCTGCTTCAACAGAGACATGATTTTCCCTGTTTGGTTTGGGCAGCCCTGGCTGGTGTGCTGTCCCGTACGTGCGCAGGCAGCTGCTGCGTCACAGGGCAGGCCAGCATGCAAAGCAAGGCCACCTCTCCAGCACAGCTCAGCTCCCACTGAACTTCCTCCATAACTTCTTCCAGCAGGGACCAGGCTAAATGCTGAGCCCTTCACTGCTTACTCTGGAAAGAAAAGCCCTTCCATGCAAACAAACGAAGGAATATATATAAGGAATATATATAACGAGGCATGGTATCTCAAAGGTATAACAAAGAGTGATTTCTCTACCAAGTGACTCGTGACACCAGAGGGTGGGGTTTGTTGGGTTTTTTATGGGATTTTGTTTTCTTGCTTGGTGTTTGCTTCTCATGGTAGTTTAATGTTATTTAAGTGTAAGAGCAAAGGTCATATCATCTCCCTCATCAAACTACAGCCATCAATACAGTGGAATTTCTTCAGTCCTGCTGGAGTTTTCACTACCTTTGAAAATACACGTCCTTTGACTTAAAAGAATAAACTAGAGCTGGACTCTTCTGTGCCCAGATGGCTTCCTGACGTGTTTCTCCCAGCTGCAGCCAGCTGCATTAAAAGCTGAGTGAAATATGACAGACATGGATATGGGTATGTGTTCAAGTGGTGCAGTGAAGACCTTGCCCATCACACTGCTCCTTCCCACCTGGCAACGGTGGGAGTCAGGTTGTAAGCAGGCAGGCAATTTCATATTAGCTCCCAGGTGACAGTGAACAGGTCTACACTGCTGTCCTCAGCCCTGGAGCCTGCCAGCTGGATCTGGAGCAGGGGGAGACAGCATAAAACAAACTTGTGTACACACCACCCTGACACGCATCTGCTGTGTTTGCCTTTGGGAGTAGATGAAGACACCCCAGGGCTATGTTTGCACCCTTCTGGCAAACAGTTGTTGCAAACCAGTTGCAGGAGCTAGAGCAGCAGCTAGAGCTCTAGATGGTAAGGGGAGATCCATGGTCATGATGACTTGAGGGTCAGGTTAAAGCAGCCCACTTTGTGTGACATAAATTTCTTCCACTGTCAGTGGCCACTCCAAAATACAATGTAGAATTTTGGTCAGTGGACCACACAACATGAGCTGCACACCTTGTCAAATGCAGACCAGGGGCATTTCTAAGGGTCAGGAAGGCTTTCAAGCTATTACCTGCTTCAGTTCATATCGCTGATGGACTTGGTAATGGAGGCAGAAGAATAAACACAGCATGTTTTCTCGAGCTGAGGCCACTGCATATGAGCAGGATCAATGCAGATACACGGTAAGTGGGTCTCACCGCCCAAGACCTGCAAAGCACTCAAGCCCATTTTTCAATTTGATGCCATGAATCACTCCACATACCTCCCCCTCCCCGTGTATGTCACCAGAGATGACGGGAATAACTGTGCTGGGGGGAAACAAAGGACTCAGATATTCATCTGGGAGTTTTTTTCTATTTTGCTTTTTTCTAGTGGCCACAAAAAAACCTCTCCAAACCCCCAATGAATAGCAAAAGATCCAAAGGGAAATAAATATTAAGAGATTTGTCAGAGGACTAACAGCATACTAAAGGAAGATAAAAGCTAACTGGCAGAATGAGAAAGCCCAGGTATCACAGAGCACAGGAACATCAAGTGCATTTTTAGGAGGCTGTGTTCTTGTAGTGAGAGGCCCAGAACTGAACACAGTACTCGAGGCGAGGTCTCACCAGTGCCCAGTACAGAGGCACGATCACTTCCCTATTCCTGCTGGCCACGCTATTCCTGATACAGGCCAGGATGCTTCATTGCTCTCAGACCCCTCCTCACTGGTTCATAATTTTCTACCTGTAAGATCAAAAGTGGGTAACAATCTGAAGGCTGTATCAGGCCAGAAAGCTTCCTGCTTATCTCCTTAACACAGGCCCCCGGGAGGCAGCGGACCTCCATTTGGGAAGGGTCTGGCCTGCATATAGGACCCTCAGTTCCCCTCAGAATGGAACCACCTATAACTATTGCACTCCTCTTCCTCTTCACAGAGGCAGTCTTAATACATGGAGCTGGCTGCTTCAGCAGCTCCCTGGATAAGTCTTTATCAGTACCTTCAGTCCCCTCATCCTCTCTCTCCAAAGGCTCATATCTGTTCTGTATAAGCACCTGGGTAGGCAGGGGAGGTCTGGAGGGGACACTGAAGTGCTGGAGCATGTCCAGAGGAAAGCCACCAAGCTGGCGAGGGGTCTAGAGAACAACTCCTGTGAGAAGAGGCTGAGGGAACTGGGCATGTTTAGTCTGGAGAAGAGGAAGCTGAGGAGAGACCTCATTGCCATCTACAATTACCTGAAAGGAGGTTGTAGAGAGGTGGGTGTTTGCCTCGTCTCCCAAGCGAATAATGACAGGACGAGAGGAAATGATCTGAAGTTGCAGGTTTAGATTAGATATAAGCAAGAATTATTTTACTGAGAGGGTGGTTAGGCACTGGAACAGCCTGCCCAGGGAGGCTGTGGAGTCACCATCCCTGGAGGTACTTAAGACATGTGTAGATGTGGCACTTCAGGGCATGTGCCTGAGATTGTTGGGTGTGGTGGTTGTTGTTATCATAGGGGGGAGGGATTTGTTTCTGTTTGTTTGTTTGTTTTTTATTTATTATGGTTGGACTTCATCTCAAAGGTCCCTTCCAACCATGAAGATTCACCGTGGAGATCCATGATTCACACTGATGCATGTGGGCATCGCAGCAAGACTCAAGAGAGCTGGAGCCAGCCGGAGCCACTGCTCCTGTTCTCCACCTCTGTGGCTCCAGGCTCCCTGGCGCCTGGATGCCAGGTACAGCCTTTGCTCAATGAACAGTGTGCTCCCAAGGTACTCAAAGACCGAGAAAACTTCCTTCTTCCTGCTTAAATAAAGCTATGATGTCTCCTGAGAGACAGGGGAGAGCTGCGTGCCTATGTGCCCTGGTGACAGCACTGGAAGGGCAGTATAGTGTTGGAACAGCACAGCCCCCTGGATCCTGGCACTCTCCTGCCTCCCCATCCTCTTCTTTCTTGCAACATGAGCTGGACACAGAGCTGGGCTGCAGCTAGTTCACAGAAATGGAAAAAAGATCTTATTTGAAGGATGAAAGCGCAACGTCAAACGGGCCAAAAGGAAACTGTCTTGTGCCTGTAATTTATGTCATGGGCTCGATGTAGCCTGGCCAAAGCAGATGCCAGGCTACAGTAAATTTGGAGTGTTTTGTGCCTTGCTCAGGCAGCTGATGTGAAATGCGAGACCTGTGTCACATTTGCTGGTGCAGGAAGGGAAGGCGTGGGATGGACAAAGGAAATTAGATTTTGAAATAAGACATGGGCTGCACTGAAGAAGGATGATTTCCTTTGAGGAGTTGTTTGCAACGCTGACCTACCCACAGACCATGAAGAACAAGAGCCAGGAGGGGCTGGAGCCGGGGCTATCAATCAGGGGAGGGCTAAACTCCAGGGGAGGTTCAGGTTTTGCAAAACGTGCCCAGTCGCCTTTCGATTTTGCAAACCTGAACCACAAGTTGTTCAGAGCCAGGGCCGTTTGAATCCAAGCCCATAAAGCTTGGGAAAGTTTAGAGGAACTCCCCATTTTGGCTCATCTCCAATTCAAATTAACTCCTGAAAGGTGAGGAGGTGATCAGATAGATATCAGAACCTGCTCTCTAATGAGTCACTGCCATTTTTCCAGTGAACAAAAGTGATTTTTCTTAGATCCCTCTTACACTGCAGATCTCAGACTGAATGTAAGACAGCTGTGAAAAAAATTAAGAACCCAGAAAGTCCAAACCCTGCAGCAATGAACAAAATCCATTATTAAATATTCTCATGGAGACTTCTCCCAAGTAAAACCAGTGAAGAATCAGTTCAAGATTGAAATGAAACTGATTGCAAGAGGTTTGTAAGGAAGTTCACTGTTATGAAAAGGGGAATTCGGAAAGAAATAACATATTCACATGTGCTGGCTCAGGAAAGTTAGTTCTTAATGTTTTTATCCAACTATCCTCTCCTCTGCACTGAAACTTTCTAGACTACGTCCTTGGGCTTTTCTGCATTTCTTGGCATTGCAGTTACACTGAGCACTGCTCTGTGAGTGGAGATATCCCCAAGATATAAATGATGATGGTGATGATAGCATAAAGAAAAAAGAGAAGAGAAGTTCTTAAACATATTAAGGAGAGGAAAAGGGCAGAAAATAGAAAATTTCCTCTAGCCTCCTGGAGGGGGGAAAGGAAGGCAGAGAGAATGGCAGTTTTCTCTTGCTGTGAAAACCCTCCTCTTTCCTTCAGAGATACTGACAAGCAGATTTAGGGAAAAGAAAAGGATAAAAAAGGACATTTGTACAGCGAAGAAAAAAGGAGGAGTCCTAAGACCTAATTAACAGACTCTGTCCCAAGTCACTTCAGTTCAGCTGCATCACAAAAGTCTGACAGAGATCCATGGGACCACAGCAACCTGCCTAAGAGAGAGACACTGTAAACAAAACCAGGCACTCCAAAGACTCAGCCCCTTCCAAATTCAGGGGGCTGGGAAGGGGAGGAAGCTGCAGCCAAAGGCCTGTTTTCCTGCTCACTAATAAATTTAGTTTACAGAACCTTTTGTGGGTCCCTTTTAGGGTTGTTTGTTGATTAAAGCGGCAAACAACAAACTTAGCCTTAATTTATGCTTCTTTTAACATTTCAAGCTTGGGGGGGATGCTTTTTATAGGAGTTAATGAGGCAGAATAGGTTCTTTATGGGGAAGATATTTTCTCACCAAATTAAAACCCGTATTGAAGATAAAATAATGAGATGAAGGTGGCTTTTCTTTCAGAAGTAAATAAATCTTGGAGTAGGAAACTTCTCACGCACTTGGAACTGTCCTTATCGGAGAGATCTGAGAACAGCAGGTTCACAAGATGTTCTAACTCTCTTTTCCTTTTTTCTTTTTCTTTTTTTTTTTTTTTTTAATTTTACCTTCCTCCTTTTACCAAGACAGAAATAAAGCAATATTTGCTGAAAACATGCAAACAGCTCCCGTACATGAGAGCACAGAATCACTGGGAGCTCAGCAAAAGAGAAAACGTTTAGCTGCCATTGGCTACAACAGAGCCATGAAAGCCCATGGCAGGGGCTCATCCCTGCCATAACCATGGGGGCACCCCAGGCGAGGCAGAGAAATGGGCCACATCATGCCACCTTAGGCACCTGTGCAAGTCTTAAAGTAGCTCCCAGCACAATCTCCTGTAGGAGTTAATTTTCTAAATTAAAGCCCCCTCAAATCTAATGCATATTTCCAGTTTGGTGTAGCAGCACAGGCAAAATAAAATACCTGACTGGGCAGTATTGGAAGTTACTGTGTGACACCAGTAATCAGCACAGGATGTTACTAATTAGGGACAAACCAGAAAGAACAAGGTCCCTATGTGATAGGAGAGCATCAACCATAGTTCCTCTTAGGAACAGGAAAGAAAGCCTTCTTTCATTGCAGCTACAAGCACACTTGAGAGTGATAACCCTGTTTGTCTTCACCGGAAGGGCTGACGGGATGCGTGTCCCACAGGTGTGCACTCTCACTGGTTGGTGCAGTCTTTGCCATGCATGGTGCTGTGTATATGCTTCCACTTTTGAGGTTCTTCAATGAAATGTCAATATTTTCTCAGGAAAGAAGACCACCTTTAGATTATTCATTACAAAAGGCATTTCAGTTGGGTGTTTTTTTGCTAAATCATTCCTGCTTTATGGTTAAGAATGGGGCTAAGCCCGCTCTGAAGTGTAAACATGGTATTTCCCCTTCCAACTTTTCAAGTCCGTAGAAGAGACAGTCCTAAGCAGTCTATAGCTTCCCCTGGGATGCTGAGAGCTTTGCAGCAGTGACTGGAATGCTGTCCTTATCCTCCTGCTGTTGGCAGGCTGACCCAGGACAGGTAAGTCCAGCGCACCTGCAGCCTGCAGAAAGCTGTGGCAATGCTGGTTGCTTCATGCAATCAAGCAATAACTCACCTCAAATTTCAAAGCAGTTGTAAGACCCAGCACATCACAGGAGGGTATGAATGGGACTGTTTTCATATCTCTTATGCTAACGTCTGTTAGCACAACAATGTTATCCGTTGTTATCCGCAAACAGCGGGATTTTATCCGGTGCTTGGTCTTGGTCCCTGATCATGGAAAATGTATACAAAGTACAGTCAAAGAAACCTGAGCCGACAGGCAGCCACTCCCTGTGAAACCACATACTGCAGGAATGAGAGAAGGAACTCAACAGACATCAAAAAGTCAACACCCAGGGAAATTCCAGCCTCTGGTAATGGCTTGGAAAGATCAGCCCCTGCAAATCCAAATGCTATATGTAGCTGACCTGCAAAGCAGCTGTGTGTGAGAGAGAGGAATCAACCAGAGAACGAGAGGGCTGAAAAAAAGAAACTGTATGCTCTCCTGTCGGTCCATGAAAGCATAGCAATAGTGTGCTGGCGTCAGCTACAGACACACATCCACGGAGAGGCACGAAAACACTCCAGCGCGAGATGGAAAAGCAAGGAAAGAATCAGCAAATCTCCACAGAGGAGTCCCTGAAGTCAGACAGGGAGAAGATAGGATATCAGAAGGGAACAGATTTTCTGGTCTGAGCTGCGTATGATGGCAGTATCTAAAGAAAGATTTGCAGCTGTGAGACCACAAGAGGCAGGCAGGTGAAGAAAAGATACTCTACGGGCTAAAATCACGTAAGTTGGATGAAAGCATTTCAGTTTTGAGAGACAGACAGGCGGCAAATCTTCTTCATGAGTTTCCCTCATGCTCACTGTACACGCACCCACAAAGTGCAGTCTGAAATTCCCCAATACACTGAGCATCACTTGGAAATGTTTTCTGGGCTCTCGCACTGGAAATTATCACCTAAGTAAATGGAAGATCCCTCTCTCCAGTGCTGTGGACATGATGCCTGATCCAAAGCTGCAGAAACAAACGGACAACCTTATGCTGAGTACCTCTAGTTCACCTCAGTTACGCTCGCTCTAAAGAAGAGAAGTTCCTCCAAAGTTCCACAGCACCAACTATTTCCTTTCTAATTAAGAGCTATGAACTACACTCCTAATTAGATGCACCAGAGACATCCATCTCTGGTGATGCTGGCAGGGGAAAACCCTGCTGGGTAAAGTTCCAGTCGTCCCAGTCATGTGGGAGAGAGAGGCTGCACCTCACTGCCGACACAAACCACAATAGTGGTGCTGGGCTATGGGGTGGTGAAAACGGGCCTGCAGGCTTATGAGTTCAATCCTCCTTCTCAAACAGACTCCCTTTTGGAGACAGGCTGTTTGACCTTGAAATGGGACTGTAAGCACAGCTGGTCAGAAAGTTACAACAGATGCTGGTTCTGTTCAATGAAACGTCTGCAAAAAACACCTACTCATTTACTTACAAGGTTAAAAATAAATTGAACTGTTTTCAGCTTCTTTGGAATGAAATTAAAATCCTCCAGATCTCCCTCTCCAATGAATAATTTGGGGGTTTTGGGGCTAGTTTGGGGTTTTTTTGGTTGCTTTCTTCTTTTTTTTTTTGTTTTGTTGGTCACTGAATCCTCTATCTTTTAGACTTTGAGTCTTTCATTCAATCAGGTTTTTTTTTTTACAACCCTCAGGCTGTCAGTTCCTCCACCACATGTTTCAGTCACTCCTAGTTCTCTCTTCTGTGGTCCTTCTACACTCTCTTGTCTTCAAGAAAGGATGCAGCTTTTAAAATAAAACAGATTTTTATACTGGGAATCCAAATTTATCCTGTTTTCAGCAGCATTTAAGCTGGAGCAAAATTGCTGTAACGTTTTCCTGCCCGGGTTGGTTTCACAATATTCAAAGATTCAGCATTTTAGAATCTCCCTTGTGCAAGGCACACACAGAGAGGTCACCACACCAGCCCTGAGCTGCCACAATTCTGCTTCCAGGATAACTGCAGCTTTGGCTCTATGTATCTTGGTATCTCTTGTGAAAAGGGAATCCTAGCTTTAAGTTACGCCTTTAAAAGTGTGTTTTAAACATCCTCATAGGAATGAAGAGTCAGTATCTCAAACGAGGATGCAAACAGGTTGTTACAGAAGGAGAGAGGCTCTTGTCCTGGACAGCAAGTAGCTGCTATTGAAACAAGAAACTGTTGTGCTGGAGGCCTCCAGTATATCCCTCTGCCTTAAGTAAATACATATTGTGTGTACAGTTCTTCTGATTAGCTTAATAGGCCAATGGATGTCACTGTTGCTCTACATAAACCAAAATGGACAAGCAAAAAAAAAAAATAATTAAAACAAAATAAGCTTAAGGAGAGAGTTCCCAAGGGCTTACATTTAATACTCTCTAACCTGATGTGTGTCAGTTAGGTTGACAGATTCTTCAGGGGCTTCCTAAGTGCACGTCTAAGGTATCATATTATTAACTACAGAGATAAGGTCAGGCTAATAGCTATGTGTTAAAAAGGAAGGCTATTACCAAGGCTAAGAAAGATGCAGGATGGAAATCAGAGACATCCATGTACAGACAGATGGGGCTTGCAAAGCAGGCAGGCTATCGACTTCTGCCCTACTCCACACCCCATCACTTCTGCAAACTGCAGCCTAAGTGGGATTAAACAATGAGAAACTGCCCCAAAGGCTGAAAATCAGGGTAGCTTTTTATTTGGACTTTGCATCTTGAGCACCTACAGTACACACTTCCCTGTAATATTTCTGTGGTTGGAAGAGCAAACTGCACAGCATCTCTGGGATCAAACAATAGATACAAGGTCACATTTCCCAAAACACCCAGCCAGTTGGCTGTTCACAATTTTACCAGCTCCCATGTAATTTGGGCTGTGTCTGAAAACTGGGACTTGGTCATTCAAATCTGAAGCAGCTGTTCAGATGCTTTAAAACATTTCACTCCCGACTGAATGATTCTTGCCTTTGAGGCCTCTAAAGGCAGATTTTTCCAAGCAGTTTTAAGTCTCGAGGTTCCTCCCATTTTACTACTTAACTTGTAGCCTCTCCCAAACCTCATCACTTGTTGGCAAGAAGCATTTGTTGATTAGTTTACTAGGAAGGATTCACACTTGTGCGGCATGATGCTCACTGCTAGGAGAAACTAGGTCACCAAGAAACTATTTTGGTGACTGCCAGAAATGCAGCTGCCTTATTTCTAGTTCAGTGGTCACTCCTACTTTAATGGCTTTATAAAGGTTTAAGAATCAAATGGGGGTTTTGCTTACATTCTTGTATGCAAGTCAGTAGGCCTAACATTTAATGAGAGACAGCTTTCACTTGATTCTTGTTGCTGCAATGAGAGATAATTTACACTGAATTACTGACAAAGCTCAAGGAAAACAGTTGAGAAAAGCAGAGGCACCAGAGCACAGAAAATGTGTCCCATCCTTATGCATTTGCCCTTAAAACATCTTCAGGGTAAGGAAAGATACAAGTCTGAAGACAGTGCCATCCAACACCACACCCAGCCTCCTACTGTCTGAAGTCCTACTTGCTTGTTTGGGGCAGTCACAGAGCGAGCTGCCCATGAGCAAAGCTGCCTTTATAAACCCCCTACGACTCTACGGCCTGTGTCCTGCTGATGAAACTTCTGAAACGCTAACCTATCTAATATTGCCAGCTTCTCAAGCACATCACAGCCTCTGCAGGCTCACTTTCATATTTATTATACACACCATGTCCTGTTCCACGTGTAACATACTTCCTTGGCTTGGTCTGCCTAAGAGATGTTTTCCTTTACAAGCTTGTTCTTGCTGCTACCATCTCTTCCACCCTCTCCACCAAACTCAGTAAGAGGTGTGTGATCTAATTTAACAGCAAGAAAGGAGCGCTGACTCTTATCACCTAGTAATTTGCAATTAAATACAGCTTGCACAACTCTGATACAAGCTCATGATGATGAGATCAGAAGCTTTTGCAAGGATTTTCAGGAGCTTTTGCAAGGATCCCAGCACCCTGACTACCAGGCCTGAGAGGTCATCATGAAGTCACCCAAATATAGAGACAAAAGTTTTGAATGGTGTGAAAGAAAACAAAGAGAAAGACTTCAAAAGGTATCAGGATCTAATTCTGTCAAAATGTGGGAGCTGTGATCTCATTTGCCTTATACATGGACCCTACCTCTGTGACAAGGGCTCAAGTCAACTGGAATTTGTTTCCTGAATGGTAGAATATTATTTAATCAACAGGGAAAGTGCCTGAGGCTTGTCCGAATTTAAGTCTGGATGCCAAACTACACTTGGGATCCCTCAGAGTCTTGGTAAGAAGAGTAATTAGTTTTTTTTTTTCACATGCTGTTTCACAAGGAACCACTATGCAAGCCAACAAAACCAAAAAAAGAATTTCAACTGCAAATAATTTAGCAATGGGAGCACAGTACAAGCTACAGAAGTGAAAAGGCCTAGGCTTGCAAAGGTAGACCCACATCTGCAAAGTATCATCACCAGGTTTGTAGGCCACATCCATTTTTACAATAGATAGATAGGCCAGTTGCCACCAGCCAACTGTGCAGAACCACAGAACCACAGCTGGTCTGCTCCCCAGCAATGAAATTGGCCTGAGACATTTTCAAGATGCTGATGCAATTAATTCATTTGTTCTACTGTGAGATCCTTTAGAAAGTCTTCCTGCTCTGTCTCAGAACAGGCTGAGCTCATTTAAGTCTCTCCCAAGAGCAGGAATCCTAAACAGGAGCCAGGCTGTGGTAAAGTCTGTCACACACTGCTGGTGGTTGCTGTTTGTGCCCACTCTGAGGACATGGAGCTATTTCACAGAACCATGATTCTGCTCTACCCTGTCATTATTCCTCTGAGACACATCTTACCAATTACTTCTTGAAATGAGAACTACACTCACCATATGTGTAAAGGCAAATTAACCTTTATTTTTTTAACTTTCAAAACCCCAGGACTAAAATTTTAAGTGCCTGCCTTCCCTTCTACAGTTTGATAAAGCTTTGCTTCCTTTGCATGAATCGTCACTAGCTGCAAGTCAACAGGTCTAAAAAACTTTCCCCTGTGCTTATGAATAGAGTATCATGTATAAATCACGTGGTTACACATTATTGCTGAAACTACAGAGAATGGAATTTGTTCAGTTACTTCTCCAGTCTGAGGGATGGAGAATTCGGCTGGTGCCAAATGTCACTTGCAACACACACATATAAGAGCTTATTTCTGCTCATAATTAGGTCAGCATTACTTGGTGAAGCCTGGCTTGAAGGCTTTCTTCCCACCAATGCTGTCCCAGGTGTTACCACAAGGCATGGCTGGAAACAATTTCCTTCTGTTCTTCCCAGGTATCCTGTGGAAGAGCCGTCCCCACGCTCTGAGCGCTCTGCAGGTATTCTGCATGACATGTTTGCCTCCGAGCAACTATCCTTCCCAGGCTGTTTCATCCACAGGCAGGAGGCATGAGCTCAAAACTGCCAAAGGAAAATAATAAGGATGTAACTAACAGCCTATGAAAAAAAATAAAAAAGGCCAAGTCTCAGTTCAGTGGAAGGAAACTGTTTCCTTTAGCATCAGTCTCTAAGGAGCAATTAACAGGGCTTGCCACTTTGTGCTAATGGATTTTTTTTCCAGATGTTTTGCAATGGCACTTTCAGAACCTTCCCTGCCATTTCTCATCTCTGTTACTCAGCCTGGTCTGACAGCTCTGACAGAGGGAAAAGCCCTCTGCTACAGCCACCCAGGCCACTCAGCATCGCAACACTACTGCTGTGATAGCATGATGTCAGTCACCCCGTGCTGTCATACAATTAAACTCTTGTTAACTTCCATCACTAAAAGAAATGGTGGTTTATTTACATTGGAAGAGGCAGAGCAAAGGAATTCACACTTAACCAAGTCAATACCAAAAAAAGAAACACTTGAATCTCTAAGTCGTAGAGAATGAGTTAGTCTAGAGTTGGGTAAAACACCTAAAATCTTAGACTTCCAAATAAAAATACCTAGATTTAAGTATGTCTAAGTTGCAACTCATTGATTTCCTTGGGACTGTCATAGATACTAAGCATTTCTGAAAATTCACACCAATTATATTTTAATTCCCAAAATCTTGGACCTCAAGAAAAGCAATCTCTTGAACAGCGATGTCTTCAGGAATCACATAGTAATTCAAGACTATGTGACAACAGAGCACTGAAAGAGTGACCAGCTTAATAGAAGATCAGCAGCCACGGAAAATGAGCCCATGCCCTCAATCTGCTCTCAGGAAGAGAGAGTGCATCCTACCAAATACCTCAGCGTAATGAATAACACACAGAGTAATATGCACAGGAACACAGGACTTGTCTGAATGACATGATGCCCACCAGTGGTCAAGCTCCCGGTGTGATATGATGCTATTCTGCTCAACTCACCATCATCTCTAACAATACATTCAAGAACAGAAGCATACATTCTCACAATATGGAGAGCGTATAGAGCCTTTGCAGGGACCGAGCAGGAGACAAACGAAGAAAGCAAACCAGCCCATTGACAGCACCATTCACGGGTTGCTGCTAATGGGCCTGGGCTAGGCTGGAGCTGCTTCCCAGAAGATGCCATTTCCTACGCACCGCTGGTTGTATCAGCATAAGGTTCATGCTTAGAAGAACAAGAAAACACCACGAAACAGAATGAGAGGGGACAGCAAAATTCAGCATCCCAGCTCACCGTGTCTCTTGAGTTTCCAGTCCCTCACAAAGCGAGACAGACAAAACAAATAGCACTGAATTGCCCTCAACTGTCACCAAAGACAGCAAAAGTTTTCATGATAGATGAGGAAGCCACAGCAAAAGGCCTGCCAGGGAACGCTTCACAAAAGATCTGGTATTCCCAAGTGGGGTATAAAATGCCAAATCAACTGTAAAAAAAGAGCTCACCAAACCCACGGGGTCTGGAGTACGCACCGTTGCGATGCAGTCCAGAAGGCCAGGATCTTCTTAAGTGCATGCAGGTTTGATTGCATGGTGAGCTCTGCCAGGAGGCTGTTCTCAGTGAGGAGGGTGAAGTACCTTCACCATCAGCGCTGCAGGTTGTGATGGGGAAGGTGAGGCAGCGCATGGGAAGGCAGACCAGGGGCAGGAAAGGAGAAGGAGCCAGCCTTGCTCACTCTTTTAACAAGCAGGCAGTAATAATGACAGACCTCCACTCGCCAGCAGTCAGACAGCCATGCCTTGTTGTACGCTCACATGGCAGTAATTGCCATTGCTGCAGGCACTGAGCTGATGAGACAAGAGTGAAGGAGAGCAAGGTGACTGAAACAGGGAAGGAAAAGCAGAAGGGATGCAAGAGGGATAAGTTAACTTGTTTGTTACCCCTTAGAAAACCACTGCCACCCACTATGAAACCAACAGCAGGCCCTTGTGTTTTAGTGATCCTGAGCTATCAATATTCAAACAGATCAGCACAAAGGAGTGATGATTTATCCCAGCCCCATACTGAGCCTGAAATGTTCTTATAAATAACAACAAAAGCTACTATTCCAGTTTTACAGTGGAGTCGCAGCTCCATGGGAAATGATAATAAAAAGAAGCAATACCAGCAGTTCTCACATCTCCTCTGGTTTTGATCAGTTCCAATCTGTGATCTCTAATACTCATCAAAAGAGATTGGAAACAAATTTTACTGCCAGTTTCACAAACCACACCTACAGGTGCTCTCAACCCAGCCCTTACGTTGGGAACTGAAGGCCATGGTTGGGTAATAGCCTGGTCTTTCTTGGCTCAGATACTGCCTCTTCAGATACTGCCTCTTCTCCTCTAGCAACGAGAACCAGTCCTGGGAAAGTCCTTTGCCTCCCTATACTGAGCGATACTGCAGGGCTGAAAACGGAGGAAAAGCTGTTGTCAGACAGGTCCCTCCTCCTCTGCTGCTGCTTCTCACCTTCCCCAGAGGGGAAGAGAATGAGATGAAAAAGGCAGGGAGAGGGCTGATGAATAAGGGAATCCCAAAAGAAATGACAGAGAAACCACAGAGAAAAAAACCAAACAAACCAAAACCCAAACAAGCCAGAGAAAGGCAGACAAGGGAATCCTTATGAGAAAAGGTCGCCTTACTGAATCATGCATGATAACCTTTCTGTGCTTATTTTGTGCCACCCAATCAAATGAAATGATTTATTTTCTTGTAAAGGAAATGTTAGAAATGTTAGAAAATGATAGAAATGTAAATGCTAGAAAACGTTTATGAAAAGGATTTAGTTCTTTATTATATTCTGAAATACAATGGCTCGGTTAGATCCACCATGTACCCACCCACATTAAATTACCTAAGATTTTCCTCTAAGATAAGGAAGGTTTTCCCCACTCTCCCTATTTCAGATCCTGAAAAGAGAAGGAATTATTTGACCCATGAAATACATAGAAAAGCTGAAGCACTGCTAAATTTATAGATAAAGATTTTTAAAAAGCAGGTGCCCAAATTCATGGCCTGAGTTTCAAAACTACAGAGTGGTTTGCAGACCCCCCTGACTTCAGAGTCCTGTCTGCCTTTCACACAGTTTTGGAAATGAAGGAAAAAGATAAGGCTCCCTTTTGATTGAAAGCTTGGCCTGTAGCTCGGAGCTGGATGGGAAACAGGGCTGAGCAAAAGGAAGGCACAAGCACATTACAGGCTCAGTGCAAGAGCTCACTGTAATCCATCAGTTTACTGTAACCCACTGTGCTTGCTCTGGGAAAATGTGCCCATTTTCCCAATTGAGCTCTGCCCTGCCCTCTCGCTGCCCTGGTACAGCGTGTGGTTGCTAAATTTATGGTTATTTTCCCCTCCCCATGCAAGGGGTCTCTGTCTTCTCACTATATCACTAACAGGAGATCAGTCTACCTTGAGCTTCATTAACGATGTGCTGAAATCCCACGTTTTCTTTTCCTTTGATCTTCAACCCGCTCACACCGCTTCCTGCTCCGATACTCAACTCCTCCGCACCACCCAAAGAACAGGCCACCATAAAACAGGAGGACCAGAAGCAAGGAAAATACCAATAACCTCACTCCAAACCCAACATATCTACTCAACATCTCTAATTACAGACAGGCAGGACAGATTCACAAGCCTTGTGCTGGAGACAGGAATGTTTGTAATTACATTTGGTCACTAGACTGCCAGGGAGCCAATAGCTCCCTCAAATTACCCAAGTATGGTTCCTCCCTCCTCATTGTATACATCTCTGAAGCTGCTCACGCTGAAAGCAGCTACACCCTGGATTGCAGATCGCTGTGGATGCCAACCACAGCCTTACTAATACTTCACAACAAGACAGTTTGCTGGATGGACAAACACTGTGGGCATTAGAAGATTTTGCCTTAGAATTTGACTTGATTGGATTAGCATCATCTATCCACGCACTCATGAGACCCCACACGGGCTCCCTGTAACGCTGTAATTAAACAGTAAGAGATGAGAGGGCAGAAATGGCGGGGTATTCATTCACATCTCATATCTCCCATACCAAACCTCGTTAACGGTACTCCTGACAGGGAAGTGAGATGTCCTCTAAGGGCTCTGTGGTCAGAATTTGCAAGCTCCCATAAAATGTGGGAGGAAAAGCAGGACCTGTGTCTGCCAGTGGCTTCAGTTCAGGGGTAGGGTAACGCTAATATTGGGCATTTCTGAGCACATGCCATTCTTCAAAGTCCATCAAACCACTTCTTATTATAGTAGAGAAACCCTTTTGATGTCAAGTAGGAAGCAGTTGCAAAGGTAGCCATGATGCTGAAAATCAAGCGTGGGTCTTGAAACACACGCCATGACAAGGAAATGCATTGTGTGACCCTGAGGAGTTAAATAAAGCCAGCTAACAGTGATTGAAACAAAAGCACCCCAACCACGGGGAAGGCTGCAGATCATTTTAGGGCAATGTAAACTTCCTTTTATTGCAACATTTACCTTGTTAATCTGAATTATTCTGCCTGCAGAAAACATGGTCAGGCTCTGATTCAGACCCTTCTCACGATAAGAAGAAGAGACCATGATCTCCTGTAAATGCTGTGACATCTCTGTTTCAGCAGCATATCCTACTTAGGCAAGTATATCAGTGAGCACCTTTATCACTGCTTTACACCCAGCTGAAACCTTTCTGTTGCTTAACAGATAAAGCCTGGGTTATTACAAGTATTGATACCATTTGAATTACCTGACCAAACAGAAGACACAAATTGTCCAGAAACTAGCTATGAGCAAAAGCTGCATTAATTAAAAAACCTTCCATCACGCCCTTACTTTTACTCCTAAAGCGAAAGGATTCCAAATGCAGGGCAGATCAGTGCCTGCAGACTGGCAGCCAGCAGGTCTTGGGTGACCCACTTCTTCCAGCTGGGCCTAAGTCCCTCAGAAACACCTCTCACCCTGGGCACTGGGTTTCACATACTCACTGCAGAAACAGCTCCTCTTGGAGGATTTCACCAAAGAGACTGACACAATGGAGAGCTTTGAGGGAAACAAATTAGGCAATTACTGATGGTTGAGAACTTCCCTGCTTCTAAAGAGAAAAGGACAGACTTGACACAACTTTTCACTCAGTAATCCTACATGCAAAGTAGTTTACTCTTGCCCAGGACTCCTCAGGATCCTTGTGTAGAGAAGTCCTGTTTCTAATTTTGATGCAGCACAGAATATGAGCGTGATCTTTCTTATCAACCTCCTCCGACACCTTGTCACCCTGAACATGGAAAGAAGCATCAGCTTCTACTTTTGAACCCTAATTTGGGAGGGTGCTTGAAGCTGGCAGTGGCTGTTGAGTGTGCCCCTACATTCTGTGCACGTGCTCAATTTGCAGCATGATCTGAAGTCCACTGTAATAAGACTCACCCAGAGGCTTAGTGTGACAGAGAGGCTAACGAGCTTTCTCGAATGCAGGTGGCTGAGGTGTCTGTCTGACTGAAAAGGACAACAACCCAACTTTGTACAGGAATCCACTCAGCAAACTGGGTTTGGCAGCCTCACAAACCATAACCAGAGGGAAAGTGGTATTTTTCCTTCCAAGAGAAAAGCAAACATTTGCTGAGTGGGCCCGAAGGTTCCCATCTAACATTTTACCTCCTTCCACCAGTATCACAGTAAAGTCCTCATTCTTTGGAGGCAAAATGACTTCTGAAAGGAAGGCATCTAAGTGGCAAGCAACTTATTACTTCCAAAGATCAAAACCAGACCTAGATCACTAGATCTTAGTCACTAGATCTCACATAATTTTTTCTCCTGCAGAACTGCCTACCTGGATGATGTATTTTGTTTAAAACAGTGATATTGGTAGATCTCTGCAAGCTCCTTCTCCTCTTGGAGAGGTTTAATAATGAAACATGAAGATTCACAACGTTACATCAAGTTAAGTTCATCAGAAGTTCATTGGCTATCTCAGTGTATAGCTCCTGCCAATATTTCTTTGGTGGTTTTTTCAGTCTGCCTTACTGCCATTGTGACAAAATTTGTGCAGGAAAAGGTTCCAAGCCAACTGTCACAGTCAAGGTTTTTTTATATTTAAAGCAAGTTCATGGAAAAATTAAGGCAACGTGGCATTCATCACTTGCAAGACAGCACAAGAAAGGACTTGTACTTATGTTAATCTGAAGTGCATACACAAGGGCTTTGCTTGAAGCAGGACCGTGACTCCTTCTGCAAGTATTCATATGTAACTGAGGTTGCATTAAAACCCTGTCTGTTAATTTGGCATAATATTAGCCATGAACCTTCCTGTCTTCTGATGGCAGAGATGCTGGGGAATGACCTTCGTCCACGCTGGCAGGAGCTGTCGAAGTGCTGGTAAGGTTCACTAAAGGCAAAGTCAGTGTGTATGACAGGCACTTGGCTGCTAAATGATCCTGTTCCAAAGTTTTTGTGTGTTTCTAAGAGGAAATGAAATTTCAAGCTTAAAAGTAAATGCTTTGTTTTGAGCAGAAAATGAGGAAGAAAGCCAGTGCCAACCAGCAGCTCTCAAGGTACTCAAAACCAAAAGCACACCATCCTGTGAAGATTGCTGATCAGTTACCAGGTTTGGTCAGGCAACACCTCTCATGGAGATTGTCCCCCTGTACTCAGCACTGGTGAGGCCGCACCTTGAGTATTGTGTCCAGTTCTGGGCACCTCAACACAAGAGAGATATTGAGGTGCTGGGGCGAGTACAGAGGAGGGCAACGAAACTGATGAAAGGCCTGGAGAATAAATCTTATGAGGAGCAATTGAGGGAGTTGGGATTGTTTAGTTTGAGGAAGAGGAGGCTGAGGGGAGACCTCATCACGCTCTACAACTGCTTGAAAGGGCATTGTAGAGAGGTTGGTGCTGGTCTCTTCTCACGGGCAATGAGCAACAGGACAAGAGGGAATGGCTGCAAGCTGCAGCAGGGTAGGGTTAGGCTGGACATTAGGAAAGAATTCTTCCCAGAAAGAGTGGTCAGTCAGTGGAATTGGCTGCCCAGGGAGGTGGTGGAGTCACCATCCCTGAGTGTGTTTAAGAGTAGATTGGATGTGGTGTTGAGGGATATGGTGTAGGGGAGAACTTTGTAGAGTAGGGCAGATAGTTGGACTCGATGATCCCAAGGGTCTCTTCCAACCTGAATGATTCTATGATTCTATGATTCTATGATTCTATGATTCTATGATTCTATGATTCTCTTCTCTCCAGGCAGCTAAACTGGGGTGAAATGTATGACATAACATATCATCATAAAGCCAAGGTTTCTAAGGAGAGTGGAAAAGCAAGCCACCTAGAATGAAATATTTGGGGTTTTAGTCTTCAAAATTCCACATCTTTTATTTTTAACTTCCAAAAGAGTTGAGGGGACAGTTTTCACTGTCTGTCACAGAGCTCCAGACATGGTGTCATGGTTTGCTGGCTGAGTTCTGGACTGCCAGACCCACCAATGCTAGTATTGATTTACTGTTGGTTATAGGTAAATAACGCTTACAAGACTAAACATGTGAAAATGCAAGTTTTCTGGTGTTGTAAGATGAGGCTGGGAGCAGAAATACAGCATGTTGTGACTGAAGCCAACATATTGATGGTAGCAGGAGATCCTTCTGTGCAAGAAATGGAGTGCAAAACCAGATAAAATGACTGGAGAGTATTTGAGTGGCCTGGATCACTCTTTGCAAAGGCCAGATATTCAAGGTATTCCCTTGAATACGTATCAATGGAAACAGACATGCGGCGCACACAATTATTTCCTGTATAGTCCAGAATAAATAAGAACAGAACCAGATTCCAAAGCTTGAAAACTATTTGTGAACTTTCTCTGTAAGTCTCTGTAAAGCCCTGAACCACCCATCATGCATACAGTATTAATTTTAAGGGGATAAATAATGCAGAGCAAAGGGAAAAACACCCAACTATGCAGTCACTGCACAACATTCCAGAGCTATTTACTGGGTGGTGGATTTTTGTTACTTTATAGGGTTTTTAACAGTTTTAAACACTGTCCCGCTTGATTCATTAGTTTGGTCTCCAGTGAATAACTGGAGATTTTTACAAGTCTAGCAAACACTCCACTATTCTATGATTCTAACCCAAGATGTAACAGCAGTGATCTGTGACAGTTTGAGAGCTGCTATATAGAGAGAGCCGGGGCTTGGGTTTTTTTCCTTTCCTCCTTTTCCTTTTTCTTCTGGTGAGCGACAGCCAACCTTGTAACGTGCTGATTTGTTCTGCTGATGGGTCTCACTCTCCAGTGTGCCAGATGTACTTTTCACCATCCACTAAAACACTAATCAAAACAATCCTGCAGCGTGAAAGGTGCAGGCAGCGACTTTCTGACACTTTTCAGGAATTGCCATCGCTGGGAATTCTCATGCCCCACCACCCACCCTGAGTAACCTTCATAACAAAACAGGGCTGAATGCCTTCAGAAATGATGCAGGTCAGAGCAAATGTTGCTCATGTTTTATCTCCCAGGAAACTCAGAAACTTTCCAAGAATGAAGTTATGGGAGCCGGGCAAGCCAGGGAGCCCTAATGTACTGTCTCTCGCAGACAACAAGGCCTCAGTGTCAAAGCAACAAGACCAAGGGCAGAGAGAGCGGAGAAGAAAGCACCCTGAGAACCTGCAGGACACTGGTTACAAACAGGTGGCTGAATATTAAAGAAAGAGACACAGAGAGAACAAGCAGCAAGACGCAGGCATGAATGGAATATATTTTACAGCCTGGCATGAGGAATTTAAGGAATTAGGACGGTTCTTTTTTGTTTCCCAGCTTAGCTGAAATATTCAGGCTTTAATTATCACTCGTCTTGTTGATGGAACATAAATCCCCAAGAATCCCCTTCTGGGGCACTCTGTAGTCTTTGACTTACCTGACACCCAGAAAGAATTTGATTTTGTGCCTGACATCGCTGTCAGCAAATAAAGAGAAACTGCTGTTAGAGGCTTTAGCCTCCTTTGTTGATCTTGGCTTGCACAGTTTGAGGACTCCAGGCAGATTGGCCTTAAACAAAAAAGTCCAACGTGCTTTTGCCCTAAATTCCAGGGTGCTGCTCTGTGACAGGAGTGCCGGCAGCCACCTCTCTCCCTTCCTCCAGCACACGGCCTCCCTCTCCAAGGGCTTGATCCTGCAAGGCTGTGCGTGCTGTCCCCACGCCAGCACGGGGGTAATCCAGATCATTTCAGTGGAACTACTCACATTCTTAAAGTTGATCGTGATCTTAAAAGCTTTGCTGGATCAGATGAGAATATTTGGCAGCGTGCAGAACTGAGTCTCCCGGGAACGAGTTCTTTTGGTGAGCCTTCCTATCAGGTCTGCTGATCACCTTCACAGTAGCAGCACATGGAAAAGGCATTTCTGAAATGATCTCCCTGCATTTTGCATTGCACTACAAACTCCTGATTGCGGGCAGCATACATGGCCTTTCGCTTGAGCAGCCCAACAAGCATGCCCAGTGAGTGACAAAAGCAATGAAATGATGAGTGGAGCAATTTCCAAACTCTCAGACAGGTCACAGCCAGACTGAAGTGCAAATCCTGCATTTTTGGCTTGCCTTTCACTATGTCAGTACTTGTGAGTAGAGTAAGGAAGGCAAACTTCATAACCTCCAGGCCTGGAGCAGCTCACTGAACTCACGGGGACTTACCATGAAAAGCATTTTGCAGGTCTGAGCCCAGGGTGAGTATTAACATCTTCAAGACTCTTTAACTCAGGTTTCAAGGAAAATCTCCCTCTAATAATTCACCTTTGTTTCTGTTAGAGCCCAAATGGGTTTAAAGACAATGTCAGGTGAAAGATCTGCAGGGAGTTAAAGCCCCTATTGTCTGTCAGACTGACTTTAATCCCCCAGTGATGCAGAATGTGTTTTGGTCTTTGCTCTGGAGCTCTTGGTATTCTAATCACATTGCATGAACTCTATTCTGCCCCATTTGCTCGGCCTGTTTCCTCCACCAGGGTCACAGGAATGTGACTGAGAATAAATCTATCAGCTAGAGAGAAACCTGCTCTTTACATCTCTAAGGCCTGATGTAGTTTATGCACAGGATTTAAAGCAACTCTGTGGTTCCTGTGCCCTCTAGCAATCCACATTCAATGCAAGAGCCAGGTTTTATAGCATAAACAAAACAGGTTGCTAAATAATTGAGCCGACAAACTGGTTGGAAAGCTTGTGCTTCCAATTTGGCAAAGAGGCAAGCTGGTCTCTTGACCTCAGAAACAAATTCTGCCCCTAATTTTAAGGAACAGACATCACCACTGCCCTCCAGTCCTACCAATGTGTCAGGTAATAAGGGTAGGTGATCAGCTCTTAGAGTTTAGGCCCTGAGATGTCAGGTGTCCTGCTTGGCTTAAAATGCACAGACTAGCAGTCAAGTAATTGCTCTTTCCTTGTGGAGGTAGGGGCATAAGATGTGGGGACAATTCCTAAGGATCCTCTTTCTAGCCTTTACCCCATTCCTCTCTCTTTCCCCAGAAAAAGGAACTAGGAAGACCTTGGGTATCTGCTTAAAGGACAAGGAGGGGTCACTGGAGCCAGTGGTGGAGCTCAGGAACTGGGAAAGGACCATGGCTGTGCAACAGCACAGTGGAATCTTCCTGAAGGTAATCAGTTAATGCTTTCCTGGAATAATCTTATAAACTTTACTCATTCCTGCCTTACAGAAACATAGCAATTTACCATCACCCTCCAGCATGGGCTATGATTGCTTTGTTCAGCCAACAAGCAATTTCCCCGGAGGGAAGATGAAATGCCAGTGACACTGAAAAATAAAAATCTTCTCATCAAGCAAATTTTACTCTTGCTAAATCCGTGTTTGAATGCTAGCCCCTAAGAGCAAACATGAGTAAGGAATCTGAAATGTGACAGCATGAACTCAGAGCTGGCATAAGATTTGCTCTACAGTAATTTTCATTAAAAAGATAAGATCCTTCAGATTCTTAGGCAGCTTATGGTAACTACGAGCCCTTATTCATTCTTTTAAAAAGCCATTTGTTACAAACTCTCATAAGCCCCCCCCCCCCCAGGGGTAAGTCAGATGAAAGATGTCTGCCCGTTGAGTTCCATGACAGAAAATATTTTAATGACTTTGAAATTAAAGTGAGATCCTCTTATGTACACTTTAACTATGAAAGAATAATGCTTAGCTCTTAGGACTTTTCTTTAGGAAAAGGTAAAGCACGAATCTCGTGCCACCCTGGAGACAAGTGGCAGAGCTGGCAGTGGAATGGGTCTCGCATGTCTGAACCTAGTAGAAAGATGAAGAACTGTGGTACAGCAGGGGAAGGCTGCAGGGAGCAGCTACACCACCCCTGACGAGTACAGAACTCTAGCTACTGATATTTCTCACCAAACAGCACACTTCACAAGATTTCAATTTTCAGATCTGTTCCCTGTAACAGCTAATGCTGCTCCATGTCCTGCTGCTGGGAATGATTTCCTGAAAGAAATTCCTGCTTTTCCCTAACAGCAACCTGTTGATGCAGATGGGATTAAGAGAACGCAGCTTAGTGCATAAATGACTTTCTGCTGCCGAGTACTGCTTTGAGAACTAACCTCACATACCCAGTAGGCAAAAGTGATACCATACATTCAAAAAAAGCTGCATTCCTACTTAATGAGGTTGTTAAAATAGCATCTCTTCATTTCTTTGTGAATTAATTCTTTGGAAAATAGATGGAAAGTGCAATCATCACAAAAACTTTCACGTCACATTTGCTTCTCAGCATAAAAGATGCCAGAAGAGTCTCGCAGGGGCTAGAAAACACTTGGCAAAGCTCATCTGTTTCACAAGGAAAGTCTCTTGAACAGCTCAAGACTTCCAAAGCAGCTCTCAGGCCAGCCACAGTGCTATACCACCCAGTGCTTTTCAAACATAAAAACTTCACACTAAATGTCACTAATAAAACAAATGTCTTTGGGCCAATAGCTCCATGCTGTATCTTCACATGCAACACACTTGTACCACAAATAAGTGTGACCTGCTGTGTCAGGCCTGAAGGCTGCAGAGCTGCAATGATGGACATAATGCCCTTTGGGCTGATGAGGACTACCTGATACCACAGGGCACACCTGGAGATTGCTGCTGCCGGAGGGCACGATTCTGCCTTTTGCTCTGCTTTTATGGCAGAAGGTACTGCCAATTCCTAACACACAAGCAGGGCTCACATGAGATACAACAGCATAGATAACAATTAGCAGTAATTAGGAGCCAGTGTCCTGATTCCAAGGCCAGTGCTGTATCAAGCACACCTGACTGTCTCCAGCTCACAGGCAAGGGATGTCTGATTATGTGAAAAATGTTTTGTCATAAACCCCTCCTCATTTCAGCTACCTCTTTTCAACAAAGCATTGTAAGACTAGACCTGATCCAAGCATACCCTGGATAGGAACCAGGTCATGAAATCGAGCAAGCCATTTATAAAAAATAAAAAGAAATAGGACATTGCAAAGGCACTGCTCTACCCTACCATCTGCTGAAACAGAAATTCAGGATCAGTCATTAATGCTGACATTGCTGGACCTTTCTCCATTATTTGGACAGCACATCAGCTCCTCAGACTGTCCATTCCTCAGATGCTCAGACCAAACTGGGACAAGGAACAAAGCACCTTTCACCCCAGAACATGTTGAGGGTCAGAAGGTCGTAAGACAGCTCAAATTAACCTTGCAACCGCTGCTAAAAAGTTCAGGGCCCTGGAAAATACTCCTCTGCCCATCTCCCAGGGTGCAGTCAATGCTGGGAAGAACAAACGTGAGTGGGCAAAACTTGGCAGTTCAGGCCTGCAAGCTTTTACTCACATGAGTAATCCTTACTGTCTGATTAGTCCCACTGTGGTCATGAGGGGAGGGGGGCGCATGTAAACCTGCAGAAGGAGGAGAAGAGGCCTTAGCAATGCAAATTGTGTCAAGACATACATGGCAGCATTTTTGCAGCCCATTCCTCCTTTTCCACATTTCCCAGTCCATCCCTTTGTCTTTCCACTTTCTTTCCCTGTAGTATTTGTCCTTGTCAGTGAGGCAAAAGCCCTTGAAAAGAGCTGTGGGCGGTTTCCTTGGTGGCCCACACATATCACAGGCCGGGTATGCTGTGTAGCAATGTCATCACATGGCATTGCATCACGTAGGTGCACACAGGGGATGTAAAGACATAGAACCACCCTTAGGAGAGACTAAGAGTAACACATTTATTACAGGAAAACCTGTTTACAAGAGCTGCTCCAGCTCCATGTGACAGATCCATCAGTTGCCCAGGCCATTCTGTTCTGTTCAGTTTGGCCACCAACTCACAGTCTTGGCCCAGAACTTACTGCTGCCTCCTTAAACAGCATGTTTAGGAGAAAGAGGCTCTTGCTTCACTACTTCCATTGAAGGAGAAGTCTTATCTGCAACCTGCTTTGGGTGACTAGCTGCACTTACGGTAAAGCACGTAACAAACAAAATGCCTCAAAAGACATCTGGGCAATTTGCAGAGCAAAACTGAATGCCCTGCTGTTCCTCCCCATTTCTTTCCCAGCACAGTTCTCTTAAACAAGTGTGCAAAACAAACACAGCTTCCTCTTGGTCTACTCTGAAGCAATACGTGCACCCACACCCACACACACCCATTCCCACACCATGAGTTATAAATGGCTTCCAGCCCCACGGCTTATGATTTAACTTCAATCAAACAAAGATACACGTCAATGAAGGTTCTGTGCTTTCCTGGGTTGTCCACTGTGGCAGAACTGCTTTATGGTACCTCCTGTGCCCTGTCATATGTTCTTCATTTCTGGTGAACCCTGTGAGAGCTGAAGCACTGCAGAATCCTCAGGAGTAAGAAAATGCCAGAATGCCTAAAAGTGATATTCAGCAGCCATGCTGAGTTAAGAGGCAAGACTTTCAGCCAATAACCTACTGGAATGGCAGGGAGCAGACTGGAAAGTACTGAAATTACAAGGCAATTTTGCAGTGCTCATGGTGCCAGCCCCTCCACACAAACTGGAGGGCACTGATTAGGCAATGGAGATGAGGGGAAGCAGAAAGGTGAAGGTCCTACACTGACCCCCATCTTCCCTGTGCTGCAGAGGCATCACAGCTACCTGCCCAGTATGGTAACCATGGCATCCATCCAGCTACATGAAGTTCAACCACTGCTTCTCACCACCACCAGCAAGGTCCTGCGTGCCCTTCCCACTAACTGGCAGTTTCCTGCTCTTGGGCATGTGGGGCTGAATAGACCCAGGGACTCCCACAGGCTGGTGGGGAGGGAGAATGATAAAGACTCTGTTTCTCTTTTTAGCTTCAAAAGAATCATTCTTCAATAACTGAGGCTGAGGAAGGTGCTATTTCCTGTTGCTAGGAAGAAGTGCTCACCATCTACTTAGCAGGAAAATCTCCTGGGCTGCGGTTACAGCAACCAAGGCAAAGTACAAAGACATTCCTCTGAAAATTAGAGAGAAAGACCTTCTTTTTTTTTTTCCCTTTTAATTGCCATTTCATAACTTCAGCGGTGCAATGTACTTTGCAAAGTGCTTTGCACATGGTAATTAAGCCTTGTAGCATCCCTCACCTTAGGAAGGGCTGTCAAACATACTGCCCGGACAGAGAAATGCAAATACACAAAAGGAAACTGTCCTCTCACAGGGGATATGTCCCCCCCTGTCCTCTCACAGGGGATATGTCCTCCCCTGTCCTCTCACAGGGGATATGTGGCACCGGCAGAAATGAAACCCAAACATGCTGGCCATCTAATATTTGAGCTCATCTCTCCCTGACAACTCCAAATAAAAGAGAACACTCTTTTCTGCTCAGTAGCAACAATCTGGTTCCTATTCTATTGCTCTCCTACCAGCCAGCCCTGCAGGCACAGAGGCTGAGAGCAGAGGGCACAGAGACCAGGCTGTCCCTTCAGCTCTGCAGATGCTCCAGCCTAAACAGAGAGGAGTCAGTAGCACACAGCTAAAAAATGCAGGCTGATGTAAGACCTGTTCCACTGGGTAAAATACAGGTTTCTCTGCAACTCTAGGGCCTGTTTACGTACTAAGCAATTGCTTTTCTGAGTAGTGGGTTCCTTTTCAGGCTAATGGAAGTTGACTGGGGAGGGATGGGTTCTTTTACAGACCTCCCTCTTTCTTGAAGAGCCATCATATACAGTTCTCCCTTGGCAGTTTCACATAACACAACAGAGAACATCAGGCCAGTGCTTTCCCTGAGTGCTAAGCTCCTACATTATTTTGTTGAAAAATGTGGGACAAAAGGAAGAATGCTGACCAGCATTTTACTCCAGGTTAAACTGACATCACTTCACCAAAGTGACATTTGCTATAGGAGGACCAGCCCAGTGGCATTGCTAAGGTGGATATGCAGTCTCCTTGCTTCCAGCCAATGCCTGCACAAAGCAAAACACCAAGTTGCACAAAATTGCCCCAAGAGGAAGCAGTTACCCATCATTATAGTAATCCAACAAGAGTCTGTACTTGTACACCCAGTAATCAGACTTTATACAATGCAACTACAGGCCTTTATGCTAATGTTTTCTATGAGGAAAGAGGTGAACTGCTGATTTTTAAGAAGCTGATATTGGTTAATTATTCTTTCCTTAAGCTTCCAAGGGGTTTAGAGCTGGGTAAAGAGTGAAGAATAACACTGGCTGCCTTACTCCCGAACGACAGGATGTTAACTGCTGACAGTTAGCCACACATGAAGGCTTGCTGTCTCTTTGCAGAGCACCAGATACGCACACACCCCAAGACTGCACACAGGGCTTACTGGAAGGCTCACTTTCAGACACACCAAAATGCCTCCTGTCTCCCACAGAGCAGAACTGAACTGCAAAAAGACAACTGCTCAGCCACTCGCTCTGGCAAAGCCCAACCTTCAGACTCTGCAGTAAAAGGCAGTGTGGAGCCCTTGGCCACACAAGTAGCCCTAGGGAGAGCTGGGTCACAGCGAGGGCCTCTTCAAGGAGACTGGCAGACAGGGGACGTTTCCTGACATCTCTGTATGCACCTTGCTAGTAATCCAGAATGCAAAACGGGACAAAGTCACTGTCCCCATGTCTCTCCAGGAAGCTGAAGCAGCAGCATGCCGAGATCTAAGAGGCTGTGTCCTATACCACAACCAAAGCTAAGCTGCTGAGACACATGGCAGCCAACACCCCAGCTACTTACATGTCCAGCTACTTACGCTGCACACTGCTATCCCTGCTAGTTGCTCCTGAAAAACAGCCATCGTGTGAAAAAGGGTAGTTGAGATTATCAATCAAGATCACTTCAAAAAGAGACCATTTTTTGAAGCATCAGTATCTGCTTTGATGTTCTTAAAGGGAGGGGAGGAAAGACCACGTTCATTCAATGCATTTGCTCATCCTGAAATCACTCATTCAGCTCTGAGAGGGTCTGACTCCTTCAATGTACCTTCTTCAAACAAGTCAGGGAATTCTAGCTCTTCCACACAGCCACAGCCGTCTCTCCTTCCTGACAAACTGGTACCTCACATCAGTTTGTACTCATGTAGATTAAATACAGAGAGCTGAAGTCACTGGTATTTGTTTCTAGAGGGGTAAGGTCACTCATTGCCTTCACTCCAGCCTGGAGCAACATCACTTGCTCTTGTCTTTAATGATATCATGAAGCTTGCGCCCTTAAAAGACTTCTTATCAGCAGCAGAAAAAAGAAACACCTAGGAGGTTCCAAAAACTCATGTCTGAAGGCTTAATAGGTTGATTTATGAGTCTGGGTCTCTCCCACTGTTGCTCAAAGTAAATGTTCTGTTATGATTTTGTCAAGGACTGGCTGATCATTTCCTGCTTTGTCAACTTCACTAAAAGAAGCAGCCTCTGATCCTATTCCAGAAGCATGGCCTGTCTGATAAGAATAACTTGCAAAAACACGAGCAGGTCAAATTCCAATAGCACTAATTCTTCATTAGGCCCAAACTCCTTTCTGTTAGACTATTTTAAAAAGCCAATGCCAGGCAAGGAAGACAGAGCTAAACAACATGGAATAAGAGCACCTGGATCCCAAATGAAACATGAAAAGTGCTGTGTTTGCATTCAGTTGGGGAAAAGGTCAGTTCTAACCTGACATTAGCAGCCAACCTGGCCGTCTCCAGGAAGCACAAGGCAAGGGGACTTCTCAGGTATGCCAGCAGCTGAGGAGAAATACCAGGCACTTTTGAGGATTTAGCACAACAAAGTGGCAGAATGCCTTGTGCTCTTTATAAATTTTGCAACTCTATTTCCAGAGGGTGGGCATGCATGACCTGTGAATAAAATGTTTCCTTCTCTCAGTTGACACAATATATGGGAGGCATGTCCTGGGATGGGACTTTATAGTAAACCACAGAATACCTGGGCCACAAGCTCTAAATGGTTAAAGGGAGGTGTGGGACGTGTCACAACAGCTGTGCCAGTATGAATTTTGTGCAAGATCTTCTAGGACAAAAGCTGGTTTTGAAAATGTCACAGGGAATCTGCTGCATCCATGAATTTACCAGCATCATCCATGAGGCACTTAGACATGTAAATAAAGCAGCTGTGCAGGTAGTCCTGGCTCCCAGCATGTAACCCTTGTGCAGGAACAAACTTCATCAGCTCTGATAAGATATCGACTGGTTACACAAAGCGAGTGGCTCCACAGATGGCATGTTATGAACCAAAGAAATGCTTCAAACGGTTTAAGGGCACTAACCTGTTGTAGTGGACAGCAGATCTGAGGTGGAGAATCCAAGCTAAACAATCCAAATCTACCATAATCCAGGGAGTTTTGGTTTGGATATACTGGATGCACACATAGGTCTTTGGGGGACACCCCATGTTGACTTTTAAGAATTCCTGGTAGTCAGTACAGAAATTACCTTGGAAATAGTTAAATTTAGTGCTCATCATACCAAAATGACCAGGTTAACACGTAGCCTTCAAAAAATAGCAGTGACATTAAGCAAGTACTCCTTTATAATTACTGAACAAGATGCATATCCCAAGCAACTTAGGAAAAAAAACAATGCTGAAGTGATGCCACTAGAGCATATGGAATACAGATGAATAAACTGAAGGACCAATGACCACAGATAAAAGAGATGTCAAAAAGGTACAGAGCAAGCTGGTAGAGCTGTTGCTAACCTTTCCAAAGAGAAACCATTATAACTAAAATTAAAAAAAGACAAACCACCTCTTTTTCTCTGATGCTCAAGTATGTGAGAAACAGAACCTGCTACTGCAGGATGGTATTGGGAAAAAATCCTAAAAAATGCAAGACTGAAATAAGACTCAAAGAATCAGTCTCCAGGGTGTACTCTTTGCCAGGTACATTACTGAAAGGAGCCAATTCTCTGCACTCTGAAGCTCCCTTTGTCAGGTGACAGGAGAGACAAAGGGCTAGGTTAAAAGGAACACTGAGCTTTTTAGAAAGGGTCATTCATATGTTGCTAAAATATTACTAACCTTTAAAATGGTTTGTATTTCAGAAGGTCTTTGTTATGCCAATTCAGTGAAGACATGTTTCAGGCTTAGGCCCAGCCCCAGGTTCTTTAAGATTAACTAGTTGTTATGTCGGGAAAAAACAAAGCCAGTAAGAGACCTGGGAAAGAAGGTACTAAGTGTTATCTCAAGGCTCCCCATGATAACATCCAAGGTATCACAAAACCTGCTGTTCATCACCTGGGGTCTCCTATAGGAGAAGTTTACTGCAAATGGAGAACATGCCTTAGGGTGCCACCGTCTGTGGTGAGCATGCCAGGGGACGCCTGTGACAAGAATTACTATGACTGGTTCTCTGGAAAGCTGGGGTCATACACTGCATGGCTTCAGTGGTGAAGTTTATGTTGTTCCAAATGGTTAAAGTTCTTAAGATGAAAAAATCTCTAATCAATATCACTGTATTCCCATCAACTGTCACTGTGGTGTCTGACCTACATTGACAGTTTGAGGAGTGATGACACATTCCTTCAGCTCTGCTCTGGACAAGAGATAGTACCTAGGAACACACATTTTTGCTAAGAACCATGCCATGAACTGTGTAATTTCCTGAGGCTAAGATCACCTCTATAATGCAGCAACTCCACAAACACATTTGTCCCCACACAGAAATGTGGCATAGTACAAAGGGACCATTTACTCTTACCCTGCAACAACTTCAGATGATTCATTTGGAGCTATGAGAGTAACTTCCTCTGGTAAGACCTTCCTCAACGTCTTGGAAAGATGAGGCTTCAAGAGCAGTGGGTTTTGTGCTACTGGTGGCTTGCCCTCTCTCTCAGGCTGCTCTCACTCACATGTTTGCAAGTATGCACCACGTTATTTTCTCTCTGGCCCAAATACGCCTCTTTTGCAGTAGAATCTGCTGTGTTCCTCACCCCACGGGGTCTTACTGACCCTTACAGAAACATACCATACGATGTGCAATCATGCTAAGAAGGAGGCTTAAAGACACTACTGCGCAACTCCTGTGTCTCTGAAATTTGAACAGCCATTTCTGCAATCAGGTTTTGCCGGCCAGAACTGCTCATTCAGCCCACAGAAATCTGCAGAGTCATATGATTGAAGTCAAAGGGGCTTTCCCCTCAAGAAGAATTTGGACTGTCAGAGCTGTCCTATTCAGCAAATACCATAAAAAGCAGAAAGTTGGGTGTGTCTGGGCAGCTATCTGCCCCTTTTCATGCTCTCATGCCTGCACGTAAGTAAGAGACTAAGGGGAAATCTGCAAGTCCACAATGCAAGGATTAGAAACTTTGCTAAGTCCAGAGGAGAAAAAAATAGGTGGAGAGACCTACTGCTGCAGAGCACTCAGCGTGCTCTACTGCCTCACACTGCACATGATCCATCTGTGTGGAGTGAAATGGCAGCAGGGAGTAGAGGAGACAGGCAGAGAGGGGAAAAAGGACATATCCCTTGTTAGCCTACAAGCTCTCCCCCTTCTTAGTGATAACCATGAAGGAAATACAGCTCTCTTTCCAAAACAGGTTAAAAATGAGATTTCTACTGAAATACCATTCTTTCTGCATGGATAGCAGCTGGTTGTGCAGCACACTTTCTCTAAATGTTTCCTGCTGCTGTGGAATGTGGGTAACTTGAAGTGTGACACAGTTTGTACCGCTAACCTTCAGACAATGGCATTTGTTTTACCAATGCCTTGTCTGATCCTGCCTAGAAGATGCCTAGATGGATGGATGAAGACCCTGGAGACTAATCCCTGTCACTAAGCTTACGGCAGGTAAGCAGTGGAGTTTTTGCAAGAGTCCAGGCCAGCACATGTTACAGTTACATCTGTAAGCCCACAGCAACTTCACCTTGTTGTTTTTCATGCTCTCAAGGCACAGTACAAAGGTGAGGGAAGAGCTGTTGAACTCAAGGGCCCACACCAGTAGATGTCTCGCTCCAGGACACAAAGAAACCAGAGTACGGTGCTCTCTCCCACTCCATCCTCTGATACCTGGAATCACAGTCAATCTTCAAAAGCAGGCATTTGAGAAAACATTTTCAGTTAAAGAGCACAAATGAATGGGCTCTCACAGAGATCAAGGCCCAGCATTACTTGTCTGCTGTGTATCGAGGCTTGTGCTGTACTTTGGAACATTTTGTAATGCACAGAGCTGTTAAAAGAGCATAAAAAACCTGCAAGCAAGCTTGTAATGCCATTTCTCGACTTTTGTCAAAGCAGGAGGCACATACATTGATACTATGGCATGTAAGTTAGGGCAAAGAACTAGCCCAGCAGTGAGTCAGAGTGAGCTAATAGGCTTGGAGACTAAAGTCCACTCAGGACTCACAGCAGCTCTCGAATATTCTTAGAGTTTTTCCCTTCACCCTTCCAAATCTCAAAGCATCCATCATGCTCTGGAAAAGCCCAGTTCTAACTCAGGCTTTCCTGGCTGCAACTGAAAGGGCCACATCGCAGAGCACTCCTCAAGGTGCTCCAGGGGAACTGGAAAAGCAGCAAAGAAATGGCAACATGAAATCAAAAGATGAGAATTATTCACACTAAATCATCTCCCTTCAGTTGTCACCCCCAACCTCTTGCTCCAGCAAAGCAGAGTCAAAAACTGCACTGGAAACAAAGCCCTCCTTTTGTTCTCTAAAGACTAGAAGTCTTTTTATATTTAAATGAAAATCTGTCAAACTAATTAAGTGAATATGTAACGGTCTCATTTTGTACTCATTAGAGAACATCGTAATGGCCATAAATTCCTCTGACGGAGCGTGTATGTGTGAACATGAATGTCTGGTGATGTCTCATAAACTTCAGGCTGGACTACATCTTTTGTCTTTAGGTTAGACCTTGTAAGACAAACAAAAGCCCCAGTATTGCTTAAATTAGATGCAAAGTGCTCTGTTACAGCAATATTATAAGGGTGATTCTCGTGCACACAAACAAACCGGGGGACTCGAGTGATGGTTCCCACCGTGACTGCAATGTGGCCCTTGTGTAGGTCTGCAGTGCCGTGCATTGTCCGAGACGATGTACAATTTTCTGCTTGAAGATGTATGGGCAGTACAGCTGTTGCCGTGGGTTGCTCTGAATATACTGTCAGTGTAACTTCAATGGGATGTGACATTCTTGGCATTTTTTTGCTTTTTGATATCCATAGATAAAAGGCAGAAAAAGAAATGAAGAAATATGGACCAGCAGCACTGAAATAAACATGCCTGTAGTTCATCTCATTTATAATTCACATTCTTTTTCGCTCCTTTGTCTCTAACAAAGAAACCTTCTTCATGTACTCATGAGGGATGACTTTTGAAATGAAACTGGGTGAGAATTTAAACAGATCCCAGTCTGCTTTAAATGAATGCAGGGAAAAAAAATAAATCAACATTAAAGATCATCTAATGCTACGTGTTGGGGCTGAGGAGGAAAATATTCCAGAACATTAAGTATTCTGGATTCCAGTGGTGCAGGAACAGCAACAACAGCAGCTAAATTTTATATAGAGATGGACTCCTGGACAACATGAGAGAGAGCATACAGGCAGAGAAATACAGGTGGTGGGTAAACTCTTGGATGGGACCAGGCTGCTAGATGAAGACTAACACAGACCTAGAAATAGTCATGGTCTCCGGCATCTCCAGCTGCATCAGCTAGAAGAGCCTTGGAAGTCTGGGCCAGCAGCTCTCCTACTCCGAGCCAGCCTCTACGTGGAATCACCATGCCTCTTCCTGTCACAAGGGTTTTGTCCAAGCAGGCGTGCCTGCTTAGTGCAGCTCTTAAAATCAATTTGCAGATTGCTCTTGTTCTTTGCTCTTTCCAGCAAGGCCAGAAATACTAACAGCCTGTAGTTCAAGCAGGCAACTAACAGAACACTGTCCCCAGCTGCTGAAAAACAACGTTTCTGGGGAGGAAGAAGAGACTAAAGATGAAGGGAGCATTACAGAACCCATAAAAATATCCATACTGGCTCACTGAAGAAATAAACACAACCAAAAACATCAAGTGCTTGATTTCAAGGATTCTTTTCTACAATTGCCTTCCTCCCCTGGTTCTTCTGCAGATCATTTACTGGAAAGGAGGGGCTCTAAAAGCATGGTTATGACCGAGTAAGCTCCTGATTAAAGCTAAAGCCCAAGTCTCTTGTTGCAGCATTACTGTTTTCCCTGAATGAGATCAAAAGTAAAAGAGAAAACATATGAGGAGGTGAAAGGCTAATGGCTCCTAAAAATAGTTCGGTGGTGATAGGGCTGAGATTATTTCTTTGAACAACACTTCTCTCATTAAAAGGAGGTAGGTATCAGATTTTAATGACTTGTTTTTTTCCCATCTCAGTAGGACCAGACAGACTTTACTTCCCTGTTCTCCACTGCCGTCTTGCAGAAGAAATGCTTTACCTGTACCTTCTTATCATGGTTAAATGATACCCACACTTGAAAGCAGGATTTTTACCTTTCTCTACAACCTTAGGCACATACACCTAGTTCTTAAAGAGCTCACAGGAAGACAAGTCACCTACTGCAAACTGACAGCTGTCAAGTGATAATAAATACCTGTAATAGGGAGAGTTTCACCCCCCCATGTACCTATCAGCTTTCACTGAAATTATACCCTCCTCCCCCTGATCAAGCCACCATAGCTGTGTGCCCAGCTTCAAACACAGCCTTGAGCACTGGCTGGGGGGTGTCTGCTGCTTTTCCTCCCCTCACCCCTTGCATGATATCTCTTTGCAAATGGCATGAAACCTCTGAGAGTTCTGTTTTGGTTTGCCAGTTCCCTGACTCCCTCCTGTCTATGGGGGCTTCTCTGCAAATCTCTGTATTTACTGCAGGCTGTCAGGCACAGTAATACTGAAGAAATCAATACACTGTTTGGAAAAGTTAAATAGCCCTAATTTCTGAATGTCTCACTTCAAACCTCTTAAAACTCCGGTGAAAAATTATAACATATAATTCTTTGTCTTAAAGGAATTAAAACACTTGCTTAAAAACAATCCACTTTGCTGAGTCACTGCAAGAGGTTGAGCAATTTGCAGGAATGAGGCCACAGTTACTTGACAGCAGGAAGAAACGTTAAGGTGTGGGGAGAAAAGGAGCCTGCATTTCAGCAGTGAATTTCCAGGGGAACAGAAGAAGTAAGAACATTCACCCAGACAGAGGGTTCCTACCCCTGCTGCCTGAATAAAGGCTCTTTAGCATTAACCCTTCCTGGCAGCTTGCCATCTCAACACTGCTGTCTTTAGGAAACAGTTCTTACCTGGTGTAAAAGTTTGCATCTCTCAGTAATACCAATGATGCTGAGCCATCTATAAATGCCAAAAATCCAGTCCTACCACTTCACTATCCAGCAAAGCCCTTTAGCTAGCTAGACTGAAGTGCTCCATGGCCTGAGGAAAATTATAGGTACAACAAATCAACCCATTGGGGTTATTTACACCAATTATAACCTTGGCATATGTAATAATGAGGCAGAAGTGGTCTCTGTTTTACCAAGAAGGACAATCCGGTGGCTACACATCCACTGGAGATTCTACTGAATGTATTTCATGGCAAATACAGATCCACTATTGATTGAATAGAATGAGATTTTGGCCATTAACAAAAAATTACACACATCAGCTCATGTTCCTAGAATGTCACAGCCCAGAAAAGAAAACGCCTCCCCAGACCAAATAGAAGCTGAGCTCTAAAAGACCCTTTTCTCCTTTAGCACGCATCACTCTGTAGCAGGAATCCCAGCCCTGTTCCCGCTTATTCATGAGTGTGTGCATGCAGGAGTGGGGAAGGGGGCAAGGAAGAATTTCTTTATGAATAAAAAAAAAGCAGCCCCATTCCTGAGACGCTGTTGCTATGGGCCTGCGGGGTTCACAACAGATGGCAGCGAGAGCCATCCCCGCGCCTCACTCTGAAGCTGTCCACTCAAGCATACCATTCGCATTCCCCACATACCTCCGGCTCTTCGGCACAGGGCGGCCTGTCCCCCTCGACGCCCCGCAGACCTCTCTCCTCGAGGTGCCTGTGCCAAGCTGTGGGGCAGGGATGCAAGCAGCAGGCAGGCATTCAGTCCTCCTGACCCCTCTGCCTTTCACCGTCCCTCTCCATCCCTGCATTTTCCCACAACCGAGTCGTGACACACAATCTCAAAACTTGATCTTTTGAGAGTTTGAATCACTTGAAGAAAGCAGTTTGTTAACCAGAGGCTCAGTCCTGGACACTGCTGATTCCTGTGTCCTTGCACTGCCTCTGAATCAGGGTGAGAGAGAAAAACAGCCCCTAAGGGTCTGACCCAAACCAGGGCTGTGCATCTTCCTGCTCCCTGGCCAGAGGATGCAGCAGCCTTCAGGACAACAGCTCAAGGTGAGGAAAGCTGGACAGAGGCAGAGGCAGCCTCTTTGCTGCAGAGGACATCATCATATCCAAACCACTTCAGAAGTACACAGTTCAGCGCCAAGGTCACTGCCTAATGGGTGTTATTAACAGCTAAAAAGTGTAAGAGAAAGTGTGCAGAGGGAAAACAATGTAAAGATTGAGTAAGGGAAGTACCAAGTGGGGAAAAGCATGATTTAAGCAGAAAAGATGCCCAGGTGCAGAGAAGAGAGACACCAGAAGCAGCAGCAACAGACTCCAGGTGCAGCATTCTGCCTTGCTGCTCCGTCTAGTCTAGTGTAGGGCAAGACTATCTGCAAGAGTCCCCAAAATACCCAAAACCCTATTGAGAAGTCCCTGCTGCTGGGGATTTCATGGTCTCAACCTTCCGCTCTGTGCCCTGCAAAATCCCTTCTGAGAACCAAACCGTGCCTCTGCCCACACAGCAAAGCCTTCCCAGCTCCAGAGGCAGGACCAGGCTAAAGAAAAGTCGATCCCCCATCACTCCCGCGTGCACATTTAACACTGAATCCTACCGTTCTGGTCTCCTAAACCCAAACAACAGCCGGGGTGGCTCTGCAGTAGGGAATTTGAATGTGATTTGCCCGTCGCTTGCTGATCACACATAAGAGGGCTCTTTGGGGCTCATTTGCATTTGGCTGCTGGAGTCATTGGGTTTTTCTTCTTCTCTTTCTTTTTTTGGAGGGGGGGGCTTGCGACAAGGCTGGAGACAAAGCGGCAGATGCTGTAGGCTAACCAGGAAGAGCGGCGCTGGCCGTGAGCAGCTGGCCGCTGGCATTGTGCTGAGCTGCAGGGCTGCTCCCAGGCAGCCTGGGAAACGTGCTCGCTGCTTGGCGGCAGGTTCAGCCAAAATCCTTTGCCACCCTCCTTTATGGCTGTGACTTTCCTGACCTTCCTTAATGTCCTCCTTCCAAAGCACCGGGGGATACAGTTATTTTGTGGTTCATTTTAGTTCTGAGGCAGAAAGGGAGCAAGCCCTAGGTTTGAGACAGGAGTATGACTTCGGTTTGTGTGACTGGATGTGCAGCCTCTCCTGTGCAGGCATGCAGGAAATTCTCCCTCCCTCTCACACACACAATGCTTTAGATTTGGTATTTATGAGCTTAAGTTAGAAATAAAGGAGGAATGAAGTTTTCAGGTGGCTCTTTCTTTCTTTAATCTTTCCTAGGTTTCTCCCTCTCTTTTCTATCAGTCTTTAATCAAATTCCTGCTGTTACTTTTATTGAACAAAGGAGATGCTGGCACAGCCCTTAAGTGCCTGTGCTCATGGGTTGCCCTCTAACAGCCAAGTTGCTACGATTTAGTGTTAAATGGTCCCTGCAGGCTGCAATTTCTAAAAAGCAGAAAGAAATGTCCAGGCTTTGGCAATGGAGGTAAATGTTAATATCTGGTATTTCTTCAGCCACTTGGGTTTCTATGAGGCATTGCCTTTAACCCTTTGAAGGCTTCAGAAAGACTTATCTTTAAAAGACTGTAAAACAGACCAGAGAAAACAGTAACATCACCCCGAGATAATTTTTTCAATTCACTTGAAGGAACTACCACCAAATCTCTTCAATTCACCAAATCTCTTAAAATTCCAGATACTACATACATCTCCTTTCATTACATTATATATTGCAGATCACTGAATCACTCTGCTCAAACTGTTCCCAGTATCAGAAATATGTGTCTGGCTCATACAACCTGATATGAAGACCACAGAAGATGTCAAATCACTCAAGCAGGTAGTGGATTAGGACCCAAGTTAATCTCTTGCCCATACATGGTTGTCCACACTCATTTATAGCTGAACTAATTTATAGAGAGCTTTGAGTTTATTTTCTTAAGCAGATAACCTACAGCCAAAAACCACTCCTCTTTACACAGTCAGGGACACAGACTCCAATGTTCCACTAGCACCACTTCAACTTGCTTTCACCCACACTGCCAACTTTCACCAAATGGACTGGATCATCACGTTGTAGAAAAACCACACACTTTATTAAACAACTTCAGCTGATGTGCACAGCTAAAGGTTTGGCTCGGATTCACAAAAAAACCCCACTCAAACAAACCTAAAGCTAAAGATATCCTAATAGCAATGAAGCAGGTAATGAGATTAAAGATAAGTCAATGGGTTTACTAAAGGAGTTAATGTCTCAGGAAATAAGCAAAATCAAAGTTCAATGAACTTAGTTTTATGATTCACAACCAATCTAAAACAAGGTATAGGCGGGTGTAATATATGACAGGTCTTCAATGAATGTAAATTTGCACAGGCCCATACTGGAGCTATACTGATTGCCATCTCTTAAGAACCAGTCTCTCTCACATTCTCTTTCTGCTCTCTGCAATGTTTCTGTATTAATGAAACAGGAATGTACCCCAGACTGTATGGCTCGCCCATCTGTATTAAACATTGATGCCAAGTGCTGGCCTGGTTTGACACACACTTTAAAAAACTCTTAACCTATAAAAGGCAAAGGACTAAGAGAGTGCCACTTACTTGAGCAGAGCCTCTTCCAGGCTAGAAAACTGCAAAATGCACCTGACACATCATGGTGTGTATGTGAGCCTGATTCTCTGCTCATGAGAGTCATCATCCCAAGTGCATTATTATTAGTAGCGCCCTTTGACACCAAGGCAGGGATTGGCCTTCAACATGCTGTCCAACTCTGGAGGCTCTCCAAAGTTCACCTCTCCTGCGAGCTTCCAGCCCTTTTCTAGCCCAAAGCCCAGTAGATTTGCTTATACTGCTCAACAGCTTCACCAGTGACAGAACCTGAGCCACCGCACAGCACTGGCTCCCTGTTTGCTACGAGCTCGCTTACAACAGCAGCTGAAAAATCCCCCATGGCACTGCCTGGACACTCAGTTGCTCTGAAGTTTTTGATGCTCCTGATGTTTAGGACCACATGGTCCTCAAGAGTCCTTTTCTGCCTCTCCCAAAGCTCTGCCATGAGGTCCGACTGCCTCCACAGGCACAAAGCTGTGCCTGGATTGCTTTGCTATTGCTGCTGAGAAGCTGCTTACCTTTTGAGAGACAAGACCAAGTCTCAGGTATCCCCATCCTTGTGGTGGAGGCGGCCTGCCATTTGGTGAGTGCAGTCCTTGGAGGAGGGAATGGCACTAGAGCCTCAGAAAGCAGAGAGACAGAAGCATAGCGATTAAGGTAACAAATTGTGGATACAGGTGCTGTGCACAGAGGCACCTCAGGACTAATCCCGCAGTCAAAAGCAGGAGGTTTGATCAGCAGAGGCAGCTCAGATTACTGCCCTCCTACCAAGCATTCGTCAGCAGGTCTGACAGACAGGAGCAGAGAGCGTGAGGAATGGGGAAATTTGCTGAGTGAAAGTGCCAGTCAGCTCTGTCCTGACTCCCAGCAGTTCGGTGGTTGGCCCCCTTTCATAATTAACACCAGGATTTGGGGGGAGAGAGGAGAAAAGAAGCTAATTTAATAAAGACATTTTCAGCCAGCCAGAAATTATTTCTTGTTTCTCTTGAAATTCACCACTCAGAGTTCATTTGAAAAAAAGTAATTGAAAGTGAGAGCAGGAGACAAAAACCCAAGGTGGAGGAGAGGTGTAGCAGAGACATGAGTCTCTGTGGCTCACTGGCCCACACGTCAGGGCAGAGTAATCCAACTGCAGGTTCAGGGTTGAAAAACACACCCACCATGGTGCCCTTCTGCCAGCCATCAGCTCTGTGGGTCTCACTGCTTCTGCTGTGCCAAAGCACCAGGCCTGAGTCCCAGCAGAGGATAAGAGAGCACGTGGCTCTGTAGGAAGTTCATGAAAATATCACAGAAAAGTGCGTGGTTCTCAACACATTGGACCCATCCTGACACAAAGGATTGCCAGTCTGCTGCAACCAGGCGGGTTCGGTTACTCTCTACCCAGCCAGGCTGCCTGAGCATCCAAGAGAATGCTGCAAACATACATTAATAATATGTTGGACAGACAGATGAAATTAACCAGCTTTTCCTACAGGGAGCAAGATTTTTCATTTTGAGCCAAATGGAACACAAAACTTCACTTCCATTTCATCCTAAATATTTTTTTCCCCAGTTTGGCTGTTAGGCCAAAACATTAATTATTCACCATCTCACCCACACTTTTTACCAGGCTTTCTCCAACTTCAACATCCCCTTTGCCTCCAGAGGCCAAATACATCATCCTCATCAATGTATTTAACTTCCTGACCCCTACAGGCAAGAGAGCTGTATCTCCCTTCTGTAAGGGAGGTGAGTATAAGGAGTGATGCCACCTAGAAATATCTATCAGCAGGAGAAACCAAACCCAGTGCCCCAGGCCCAACACCAGCATACTGGAGGAGTTTCCTGTCTCCCCAGATCAGGGGATACCCTTACTGCTTCCATTCTGCTCTTGCAATTTCACCTCATGATGGCAATAATTTTTAAAGCCTGATAAACACAGAAGACTAAGTGGTAACTCTGAGCTAACTGGCTCTTTCCAGTGTCTGAAAATGTATTTTTTAACCAATATTTGAATTAGCTTAGGCATTCTTTAATAGAAAAAAAAAATAAAATTGTGGTGTACTTATACATGGCAGGTATAACCAACATGAAAATATTTTACATATATGTACTGGAGACTGACTCTGTGTCCATTCAGGCAGCCAAGTCAAAGCAGGCAGAAAGCTGAGAAAAGGGCTATTGGAAAAAAAAAAAGAAGAAAGTTCTATATTGTAGAGCTATTGGTGTAGGCAGTGCTTAGGCCAGGTGCACACATGTGAATAATCTTTGTCCACCTGCGTTTGTACAAGCGAGTTAGGCTGCCTTTCACCTCAAACAGGAAGATTCATGCATATAAAAGACTATTTGATACTGTCTGTGCAGCTTCTGGTCTTCATTATTCTTTTGACTGAGATATTGCATTTATCCAGCCACAAGAGAGAAACAATAACATGGGATTTGGATGACACATACAAGCCCATCATGAAAAAACATAAAGCAGTTACAGTGACCACTTCACCTTAATGTCTGTTCTACTGAAGTAAATCCAGGCAAACTCCGTTTATATCAGTAGGACTACATTAGCAATTGTTAGCCCTTCCTGATCTCACCACCCTTTCAAAGGAAACCTTGGATCAAGCAGAAAAAGCATGGAAAAGGTTTTGAGAGATCGTTTTATATTCCTGGGTAATTAGTGTAGCTGAGCAAAATTGAGATTTAAACCAGACAAAGATATGTATATCTCAGCATAGATCAGTGCCACACAACTTCTGAATCCCTTAAAATGTTTATTTATAGTTGCCTCTTGAAATTAAAGCCATGCACCTGGAGTTTCTTACAAGAAAGCTTGGGAAATTCAGTTATTCCCAGTGCTCCCCCTGCAGCTGCCCTGCGAAGCTGCCATCCTGCAGTCCTTCACACCTGTACAGGTAACCAGAACCTCACACAAGTCCAGGTATTTGCCCTATCGACCAGAGGTCAGCCGAGACACAATCACAGATACAGAAGCGAAGCACGCAACTGTCGGAGAACACATGCTTGTTTGTTCGGGTTTTCATACTATCGTGATCTGATCCAGCTCCAACTTAAGCCTCAGGAAATTCCAAAAAGAGGAGACTCACACCCTAAAAAGCACTTTGTACAGCGCTGGCAGAGATTTCCCAGCTTTTCCAGTGTCACTTTCTGACAAATCAAACCTCAGTTTGATTATTGCCTGAAGAAGGCAAACTAATCCAAATGCACTCGGTGAAAGAAGCAGCTAATGCAGAGTGGCAGTGGCCAGAGATTGCTGTGTCTCTAATGCAGTTGCAGGTGAGGGGTCAGTCTCTAATGTCCTGTATAGGATAACATATTAAGGGGGCTGGCTTTTTCTTTGTGGTTTTTCTTTTTTTTTTTCCAAGGTGTTTTCGCACTGTCCCCATCAGTTGCCTAAATCTTTATTTTAAAAATCATACCTAGATCTTCTTCTCATTTAGTACTCACTGTGGGAAATTTCCTAAACGCCTGGCAGTCCTAAGCTGTAGCTAATTAAATCCTAGACAGTAAGCCTGCTGCCAGTGATTTCAAAATTAAATTCTGTTCACCTCTTCGCTGTCTGCCCCGTGGTTTGCATTGACCCTTCTTAATGAGGTAGGAACTGCAAACATTTTGATGAATGCAAAGAAAACTCCTCTAGTGAAAATACTGATGCTTCAGCTACTTAAAGTCTTGCTAGTTTGATAAAACACACAAGCAAATTTCAAAGCCTTTGCTCACCTGGGAAGAGGCTGTACAGGGCAGGACCTTGATGGGCTTTGGCTGGCTGTACCCGTTGGCATCAGCTGAGGAGCTGAGCTCTCTCTATGTAAGACTCTAACTGAAGGCTCGATTCTTTCAGGGTGTTAAGAAGATGCATTTTAGAAGAGCCCACTCCCTGTCCCAAGATCTCATACAACAGAGTATGAGTGACACCTGGCAGACGGAGAGCTGAGAAACAAGGAGACACGACCAAGGGCACACTGGAAAGCTGTGGAGTAGTTCACAACCAAACATACAACGGTGCTAGTCACAGGACCACCCTGCCAGCCCTCTACCACAGTTAATGCCAGCTTTGGCCTCGCAAGTTGTCAGTCTTAAAACTTCCATGTGCATGAAACTTTCCTTTCTCCCATCCCACCAGTCAGCATCACTGAATAACCACACCACACCACACCACACAGCAGCTCTTTGGAAGCACTCTCCTGCATTGCTCCAGAGGGGGGTGTGAGCCGCTGCCTATTCTAATAAATTTCATTCACAAAAGTTGGATTTATTTGCTGCAAATTTTTGGCACGTTGTCAAATATGACACAAAATTACATTAGTGTCATAAGAGGAAAGGATTAGTCCACTGAGTTCTTTGAAGAATCGTGCTGGCACTTGGCTTTTTGTAAAAATGCCAGCAGCTTCCCCTCTCTCTAGGGGAAATCACTGCTCTGTGAGGGGCTGAGCCAAAGCCTTTTTGAGTCTGTGGGAATCTTTCCACCAATTTCCATGGGCTAGAATGGGCTCCAAGCCTCAGATGTCAGCCATACTGACATCTTCCTTCCACACTTTGACACCTCAATCGGGTCATTTATCGGGTAGAGTAGAAGACTGCTTTTAAAAAAAAAAGCCTTAGTTGTAGCAATTTGCTGCCAAAAGAAGAACTTTGTGGCTGTGGCATAGGTGTGGGTATTCCTAATTTTCCCACAGAAGTCTTTAAATTAATTTATTAGAACCAGATTTGTCTAAAACCTCCACACTGGACATGCTGTGGCAGAGTGGAGGCCTCTGTAGCCCAGCATCTCCTCCCAGACAGCACCTGAAAGCAGACGTGTCAGGAAGAGAAGAGTAGAACTAACATGCCCACACGTCTGACACCTTCCCAGCCCCAGCAGTCTGCAGTGCAGAGACTGCGGAAGCATGAGAGCCCCTGGCATTTGCCAGCAGGTTTTTGTCCTCCACGGGACTGACGTTTCCAGGGGGTATATCCCTGGGTGAATTCTTAGTCTGCTCAGTGCCTGAATTAGCCAGCCCCTCTCTCTGATGCTCCCAGTCTCAAGACTCCCAGCGTCTACCCCAGTACCTCAGACAAGGAGGTCCAGGGACAGGGATTTGCCAAGAGAATAAACCGAATAACCCAAGGGACAGGAGGAGTCTGCAGGGAAGCATGAAAACAAACATGAAGATTACCCTTATAGCCACGGATAAACTTAATCCTTTCTTTTTGTACAGTTTTTAGCACAACAGGAAAATGAGGATAATGTTTTCTATCCCCACTCCTCTTTTATTTGACTTGTAGTTTTAGCCTAAGGCTCTTTGAAATAGGAAAGAATTGCAGGCATTGCTAAGCTTGAGGCAGACACAAACCACCAACCACTACCACTGAAAATAGAAAATCTACTGCCTTGAATACTGATCTTTGCTATGACTGCATCCCTTTGGTTACTTATACCTCACTACAGAGCTGCCCCAGAGAGTGGGAGACCGTATAGTCAAATGTCGTCTACATAAAATATACTATAAGAACTAGGCAAATGCACACCACTGGGACAGGTGAAGCTGTTAGTAGGTATCAGGACCAGTAGCTGCCACTGAATGATAATTGGAGTATCTGTGACAGGTAGCACCAAGCCTGAAACATCAGATCCCCATTCAAGCTCCTACTGATTTGTATGAGCAGAGGATTTGCTCATGGGTGGCTTCAGAGAAGGACAAGGCTTTTATTTGTTTTTACTTGAGGGGTGGCTTTTACTGGGGTGGTTTCAGAGGCACTAAGCTTGAATGCCTTGAGTCTCAAGTGCAACAAGATATTAGGGCAACTATACGTTATAGGAACTGAATGTACTTAATTTTTGATATAATATCACATATACTACATAAATGATACTTGAACAGGCTTCCTATGGCCACTCCTATCCATATGATCAGATGTACACTAAGAACACATATGTTGAGTGTCTTGGAGGTATGCAGTTTACTTCCAGACCACAGGTCTTTTGAGATTCTTGCTTCATGCAATCTCACTGGCTCTGCAAATGCAACTGTCACCATCAGAGCCCCTCATATCCCAAGCCAAAACCTATGTGCTGTCCTGAACCCTAAAACCAACACCCCAGAGAGCTTTGCAGGACTCCTGCATGTCAGTATGTACAAAGTAAAGGCCTAAAACACTGGTAAATCTCTGCAGAAAATTTTTACTTGCTCTTCCACTGTAAACTTTAATAGAGTTTTGCATTCATTAACCAAGACTCATGCTGGATCCAGGAGTTTGTAGAATCAAAAGACCAAATTCTGACCGGAGGTAACTCATCTGAACTCCATCCAGGCCAATGGAGCTGCTTTACAGCCAACCAAGACAACGGCCCAAACTGCCCATGGCAAGCTCACTTCACCACACACTGTCGTCTCAACAAGAATGACTTCACCTCTGCCCTCCCTGCACCAGGCAACAGTGAATGCCACAGCAACTCTGAGGAATGGCTTGTAGGAGGCATTAGTTCAAACAGTGTTTGTGTTAGAAAGGGTGTCTGAGAGCTGTGGAGTTGTCCCTGTGGTTCCCTTCAGCGTGATATTCGCGGAACAGCTACATTTGCCATCATGCCTCAGTGATCTAATTGCTGCTGTTACGAACATGTTGAATGTAAAACTATGTAAACAGTGTGACGCTCTGACAGCTATTCTTGCTTACTGACCTGTGGAAAAGTCTATTTTTGGCAACTGCTGTAGGCCACTGTGGTTGCTGTAAAGCAGACAAGGCAATGCCCACATTTTGAGCCTTATCTTCAGCCGATGCAAGCACACACAACACAATTAGATTGAACTGATACCACTGAACAGGCCTTTTATAACTGCTCCTAACTCTGCTTAGATACTGAGGTTGAAGAGGAGGCAACAAAAAACAAGTTGGAAAAAATAACCCATCTTTCACAGGTAAACAACTAAGCCTTACTTCTGTACCTTGTGGCTTTAGCTTTCACATACTCACTCTCCTCCATCTGAGTATCAAAACCTATCTAAGAGAGTTTGCTGAGGACAGTAGGCAAGCCTCCCGCTACAAAATTAAACAAACTGGTCTCTCCAGTTTCTCCCAGTGATTTGCACCTACTCTTTCCAAATTGGCAAACCATGAGCAAAAAGGATTCCTCAGGCTTGATGGAACTGGTTCTGATCATACCCACAGTGAGAGACTTTTGTCACCAGCAGTGACATAGACATACTGAAGGCAGACAATCACAGGAAATACTGAGAGACCTCTCTTCTGAGGACACGGCTTCTTGGCTCTCTCCCATACTCTGTCACCAGTGGAGCAATACTTGTCCCTTCTTCCCTGTAGCACAATGCTATCTTGTCTCTTGGCCCAGCAAATGAGTTTTAAGGCTCACTCTGTTTACTGGTGGCAGTTTGATCTGGCTAGCAGGACTGAACACTCAAGCAATGGTATGATTTCTGCCTGATCACTCAGGTATGAAATATACCAGAATGAAATGAAATGAATGTGCTTTCTTCTGGGCAAGCAGAGGAAAGTGTCCTGAAAAGACCTGTATTAAAAAGCAGGGAAGGAGAAAATAGGTCATTTTGTTGTGAAATTCTAAATGTCTTAAGAATTAGATGGCAGAAAAAGGACTAGAAGGCACCTCCAAGCTAAATCTAATCCACCTTGCCAGCAGCATGCACACAAAAGGTACTGGCAGCGGGGTATGAGAGGCAGGAAATCATAACTCAGTTTAGCAGGGACTGGAAAGTTCAGCTAAGGTACACTCAATAAGGCTTTGTAATTCCCTGAGACGCTACTCCCTGAGTAGCTCTTACTCTGGCTTATTTTGGCTTCAGCACAACAAAGTGTGAAGTATCAGGAAGCTTCCTCATAGCACACTAGTTGCAGAGCAGAGGTCTGCAGGAATGAACAAATACATACATGTCTGAGTCTATTGTCCTGGAAATAAAGGGGCAAAGCAAGTACAGGGAGGTAGCAAGGAGTGGGCAGAAAGAAAAGAACTGGCTTTAGGAACAGCCTTTTAAACAAATTAGATATGAACAGCCCTGCTAAAGTAGCAGAGAAAGCTGAATATCTGAAAAGCCTCTGAGGGCTCCTGAGCTGAGGATGAGACAAACCAAATGCAGCCAGAGAGCATCCATGAAAAATCATGTAAGTTATGTCCCAAATAAGAATCGTCTTAGAGAATTGACACAGTATTTACTTGACAATAGGGTTCATTTGTCATTCTCTGCCTCTGCCCTACTGTAAGTCCATAAGAAAGGAAGCAGAAACTGTATAAATTTACAATTCACATGTATCTCCTACTGCAAGTTTCTCCCTGATGTCAGCAGGACATTCACATGGGAATGAAAGGCAGCCTGTGGTCCTCATGTACTAACTACTCTGGTACCGGTTATTTATATATAACCACTCATATTTATTAAATATCCTTGTGAGATAGGTAATTTTTCTCACCTTTATTTCTTTTAATCTTTTCTTTCATGATTTTCCCCTCACATTCCCTTCACCAAAACTATTCTTATTCTTTTCCTCCATTAAACTGATCAATAACAGACTCATGAGGACTGACAATGATTCAGCAGTACTAAGCTTTGCAGATGGTATTCCAAAGGAAAGAACACATCATTGCATCAGCCTGTCTGCAGACCTAGTAAAGTGTTGTAAGAACAATCTTTGCTTAGTAGCACAAGCAGAGGCTCAATCTGCTGCCACTGCTTACCTTTGTCCTAAAATAAAACCCAACATTAAATAGCAATCTGAGTACACTACTTGGGCCAAACAAGTGTACAGAGTGGGTTGAGTGTATTCTGTTGGTGCTCTGTCTGACAGTCTCAATGCAATACATCTGGATAAAAAAATCTGTGTTTTCTGTCTGTTGTGAGGTTTGCTGTCATTATTATGCTGCTATTTTCAAGCTTTTTAAAAACTCAGCTCCTGAGTTTTTAATTTGAAAAACAATCAAATCTTCACAAACATGCTGACCTTGAATATGCTGTGGAAAGAACCAAAACCACATACCCCAAGCAGACTTTGCTATTGTTTGCATAGGACTTTTAGGAGGTAAAGTCCATGTTGGTGTGAGTTTGTGTCACTCCTAAGCAAGAGCCCTCAAGAATACTGAAATCACAGTCTTAAAATTCAGGTCATAAATGACTGGTCAGTGAGTTTTCAGACTGCTGGTATTTGCAGCAAGCAACCCTAATCCACCTCAATTAAATCATTATGGCCAATTTACAAAAGTCAGTGTCTCAAGCACTAACTCCAAATGTCCAAAAATCATTTATTTTAAGTTACCAGAATACTGCAAAACAACATCTTCTTGTCCACACAACAAAAAATGATGGCAAGTGGGAATCACACCAGTGCTTCCTTTATGAGCCTTAATAGCTAAACTCATTATGTCTGAGGTAGAGATAACCTGCATATCCTTGGTGCTGTAGCTTTACCTCAAGGCTGGCTTGCAAACCTTTGTTTGTTCACATTTCATCACACAGATACGCTGCCTGCCCAGCGGCATCCCCCTAACTGAGATGAAGGCCCCACGTGGCTCAGGTTCTGTGCAGAGCTTTTGTCCTTAATTTGTTTCCTTTGCATCTTCCCTCAGTTGATTTCACGTTGTTGGAAGCTTTTATTTAACGCAGAAACTCACTTTCCCTTCACTGCCTTCCTCTTGCTCACCATTCTCCTCTGGGATCCCTCTTTTATCCCTTCTCATTCACTTTCCCTCTAGCACTGGAGACAAAATCTTTGTCTTCTGCCTTGCCACCAGCTGGCCAGAGTGCTGAGTTGTCCCACCTTTGGTGATGGAGAGAATTCAGGAAAACTTGAGCCTCGCTGTCCACAAAGCAGTCAGGACCTCACGTTTTTTGTTCTGCTGCTTCCATGTGAGCACTGCAGGGGCAGCTGGGACTGTGTCAAATTACCTGAACTGAAGGCTAAGCTCTTAGCTCTTAATTGCAGTTTTTCAGTTCTAAGTTTATGGATTATCACTGAGCTTTAAATATGCACCAAGGGCTTAAAGTACCTTTGCAAGGGAATAGTATGTGTGTATAATACCCCTTTAAATTAGCATGCTTGATCTTTATAGTGGTGACGAAATGAAACCATGAAAAACTCTGAACTAAATATTCTTCAAGTTCACTATAGTATTCCAAACCAGGAAAACATCAAATACCCTTGCAAACTCATTTAAAAAGGAGAAGAAAAGATGAAAAGGTCTTGGGAACTTAAAAATAATGGAAAGCAAAACTAGTACGTTACACAGTGAAGAGTAATTATGGAACAGAAAACACTGCTGTCGATTTTTTTCCCCTCCTCTTTCAATAACTCATCAACTGTAACGAGAACCATGTGATCGATGCCATTGGGATTGCTCTGCTTCTTCCGACTCCTACTGCATGTGTGAAACCAGTCAAGGAAATGAAAAGGTTGCTAATTTTCTCTTTTAGCTTGAAGAAGAAGGCCTCAAAGCTTTCTAAGAGGTGTGGTTCCGTGATTCAGGCATCTCCTGAGGAAATATCTGGAAGTGCTGAATTTTGTCCTGGCTGTGACACTGCTGACACACATACACATCTATATATGTGCCTGTGTGCACACACATGTGTGTGTGCATGCATATCCAGGCAGAGAAACAGCTCTTATTTCCCCTGGTGCCCAGTTTGAGACATGTGGGAACAGATCTTACCAATGTTCTTTTTCCAGTTTGTAGGCTGCAAAAGGGCTTTTCAGAACATGGGGAGGTTTCAGTCTCCACCAGAGAAATGCTGCTAATGAAAATATCTAAGTGAAGTGGAGAGGAAGAAGCTTGGGGTGAAACAACTGCAATGGGATTCCAGGCTTTGCTTGTCTATCCTCTTCTCTTTCCTTTTCTTTTTACCTCTTAGGCAGACAGATCAAATGACAGAAAATACTCTCAATTTACTCCAAATAGGACCAGCTATTTTACTAGTTCATCTTGGCCAAATGAAGTCAAACTGTGACAAAAGGGTTCCATTTCCACAATTTTCCTGTTAGTTTGAATTAAACGCTTTGTTCAGTCAACAAAGTAGGACTACAATCTACATTGGCCTGAAAAACATTTATTTTTGGAAAATACTGAAGTTGCAATGAACTGCTTTTGCAAATATCCTCCCAATGGCTACAAAAACTATCTAATGGTTCTGAACATGAATATTCAGAATTTGTCTTAAGGTCATTGTCAAAGTGCTTTAGATAAAAATGAGAATATAGCCAGCAAAAGCATGGGACATACCCCAAAGAGCAGGAGTGTGTCTAAGTTGCTCATGCCTGCCCTACTTGGACGTCACAGCTCAGATGTTAGTCAGTTGTTCCAACTTAGTGACCCAAGCTGACCCCTTTTGTTTGGCTAATGACAGCTCCTCAGCTATGCTGATCTTGACCCAGATTCCTTTCTGGCTAAGTGTGGAAACGCGGGACAGAGCACTCCATAAAGCAATACCATCTATCATCTAACTGGCAGAGAAAAAAGTGGATATGCCCAGAGTAAAAAACATACAGGAAACATCTCTATTAAAGTCTTAAACCCTCTCCACTTCAGATTCCAGAGCCAAACATCTCTGATTCAAAACGTGCATCAAGGTTCTGTGTAGACAAAGGTATTTACTATTCATGTCATCAAAGAGGATCAGCACAATTTGCTCAGCTGAGTTATGCTCAGCACACCATCCAACCCAGCATACCGCCATCACTACCCAGTACCATTTACAGGGCCTTTGACAGCCAGGGAAAGGGCGACACAGAACGCCTGAGAGAGAACTCATTCAGCGCTAGCACAGAGGTTGTTGCTCAAAAAATGCAGGTGAAGAGGCAGCACTTCCCTCCAAGCTCACATCCTGAGTACAGTCTCGGTCAGACTGCTCTCAGCAAGCACAGCCACCCTGTCACCCACCTGCAGGTTACGTAACAGCTCCAAATCTCACTGAGGCCAATGGAAATCTTTCCTCTGTCACCACAACAGCGGTAACATGCAGCAAATGAGGCAAGGGCGATGTATAGAACTGCCACCCTTTCACAGGGAGCCCCAAGGAAGATGGGACTGCTTGTAAATCACTGAACAGGAATCCTGGATTGCCATGTGGCAGGGGAGCAGTGGAAGAGATGTATTTCACATGCTTGGATGTATAAGAGACAAAGGAGCAATAGAAATGTCAGCTGAAAAGAAAAAACATTCACCCTTGGGCTTAAAACAAGGCTTTTGCCAAGACCAGGCCAAGTCATAGGCTGCCAGCTGGAAATGTGAGGGGAATGGCTGTGACACCCTGCAGGGCCCGAGACAGGGAGGGAAGGAGTGTTGGATCTTGCCTACCTGCGGACGACCAGCTTCAGTTTCTTGTAGGACCCTTTAACCAGGGAGATGGCCTCTCTCCTGGAGCTGCTGAGTTCCACCTCATTGATGTTCACCACTTCGTCACCAGCCTGCAGCTTGGAAGGCAGGGAGGCCGCTTTACCTCCCTCTTCAATCTGCACAGGAAGAGAGGACAAAGAAACGGTGAGACCTGCCTGCCACAGTTTATACGCAGAGCTGAGCGTGCATTTCTGTTGAAGGAATTAGCTCTACCAGCCCCAAATTCAGCTTTCTGATTAAGAAATATTGTCTCCCTTTGCCAGCCAGCTTGTTTGAAGGTGTGTGCTTGCCTCCCCTGTATTTCACATAGATGGCAGCTGGGGATCAGCAGACAAATTAATTCTGCCAAAAGGCATTGTTTTGAATAAGCCTGAAAAGTCTTTAGTACCCAAATATTCAAGCAGTAAATGCTTGTAAAACGCCATGGAATGCCTCCTGATACAAGCAGCCAGGCAAGCCCAAGGGCAAAGCTGGAACTAGAAGAGCTTGGATGTGAATTTTTCGTTCAAGCTCCTCTTTGTGGTCTAGCTGGTGGATTAACAACAGCTTCTTGTTTACTGGCCGGCAACAAAGCAGATGCACATAGGTCTATGTAGTTAATGACATGCAGCACCTGTGTAGGATTTTTCAGCTAGGGACTGAAAGAAACTAGACAATTATTTTAGTTTTATGGGAAAGTAAGAAGCCTGCTCAAGGCTATGTAGTGGCAAAGCTAGAATGAGAATCCTAGGACACTCTCCTCTGTTTTGTAAAACCCATCACGTGTACATGCACATTGATTCTACATCAGTGTGCCAGCAGAAATATGCCAAGTCTGCAAAGACTTAAGTGTCAAGGCAGAGGACCAGAAAGTTTGACCCAGAACCTCTGAACCTCAGCCTTGAGCACCATGCACTACTTCTCTGCAAGAGTGTACTAGCATGGCAGAGGGCAAGGTTCTATATGGGTCAATGCACTGCAAATCCTCAGTTTCTGGAGACTCAGGAGTGCCTCTGGTTTGGAGTGCAACTGATACAGTTTTTATTACAAAATTTGCCACCACAAAATCTGATATTCAAAGCACCTGACTGTCCCTGTTCAGCAGAAGCTGTGACCTGTGTTAGCAATTGTCCTGAGACTCAAAAGTGTAACATCTCATGGCACGTTAGAGGTTTAATCTCTTCCTTCAGGCCTTCACCTTTCCAGACATCATATTGAAAAAAAGAAATGTATCTGAACTGGATTAAGACTCTGATCCAGCCAGGGCAGGGGCTCTATTTGCAGGGGTCCCGTTTTCTAAGCAGTGAAATTGCACGTACAGTTCTGGAAGAGACTTTTATTTCAAGTCATGCCAGGGAAAGTGTAATTGAGCCATAACCCAGACATGTAACTCAACACATATAGACGTATTACCCAGATTTTTACCAGAACATTAGTTTCAGTGTTGAAGGGTGATATCTCACAGGAGAAGCCAGCCTGTTCTTCTGAACAATAGTATTCCAGCTCACATACCTTCAAAAATGTAAAATCTGACTTCCTCAAACATTAGCTAATAAATTCTCTGAACCCCCTAGGAAGGCAGGTAAAAATCATTGTCACTCATCCTACCAGGAAATCATTCCACTGATGAATGAGTTTTTTCTTTTCTTCTGAAGAATGGATAAAACCACAGGAATGAGACTTCATATAAAGATTCTTGTATCACAATTACCAGGAAGGGTGAGAGATGAAACATTAGACCTTGCTGCCAGCATAAATAAATGACAAACTAAAAATGCAGTATTGCTCCAGTTTGTTGCTACTGTAAGGAAAGCAGGTGGGTATCATTTCAATGAAATACAATAGAGTGTGATACTATGGGTTAGATTGCCTTTGATATAGTCAGCAGAAGGGATTTTGGTTTGTTTCTGTTTTGTTATGTTAGACCACATATAATGAAGAAAAGGCTTCCTTGAAAAAATACCTCCTGTAACAAATACCAACTACTTCAAAGGGTGAGATACTAATCAGAAGCATTTGTATTAACTTCTGCTTTGGTGAACCCTGACCTTAAAAAAAAATTAACACAATCATGATCTGTGCTTTCTCCTCTAATAATCCAAATTGTATTAATATATTCCATGTTTCTTCACTCCACAGGATCACTTCTTTAAGGTGTTCTCTGCAACCACATGGGCTAGACATATTTTTCTCCTCTTTTTTCAGTAAAGATGGAAATGTGGATTCTTCCATAATCACCTTTCTAAGTAAATTGGTATCACAGACTTTAAGGAAAGACTAAACCCTGCAATACCTCTGATAAGGTTGCTAACATGATTGAATAGCTTTGAAAGAAATCTTTCTTCAAATCCTGCTGCATTCCAGCTTATGCCTATGCCAAGGGCTCTTAAACTGCAGCTTGCAAGGCCATGGAGCAAGCCACAGTACCTTTCCTATGGTACTCTTCTATGTACTTCTTTCCCAGGAATGCCTTTAAGGAAAGTTTGCTAGCACAAGTACAGAGTCACCTGCAAGTAACTCCAGAGGCTGAGAATGATCTGCTTTGCTCCCCTGTACTTAAATGGTCCAGGATCAATACCTAAAACCAGACCCACTTTTTGTAATTAGAAGCTTTTGATGGCAGCATCAAAACCACATTAGTTATATACTGAGAGAGAATATAAATGGATTGCATAGTTATCTCATCTGTTAATAATCTGTCAGGCTTCTCATCTATTGCTTGGTTATGGTTGTGTCATCTGTTTGGCTGGGGTTCCCTGGACACAAATTCCTTAAAGTTCCTGGAGGAAAACATTCACAACAAGCCTGTGACCTGGCACTACCATTCAAAGAGGCAAAAGAGGCAAAAAGACTCCCAGGTTTCCACCAAAATTCCAGAAACAAGGCACCATCTCCCAAAGCAAGGCTCAGATGCTCCACGTTGATTTCTTCTCTCTCAATGCCTCTGAAAATATTTGTGTTTAAGGAGTGGTGATGTTTCAAGGAAAGGCCTGAATGATTCAAACAAAACAAGCTGCACTATAAACACAAAGCTCTATCTCTACCCAGTGTAAGAATTATCAACAAAGCAAACAAGCCTCAGCATACATGTAACCTATTCAAATGAACACCTGCTTCACTAGACAAGGCCGAACAAAGGCAAGAATGGGACTCTGATGGGTCTGTGCTGCATTGAGCAGTCAAGAAAGATGCTTGCAAAGCTGTGCGTGACACAGCAGACAAATAAGACCCAGGCTGGCCACGTGTGGTTACCTTCTCTGAACAGCCTGTCTCACCCTATGGACCAGGTCCCAAGGGAGAGAAAAAAAGAAGGCAAGCCTTCAGCTGTTCCCCAAATCTCAAGTGGTTCCAAGTGCTGTCAGCAGGCAGACCCTGCAATACAGTCTGTAGTTTCAAGTGTGCAAGCTGCGTTGGCGTACTTTGAGCAGCCACAGCATTGTCCAAATCACTCTCAAAAGTCACTTGTGCCAAAAGTGTAATCACCATAAGCTACAGGATCTAGAGGTCAATCAATAGAGGCCAGTAAGACCTCTTATGGTTTATTTAAGCTGAGAAAAACAAGGTGATATGCAGCCAGGAAGCCTTCTGGGTGAAGGATTGTCGCTCATCCATCAGGAGCAGAAGAAGCCAGCAGGAACCAGCCAGGGACTGATATTTTTTTTACTTTTGACTGGATTGGGCCAACCTCTGCCTAGTCGAGTTATGAGCAGTGACTCTGACAAGCACAGGGTGGAGGAATACCTGAAAAACAGGCTGGGTTCGAACTTCCTGTGCTGGGCTGAACCTTAGAGGGCTGGAGTCAGTGGCTGGCATTATTGCAGGTGCTGGGAGTACACAACCAGCTGCCCAGGCACTGCTAAGTGGGGTGAAAAACCCCTCTCCTTGAAATAAACAGGAACATCTATACAGCAAAGCATTCATGAACAGCATAAAGACCCTTGGTTTCTGTGCCTCAGTTTCCCACCTGTAAAATGGACATGATTGTTACCACCTATGTCTGCCCTGTCTATTTAATGTGTGAGCTCTCTGTGGGTGGTGAGGATCAAAGTCTTGGTGCTCATTCCTAGGGATTGTCTCTGTAAATTGTGAACTCACAGGCCCTGACCCTGGGCAGAGTCTGTGCCAATCAGAACCATGCAACAGGAAAGTACCTCCTTCCAGAGGGTGTTCCACCAACCATCTACAAGATGGTTCCTGCTTCCTGTGAAATCCCATCAAACTTCTGTGACTTCAGCATCTCCCCACACCTCTATCTTTCTTTCTTCAGTTTTCCACAAACATATCTAGCCAATTGTTTCAGATTCTTTCAGAAGGAGAGAACAAGATCGTCCCTGCCAAGCTGGCCTCTTCTGAAATACACCCAGTTGAAAATGCCTCAATAGTCTGCTCAGGGTGATGTAAACTCAAGTCCCTTCAGTTGTGTTTAATGCAGTAAAGCCTTCCATGCCCACTGCCCTTTCCTGGAAATCCCAAAGGCCACCTCTGGTCCTGCTTTGCATTAACGCTCCAGTCCGTTTTCTTGCATTAGAGGAGGCTTCTTGTCATTCAATAGATACTGCAGCAGAGTTTGAACCCATCTGTTCTCTCTTTTTTGGCTTACTGTAAAAGCAAGAAGTTGCTTAAGCAGATCACCAAGGATACATAAGACTTATTACTACTGTCTTTTGTTTGGTTCGCTATGGTTACTGTAGGTTTAGAGAATGCTGTCTAACTGAGATCCTTTCTTGATTATTTTAAAGAAGTTTTCTTTATTTATTCCTCTTTTCCCTTTCTTTGAAGAGCTTTTGTAACAAGTTCTCTGTAGCTTTTAAGATGGATTATTCCATCTTTGTGTCCTTTGTATTATGAATGGTGCATGTGATTCCAAAACTGTAAACTTGCTTGCTGAAGTTTCTCAATAAAACTAAATACATAAATAAATACATAAGCAAGCAAATATGTATGCACTAAGAATGCAGTTAGTTAAACAAGTGAGAGCTGTGCCACGCAGCAGGCTAGTGCAACTGCTGAGTGCCACCAGGACGTGCTCTGGCAAAAACCAGTAAGCCAGCATAGCTGGGTGTTGACAGAAGCAGCAGCAATTGCAGTGACAAACTACTGCCCTTTTAGTGTCAGGTATTACAATGATGGGAAGGGAAGCATCACAAATGAACCGCTGGAGATGGCTGTCCAGAATTCCCGAGCTGCCCCAAAAGATTTTATAGAAACTGACAGGGTGAAAGAAGAAAAAATTTTGCTCCACGAAGGAACTTAGAGAGGTAACTTGCTCTCCTGCAAGGAGTCTGAGACTCACCCAGGAGAAGCATTGCAGAAAAACTCTTGTTTTCAAATATTTTACTGGAACCAGTTTCATTCTTTCCAATGGAACAATGCATTGCCAGTGATTCTGAGGTTCATCACGAGGTCATTAGCCCTGGTGCAACTTGGAGGAAAGGGTTAACCCAGCTGTGCATTTGAAAGAAAACACAGGAAAACAGACTGTATCCATTTCCAAATTCAACAGTCAAGGTTTAATCACTTCTCAGTGTCCAGACTGGAACATGAAACAGGTAAGACTGGGGTCTTTCATTTACCTGTCTACTACTAGGTGTAATACAGCCACACCAGACCAGTTGCATATTGCACCTCTCTGCACACAGAGAAACACTGGGCCAAATATGGCTTGCTCAGTAAACTCATTGATTGAGGCTTCATGTTGGAGATTGTGATTTTTAAGCCCCTGTGGAGTCCTCAGACCTAAAAACAAAGTTTCAGAGCTGCTGAATGATGGCAGAGAATATGCTGCTCCCCTCATTCAGACTTAATGCCATGTCACAACTTGGGGGCAGTGAGTGTTTCCCATGCAGCAGACAGAAATTCTTGCCCATTGTCCCCAACCTCTGTGTCAGCATGACAGAGCAGTGAGGACAATTCAATCAAAAAATAGTTAAGTCAAAGGTCTCCCCCTGGAGCCATGTCTCTGCTGGGTTTCCCCATCCCTGATGCAGACATGCATCTCAAGAGAATCTAGCTATTGACATTTAGTCCAAGCCAAAGAAAGTGTTTCCAAATTAGTTTCCAAATTAGGCTGAACTTTACTCAGTAGAAGAACAAGTTAAACTACACGGTTTTGATGGGTTAGCAGAGCCATGAAATCCTCCTGCCACTTAAACAAAAAACACCAAAAAACTGTTATTTAACACAGGCAAAACAACATATTTTCTCTCACATGCCTGAAACATGCTAATGAATATACTTACTTGGCTTGGAGCAAGACACCTAGCAAGGAGAACTCCAGCCCCTACCCTTCACAACTCTAATACTTCTAGCATCCCCAGGCTTATTTTCCACATTCTGCATCAGAGAGGCTGTAAATCTAGAAGGACCAAGAACAGCTTGAGTATAATTTATCGAGGGCAGGCATCAAGCAGTGCAGTAATCCAGCTGCAGAAAGGCCACTGTGATCCACGTAGGGTGCATCCCAGCTACTTGCAAGTGGCAAGGACTGAAGGTCATTCCTAGGACTACCCTGCAGGCTCCCAGCACTTCCACACCTTTCCAATTCCTGCGTGATTGTTTCCTGTCCTGGGAGCAAGGTTAATCTCAGCAGTCAACCCCTCAGCAAAAAGTGGCAAGAAGTGAATGGAAAACAGACAGCTGGCTTCAGCTACAAGAGATAAGAAGACATGCTTGGATGAGTTCAAGTCTAACTCCTCATGGTGACTCTAAATTCCTAAGCCAGTGGAGGAAAGAAGGCTTAGCTCTTAAGATAATTTTCCACCTTCTTAAGCTCAGAACAGTTGGGCTCCCACAGAGATTTTTACATTCAAAAGTGGAAGAGGAAGGGAAAATCAAATCTTTCAACTAATGCACAAAGAAAGATAGACCTATGCTACAGTTTTGATTCAGGCCTTCAAGAACCCTCCAGGATCTTTTCCATAACAAGAGGCAAAACTAACAAAACGTTTTCTCCACCCTACTCCATATATACAAGACAAGCAACTAATCTGTGTTTGCTCTAAGGTAACGCCTAGAGCCATATCAGGTCCTTCTTCTAGAGGCATGGTTCAAACACATTGTCAAAGCGAGCTCCTGCCCCAAGACTTACAGTATATATGGACAGGTTAGACAAATAGTGACAGGAACCAGAGATATGGAAAAGCCGTGATAACAGCAAGCAGAAAGACAGCTGCAAAGCCCAATTTCAGCTTCATGGTGACATTTGCAACATATGGGTTGAACCTAGAGGTAAGGAGAAGCAAAAGCACCTGAAGGACAGGAAAAATCAGCTTGTTTCCAGCCAGCATAAAGCCAGCTGTGATGTGCACAGGGACCAACTGCAAGATGACATTCTGACGTGCTTTACAATGGCAGCAAGCAGTCCTCCTGCTAGACCAAAGAGACAGGAAAAAGGTGGGTAGACAACAGGAGATGGCATCTTTCCTGGCTCTCCCAGCACTTGGCTGCTTGCTGCTCCATGTCAGGATGTCCAGGAACCCAATATCTCAAATGCCAGTAATGCTTCTTCCTACCTTTCCCTCCGGTTGTTCACAGCACACATGACTCACTGCCAAGGAGAAAAATCACTGATGTGCACTTGAATCACAGACAGAGTGACTATGGAAAAGCGCTGCCTCTGCAGGTGCAGAGTAATGTTTGCCTTTTTGCAGCATTAAAACTTGAGGGATTGCTTTCTCCTGATCTTTCTGCATCCCCTTCATGAGGCCAGCTTTCGTCCCAGCAGAAGTCTTGCCTGCAGAACACACCCTATTCGCGCACGTGGGAATCGGAGACCCTTACTTCTTTGTTCGCTGCTTGGTTTTTGCAAACAATCCATTCCAAACATGCCACAGAGGGTATATTACCAGGTGATACAAACACTGGGGCCTGGAGCACGTTAACTTGATCCTGTTTGGTCTGCAGCAATTACCAGGGCAGTATCAGCTCAAGGGGCTACAAGAACTCCTTCCCTATTACTCTGTTGTATCTGATACAGTTCACCCCTCTCCAGAGCACACAAAGCCAGTGACTGCACATCTGAGGGTTAATATTTGCTTTGCAATATGAGAGTTAAAAATAGCTGTTTGTCAAAGAGTCTGCTGGAAAGGTCTTTTGCTCTCCCCCAAACACACCCAAGATTTCTGCACTCAGGACTCCTATTTTTTCACCTTGCTTTGTCATCCTGCTGCAAATTTCACACTCTTTCTCACATATCTCACAAGAATCATAGAATCATAAAATCATATAGGTTGGAAGAGACCCTTGGGATCATCAAGTCCAACCATCAGCCCTACTCTACAAGTTCTCCCCTACACCATATCCCTCAACACCACATCTAATCTACTCTTAAACACAGTCAGGGATGGTGACTCCACCACCTCCCTGGGCAGCCCATTCCACTGACTGACCACTCTCTCTGTGAAAAACTTTTTCCTAATGTCCAGCCTAACCCTACCCTGCTGCAGCTTGCAGCCATTCCCTCTTGTTCTGTCGCTCATTGCCCGTGAGAAGAGACCAGCACCAACCTCTCTACAGTGCCCTTTCAAGCAGTTGTAGAGAGTGATGAGGTCTCCCCTCAGCCTCCTCTTCCTCAAACTAAACAATCCCAGCTCCCTCAATCGTTCCTCATAAGATTTATTCTCCAGGCCTTTCACCAGCTTTGTTGCCCTCCTCTGTACTCGCTCCAGCACCTCGATATCTCTCTTGTGCTGAGGTGCCCAGAACTGGACACAATACTCAAGGTGTGGCCTAACCAGTGCTGAGTACAGAGGGACAATCACCTCCCTACTTCTGCTGGTCACACTAATCTTTATGCAAGCCAGGATGCCATGGGCCTTCTTGGCCACCTGGGCACACTGCTGGCTCATGTTCAGCCACCCATCGACCAGCACCCCCAGGTCCTTTTCTGCCAGGCAGCTCCAGACACACTGCCCCAAGCCTGTAGCGATGCATGGGGTTGGTGTGGCCCAAGTGCAGGACCTGGCACTTGGCCTCGTTGAAGGCCATGCCATTAACATTGGCCCATCTATCCAGTCTATCCAAGTCCCTCTGTAGAGCATCCCTGCCCTGAAGCAGATCAACACTCGCACCCAAACCAACAAGGTTTCAATAAGTCCAGTTCCTATGACATTTAGAAAGTAAGCCCATTACAGTCTAGGCAAGGGGCTACCAAACATGTGGCCATCCAACATAGGAGAGAGCATCACCTCAAAGCTACCACACGGCCACTGAGTCCATCACAGAGGTGCGGCTTGGAAGAGCGTGGCAGCTGAGGATCACTGGCAAACCCAGGTCTCCTCATACGTTCCCATTCCCCAACCACTCCACTATTTTGTTCCCAGTGTGCAGGGTGCCACTCATCATCCTTGTCACCATCTCTATCCTGATCATCATGGCAGGAGCCAACACAGCACGCACCAGCTTTACCCACAGTGATTAACTGACCCTAGCACTTAAATGTTTCTCAACCAGTGCCCCAGAAAAAGCTGGAGATGGGCCTGTGGTAACAGTTGTAATTTTTAAAACTGAGGTAAGGTAGTGTTAAGGGATGCCTGAACCTTACAACCTCTAGGATTTTCAGTCAATGACATCCACTGCTCACTAATCCTTTCCATAGGCACCTGTACAGACCCCCTGTACCATCTCCAAGCAGCCCTCCTTGGTGGTTGCAGTGTATCCCTCATACTGTAGGATGTCCTGAACCAACATTCGCTTGCAACTCAAAATGTAAAATGTGCAAGGACCAGCCCACCTCAAGAAATGTCACCTTCTGCACTCAGTGCAAATGGATAGGCATGGGAACATGTTATTATTTCTTTGCTGCTAGCAGTTTCTTTTGCTTTGCATACTCTCTTCTCACAGCATGACCTTACATACCCTCCCATAGCCTGTCCTTGCCATCTAGAAAAACAAACCAGTTGAAGATGCGTCTGCAAAATCATATTTGTTACCTACTCCAAGGACAATTTTCAAGCCTGGGGAACACCAAACCCAGCATCACAGGAACTGCCATAGTGGGAAATCTAGTTTCTTTAATTCCCTCCTGTCTGTTCTAAAACCGAGGAGCAAATGATGCCATTCGAACCTGCCTTTCAGTTCTTGTTCCATAGCACTCTGCCTTGTGCCCTGTTTTACAGGATGCTTTACACCGCTTCCCAGACTTTTGTATCACTTTTCTGTACTTGCTGCTATGACCTGTACTGCCATAACCCCTACAAGTTGTAGCTTGACAGGGTGATCAACTGCCTCTTGGCAGTCTTGACTTTCTTTTGACTGTGTCTTTTTGGGGTAACTGGAAAACTTTTCCACACAAGAAAATACAGCTAAGATGCACACACCTATGATCGGTTCAGAGAAGACATAAGACAACAGCAGGCTCTCAAAGTACAGTTGTTGAAGGTTTTTTTCACCACATGATTAGACACTGAACTTCCTGCCTTGGCATATGGCTCACATGAAATTGAAACAAAAATGTCAAGAAAATTTGCCCTGCAATCAGGTAATTCCATAAATTAGGTAAACCTAAAACTATGGGAGTTTCTGGCTACTGTCACTGGTAGCACTTTTCTCTCCTGGAGACAGATCCTTGGCCCCAGCATGGCCAGTTTCTGCTTTTGATGTCAACCACTTCTCTTTCCCTTACTTCCCTTCCCCAGTATTAACGCTTCCATTATACCTGATAAAAAATAGCAATAATAATAGTAATGACAGCAGTAGTAATGATCATCAAGAACTTTCCTTCCATTAGCTAATTTGACCTTTCAACAGCATAGGAGGACAGCAGGAAGTAATGTTCCTAAATCAGAGAGGAATAAAACCAGAAGCAATGTTTATGTAACTTTTCCAGGGTCACAGAAAGAATCACACATTAGTGCTGGAGTTTCACTCTCAGCTCTGACTGACAGGTCATGCTGTACTGATCCCAAATGAGACTTGGTCCCTTTAATATTGCTACCATGTCCCCAGCACTGAGCCATTTTCTCTCAGGGCAATTTTCCCTGTTTTACAACCAAGAGGAGCTGCTCTTGGACACCCTTCCATATGTATTTCTGGTTCCCTTCTTGTCTCCAGGGTTTTCATTCTTCTCTATTTGCTGTGACTGTGCTCTCCCTCATTGTACTATCATTTCCCTTTCTTTCTTTTACCCTATATTCCCTACTTCATCATGCTCCTCCTTCCTCCCTGAGCCTACTCATGCAAACTAATAACCACTAAATAATCTATATCTGGGAGAGAAAAAAAAAACAGATGATGCAGCAGAGCCACGCTTGGTGAACTGACTGAAGTTCTTGCCAGGCATTCAAGAGCTGTCTAAGGGATTTAGGTATTCACTTCTCACTCATTTTAATGAGAATCAGACATGAAAATTTTTAGGGACTCTTTGAAGATCGAAGCTAAGAGCAGCCAACAGCAATTAAAACACAGTTCAACACCAAGAGAAGCGTCCTTTGGGGCCAGAGAGGACCGATGGCATCCCTAGGTAATGAGAAGGAAATGCTAACGGACTCTCCAGGAGTAGCTGGGCCAGTTCATCACAGCACAGCAGCTCCGTGGTTTTGACTCACTGCCAGGTCACACAGACTCCACAATAACGCAGCGAGAACTCCCCTCGGACCAGATAATGGCAACAGCGCATGGCTTAGAGTGACAGTGCCAGTACAAAAGGGGAATTTTACAGTCCAAGCCATTGTCATCACATCACACTTAGCAAACCCTTTCCTTACTCCCCCAGCCTTCTATAATTATTAAAAAATCTTCTCAAGTGAATTTAGTGCCCATGAAAGATGCCAGGCTCATAGCCCTGGAGATTCATTTTCCTTGCCTACAGATCAGTTTGTTAACCTTCCTCTCTGCCCCCTTCTCCCCACTGCACCTCCAGAGGGTTTTAGCGCTTTCTTGAAGGAAGTGCCTCTTGGAGACAAAAGGAAGACTATTTTTCTGAGATCCTCAGTGCTGTTGCTGAGATGGTTAGCTCCACAGATCCAAGTACAGCAGCTCTTTTTTAAAAATGGGCATTTGTGCAGCAGAATGTATTGCTTCTGGTCCCCCATGCACTGGAGCACAGGAGTACATTGTATAAAGGCACTGCTATCTGCAGGACTGGTGTTCATGTGAAGATCACTTCATGGCACCATCTACGGGAGTTTTCTTGCCCCAAATTGACCCATGAAAGAATTCCCTGGCAGCATTTTCTGTGACACTACTGTAATCCCCATATAGTAAAGACTCACAATCAAACACTCAGAAATTATCAAAAAACCACAGGAGAGAGTGGAGCAACCAGTTTCAATTTCAGACAGGAAGAATTAGTATCTTAAAGATCAAAGTGTCCATGTACTTCTGACCACCATCCATCTACTGCTGTGCACACATACGTGCATATACACATGGTCCTGTGACTTTGGGCCAGGACAGCCTGGCTGAGCATTTGAGAACCCACTCGCCACAAACCCACATGAAAGTGTGCAGCCTTAGCTCTGCACAAGCATTTTCCTAAAGAGCATCCTACCAGGCTATCCAAGTGTAAAAGCACGGGAACTGAAAAGCCTGTCCTTGCTCAGGCCTTGTGGATGTTTTGCGGGGCTTCGTGGTCTTAACTAGGAGCAGCAGAGTGATGGAGCCATAGCTAAACGGCTTTAGTAGGTTTGTTCAAATCCCTCACCCTGCAGTCTGTATCCTTGTCCCCTGCTGCCACCCTGCGGCAGTTCCAAATTCAAGGGATAACTGCTTTTCTCTGTGCTATTTGTATCTCATTTGTAGCTGGTGGCACTCAACCATTAGGAATGCTTTTCTAATGATGGGCTAAAAGAACAGCTCATGTAGTGTTATTGAGAAGAGGTGTGAAACCCTGTATGCTCAGTCCTAAGTTCACTCTTCAAACCTACAGGTAGTTCTTTTTTCCGTAACATGAGTTATGCATGAGCAGTAAATTAATCTGAAAGGCCACTCAATTATTATGGTTTTGAAAATAGAGCAGCTGCTGCACTTAAGCCAAAGTGACCACCTCAAAGGTTCAAAGGCAGAGGCGTGAATAAATTTTAAGGTGTGGAAAAGAAAGAATAAACTGTCAAGCAGTGGCATTTGCCTTATTTCTTAATTTAGATACTGAAAACCCAGTCAGACTCTCCTCTGTCTAATTACAAAATAAGAGAAAGAAGGTTCTGACATCTTCAGTCTGTCTGTCTGGTATCTGTCAATCCTTCCTGCTTCACCAGCCATTCCTAGCTTCACCTACCAGTTTGTCCTGAAAGCACCTTAGGCTACTAAGCCCTGGGTAACATTCATGTTAATAAGCAATGAATTCATTTTGTTTGTGCTCCGTGTCAACTCTTTAACTAGTGCCCAAGAGGCCAAGTGCACCCAAATCCCCTGCCCACGTGTCAGCTTAAATGTCTTCAACCTGCACAGGGAGGGCTTTTCACCAGCTCAAGAAAATGCTGGAGCAATTTTGAAAGTAAGATGATAAAATCAGGCTTAGCTAGTAATTAGCAAGGCATTTCATAGCAATCCAGAAAATTTCTTGCTAATTTTACACTGCAGACGTGGATGCTAATAATACAAAACCAGCTAGGGAATGCAAGGAAGCATATTTGTTCTCTCCCACCTTCAAAAAGTCCCTTCATATGTGGGTGACAGGGAAAGGTACTCCCTAAAGCCACTCTCACAACAGTAAGAGCCAAGAAGCTAGTGCCTGCTCCCCGTGTTTCTTGTACACATATCCTGACAGGCTCCCATGGGAAGGGCTACCAGTCCTTATACAGTACAGTCTGTTTTCCTAAGGTCCAGCCTTTGTCCTCTGAAGAGGGAAACAAGTTTTTCCCCAGGCTCAACGGTTCGCTCAGCAGACACAACCTTCCCAAACCACTGCAACTCATACAGATGTGCAGGGCTGAGCATGGAGCTCAGATTCCAGAATATCCCCCAGAAAATCAGGCAGCTCAGGCAGTAAGGCTCTGCTCTGTTATCTCGTCCCAGCTGTATTAGCAACAGTGAAGTTCATTAAGAGATGTGCATAGCACCTAGCCCTCTCCCTGCTTGAATCCTCTGACGCAGCCACATCTTTCTTGGAACATCCTTATCAAGCCCTTCTTTTCAGGAAGGGGATTTATAATTGTGTTTCAATTATCAAGGCAAACACTTCTAGGCAAAACTATTTCTAGCTGCAGTAGACACATAAATGAATTTAGCTACAGTTCTAGTTGAGGCATTTCCAAGTTTTCAGAGGCAATGATGCTGTCAGGTGCCATGGAGATGGATGAGGCAAACATACCCATATAAACATGAGACATTGCCCACTGTTTTCCTCTTTTCTGCATGCCAGAGAGCTCTTGCTCTTAAGCTGGTCATTTGAAACTGTTTTCTGTGTGAAAACACAGAATATTCAATACTCAATGCTGATGGCTGCTAACTTACTGGAAGCTTATGATTCCACCTTGCCCTGCATCTAAAATACAGGACTTACATCTACCAGTATGACACGTAAATGCCTTTCTGGAACAAGGGTTTCAAATCTTGTTCTGTCATATGGGCCAGGGGAAAGTCCACCACATGCGTCTCAAATACAAACTGAAAATGTGCATTCCCTTCCTGCCTTCTCCCCCACTGGGTACCATTTCCTGGTTTATCACAGTTCTCTCAAGTCTTTTTTGCTGCTCTTCCATTTCCAAAAATGTCACTGAAAATAAATTGATATGAGATTCCCACTAACAAGGCAGTGTGAAATGACCTCTTTGGCCACCAGCAGTGAAAGGCCTTGATCTGAGGAATGAACTGGATTACAAAGGCCATGAGTACTGCTAGGCTTACTCCAGTTTTATACTTAAACTAGAGGTGCACACAAAAAGTGACCTAACTCCTGCACCATGAGGAGGCCCCTTTGACTTGTTAGTTTCCTCTATTCTTGCATGTAGTTTTGGGTCCCAGAAGTATCAGCATTAAAGACACAAGGTGATGTATGAATGTGTCTGAGCGTAGCTGGACTGAGTACAGGGAGAACTTTACATCTGAATATTGCACAACCTTTTTCTTTTTCTTGGTTTCAGTCTGAAGCACCAAAGAACCATGCTCCTGCTTCATGGATGAGGGGAGCTGTCAAGAGCACCCACAGGGGCCTCATTCCCCGGCAGAAGGTAAATCAGTCTGTCGGCCAGGATCAGCCCTTCTCAGAGACGGTTCCCCCTCTGAAATCCATTTGATTGATTTTACAGAGCCTGTTTTTGTGACTGTGCAAAGACTGCTCAGAACACTACCTGAATGGTGCAAAGGGGCTCACTGCATGTGCTGTTTACTCAATGCACTGGAAACTTTACTCCTGCATCTTGGGGGTGGGGAGAAAAAAGAAAGGGAAGGGAGCAGAAATAACTAGAAAGGAAGGGAATGTGCCTGCTAAAGCCAGGCACTACACATTGGCTAAACCTCATTTCTTTAATTGCCATAGCTCCAGGGGCTAAGGCAGCAGGCACATGTTTTTATAAGCTGAATCATACATTAATGAAAATCCCAGGACATTCCTGTAAGAGCACAGGCATTAGTGGCAGCTGGGACGCTGGCCAAATTCCAGTGAAGGTAACGACATTCTGTTTCCCTATGGTCTCCCCGCCGCTTCAATGAATACGGTCAATTGTTTCAGCTCCGAGTCACTCTGCAGCGTCCCCGAGGTCAGCTGCCATACCCACACCGTCCCGTACCGTTCTCTGGGATATCCTTCTCACTTAAGGAATCTTTGCAGAATTTAAAAATAGGTCCTGTGAATGATGAAAATGTCCCTTCTGGCAAACAAGTTTGCAACAACAGCTATGAGTCAAACAAGCTGAAGAAAACTTTAGGATTGCGTAAAAGTTCTAAGAGGAAAGAACAAAAAGTACACTCAAAACCTCGAGGCAGAAATATTGTGGCAAGCACTGCTTGGGCTGTTTGGAATTAGTTTAACCAATATAATTCTGGGGACTTGACCAAGCCTTGCTAAACTCAGTATAGGTCTTTTCCATTTAATGGGCTTTGGATGAAGCCTATACAGAAGCATTGTTGAGAGAAAGGTTCTTCCACAGCAAGAAGGCTTGGAATGGGTATTTCTCTCTGCTATGACTACAGATGGCCTGTAATCATTCGTCAAGGCTTCCAAACCCAAAGCAAACACACACTTTGAACCCTGAAACTGGCAGCCTCCTCTCTATAACAGCCCTATCCACTACCCCAGAAAGTAGCCCTGACTGTGCTAGGCCTGGCTTAATCCAAGCAGCAGTGAGCAGTGATTCACAAGTCTCACTCTGTTGCTGTCAGCTGTGCCACCGAGCCTATGCATTAAAAACATCCAGAACTTAAATTATGATCTAAACTTCGGGAAAGAGTTTTTCCAGTTTTCTTCACACCAAGCACCACCACAGCCCTTCAATGGTACCTCCACCAGCACTACCTAGAGAGCAAGGTACTGCGCAGAGGGAGAGCAGCAAGGCCTGTGATGTGACCATGGCCTGACATTCACAAGGTTGATGGCAGGGTGTCTCATGGAAGGCATAATTTTTAGAGATATCCTCTCTCTCAGAGGGACTGTCATTAACCTGGTAAGTCAAAAGCAGGCACTGTCTAGTCTGATAGAAGCAGACTAGATTGAACATATGAAAACTTTGGATGAGCTTTAAAGACTTCAGATCACGTTCAAAGACCCTGGCAGGAGAAGAGCAAAACCACAGGGAAATGGAAAAACAAACCTGAGGGCTGTCAGTCTGACTTCCCAGCTGTCCCAGCTAATATTGAACTGCTGCTGCTTATTCTCACCCTTGCCAACATAAAAATTAAAACTGTACAGTGCTGTCCCTTTGAAAAGCTGCACAGAGCAACAGTTACAGGAAAACTCCCAGCATCTGTTCCTCAAGCTGAATTGGGACTGGAGCCAGCTGACCCTCTTTTGTTCAATCTCCTTTTTGCTGACAGGACAGCCCCCCAGATTTGAACAGAGGCTTAGCAGTTGGATTCTCTCCTGCATTTTGGCCTTTACTGGGGCAAGGATTAACGCCTTAATCACATGTATAGCCAAAATACGGAGTTCCTCACTATGTATGAAAACAGTGCAACGATGGTGGCAGACTCTTGACCGTTACTGTTGGCACAATAGTGGATCCTAGAGTTCCCCCCCAGTATTACAGCTGCCAACAGTATGCTTGTGTATGTCTTTACAGAGCTAAAAACCACACAAAGCATAGACAGGGATGGAGTGCTAGGTTATCAGTCTCTCAGGTGAAAGCACGGGCAGACTGAGGGATTTGCTGCTTGTATAAACCAGCCTGCACATGATCTAGAAAGGCCCTGTGTTTGCCTCCCAGGTTGCCCTTCTGCTTATTTTTCCTTTTCCTTAAAAATTCACTCAGGAATCCCAGTCTTGATGGAACAGAAGGTAAATACAATAAAGCTGTCCTCCTCGCCTGCATACTAGTATTGCTCCCCAAATCAGTAAGACAAAGAGATGCATTTTTAATAGGCCTTGTTGCACCAGAGTCAGGCTTCTTTAACCGGTGGCTCCAGGAACACGGAATTATGTTTCTTATAGTGCTCAGCTTCTACACTTCCACCAGCTCATGGTAGCTGCAACGGGACAGCTGGAACAGCTGCACACTGACCTTTACCTGAATGCCTAGCAGAGGTCTGTGACGACCTGTGCCACAGCGCTCAGCTCTGTGCTAAGTACTGAGGGAGTCCACATTGCTTTGAGTGCTCTTGCTGCACCCTGAGAGACCAGAACTATTCCTGGTGGCTCACTCCAACTTACCTTCTAGGAAACACTGCTTTTTTCCTCATTGCTTTTCCAAAGCCCCTTTTAAGTGACTACATTCCAGCCATCAGTCTCGCCCAGGCAGTACCTCAGCTGGGATACGCCACTGAGACACCCCTCACGTCCCAGGACTTTGGCTGGCTACAGAGCTCTTGCAAAACAGGTCCTCTATACTTGCCACTTCTATTGTCACCATTTGGATGTCCATCTATTGGGAAGTTAGTTTCAGTTATTGATAAAATGTATGCATATAAAGAGCACAAGGCAGACGTGGCTTTCAGATAAGGCCAGGTGACTGTGGCCAGCATATGATCTCAGTCTGCCCATCAAGGGAAGAGATGCTTTTCACTCAGCCATGTGCCTGACATACATATCGTCACCCAACTGCCCAGCTGTCCTGATTGATTAACTAAGTGGGTGCTGAAGGAACAGCACATAGTGCTTAGCTAATTACACCGGCCAAGATCTTTTGTTCTGCTACCACTGGATCGCCTCAATTGATTCTTTCAGGCCTTAAACAGCTTTGTGGGCTGTATGCCTGGGTAGAATAAGGTCTTTTGTCATACTTTAATGAAACAAAATGTCTTAAATCCTCTCCTTCTCCCTGCACTCCAAGTAGCAGCAAGGGTAGCCTTGGTACAAGGACAGACGTATGTGGCTGATCAGTATCTGTCAACTGCTTTCTGGAGTGATTAAAAACGCACTCCTCTCCCCACATGAGCATACTCCTCCCACTAGGCTGTCAGAGCTCACATGCTTCACCACATCGGCTATCTGGCCCAGCAGTCTGTCAAAGGTATGTATTGTCACCTCCATCTCCACGGGCTACAGGGGATTTATAGTTTTGAAGAACTTCTTCTAGAACCCTGATAGGCTCTGTCAGATAAAAAAGTGTTAAAAACAATCACATGGAACAAATAAATAAATAAATAAGTTTCAGATATTTGCACATCAATAGTACAGTTCAGCTGTTAAAACCTTCAGCAACTTTGTCTAGCCCCAACCCCTGGATACACACACCTTTCATAGAAACTGAGTCATCTAGAGGCTAACACTACGGCATTGATATCAAACGAGCTCTGCTTCGAACCAAACAGCATTACTTCCAGGGTCTGCCTTTCTTTTCCATCCTTTCAGTTAAGTGATCTCTTCTTGGTGATCAGGACTGTATCTTGCTGTGTGATTTAGTTCTGCCTACAGTAAGATGCTCCTCAGAGCAAATCATGCTCTTTCTGCTCTCCTGAGAGCAGGTGCTTTCTTAGCACTAACACAGTCATAACACCAAATACAGCCACCTTGGCACTCCACTGATAGCTTTATAAGTTAAATGTAAGCATGCAATAAGATTTTTTTTTAAACTTTTCTCATTTTACCTCTCAAACATATTAATGGTTTCATTCCTGATCTCACCTTCCTTTCTCTACAAGATACTGAGAGCAGACATTATCAATTCAAAAATAGCTAGAGGGATGGTAGGAAGCCAGAGAAGAATCTGTTTCAGTTTCTATGAACAAATACCTTACAAGAGGTTTTGTCAGAAAAAGTCCAACCATACCTGGTGGGGTTAAATACTGAATCCTAGTGTTGAATTCTCACAGCTAATCACCTTCCTGCCCAGAAGTACTATTAAGGTGGGTGCTGAGCAACTCATAGAAAATCTTGCAAGAACAAATCACTTGTCAGTGCAAATCACTTGAAAATTTGTCCACAGAAAGCCTTTGATGTACCACCTTTCAAAGATTTTACCATCTGTGTGACTCTGAGAAAGTAGTTATAGGCTTTTCACATCTTCTTTGTGAACTTTTAACAACTTCTGCAAGGACATAAATGACTCATACAGTTTTCATGCAGTTGGTCAAGTCTGTAAACCCCATAAGCACCATGAGATAAATTTCTAGACAATGCTGCCAGAAAAAGTGGTTGCAAACATTCAATGTAACATAGGGTCATGACTGATTAATTCTGACATAAACCAATCTGAATTTTTCTTTTCTTAAATAAAAATGAAATCCCACCTTCAGTTTAAAATTCCCAAGGATTAAGAAGGTGCTGTGACAGAGGCTTGGTTAATTGTTCCACTGATAAATATTGTTTCACAAATAAAAAGCTACCCCATGTATCTAATCACATCTTTTAGCTTCAGCATCCCACTACGGGTGATGTACATTTTGTAGTTAAACTGAAAACACTCAACACACAATTTAAAACATGAAGTATCAGGTTTGGCAGTGTCTCACTGAAGTCCTCCACATAATGTCTGCTATTAAATTAACCCAATAAACTTCAGTATATAACGAACATTTTGTCAGCGCTGTCTAGAGTCATTAAACCTGGCATATCCTCCTAAAGCACAACGTCGAATGCAGATGTCATGACCAAACTAGAAACTGACTGAGTTTTGCTCCATGTGCCCATTCTCCAGAGCTGATTATTTTTCAGCTGGCTGAGATTCAGGTGTGAACTAAAGTGATTACTAAATGAAAAGACTCTTATCATTCATTTCTGTGCTCATAGCCCCTAAACAATTTTGCCCTGACACTTGCCAATAACATTGTAATAGCTCATAATACATGTTTCATCACTTACTGAGACTGATGACCACAACTCTTAATTTCAAAACCCATTTCTTTTACAAAGTAATGGACCTAGGGAAGAAGAGAACACCTTGGGGCTAACAAGCAGCTGTTAACCTACCGTGACCAGAAAATAAAGGCATACTGCCCTTTTGTAACTCCTGTTTACACTGAATGGTCTCCATTTTTTGGTCTCCAAGATTTGTTCCCTTTGAGTTAGAGAAAGTTGGTTTGATTGCCAGTTTGGCATGTCTGAAACTCTAATTGTCTTGTTTCCATTTCACACATCATCAGCACAATAACATTTCTAGTACTGGAAGACAAATGCTAGTTTGACTGATAGGGCAGACTGAAATACAACCAGATAACCTGCAGGTTTTTTGCAAGTTAAAATATAGCTTTTCCCTGGCCCAATAAAAATTAAGACTCTAGTAAAACTGTGACTCCAGTGCTTTGGTTCAAAACTATTGTTTAAAACAATGGCTTTTGCCCAAATACCCACAGTGTGCTTAGGTGTTTGCCAACTTTGGAGATACTCTAGTATCTCCTCAAACCAGGACATCATGTTCTCATAAATGCTTCTTTCATTCAGGAAGTACAGATAAGAAATCAATGCAGAGCAGTATAAAGGCCCAGGTGCCCAAACAGATGCAGCTGAAATCGGTTTGAAGTTTGGCACCAAAATACTACCACATTTTAAAATCTTGCATTGTCCATCTCCTCGGCAGAAGGTTCAGAATTTGTCCATAGGATTCCCTGAGTTCAGGGAACTAAAGCCGTGTAGCGCATAGAGCTGAGCTCTCCCGGGTCATGTTAACGGGACTTTGAAGGCATTGGAGTTATTCTGGTTTCCTTGGGCTGGAAATGTATCTGGATGATCACCCAGCTCCTTTTCTTGGCATGTTTGCACCTCATACGTAAAAAGAAACCGCAAGTGCTTTCAGCAGATTAGGTTTTCCCATGCCCACGGAGACCAAAGACTATGCCAGAACAGCAAACATCACAGCAGCATTTCACATCCTTGGTAACTCACAATCAGCAAAGAAGAAATCCAATACCAGCCAAGTCAGTACAAAGCTAAGAAAAAGAACCAAAAGAGAACTTGCCAGTTCCAGTGATCTTAGTTACCCAGCAAACCACCTCCTTCTCTCATCAGAAAGCACGATCTCCCGCTGGCTTCATTCTCCTGCTGTTACTCTTTGAGTGCCATGAAATCACAACTGACAAACACCTTTTGTGGAGCCAGGTTTCCGCTTCTTCCAGATGATATTTACTCAGTAGCTTTCACAAAGATGAAACACTAAGGAACATCCCACAGCTGTCACTTCACCCCCACACTCACCGTCATCCCTGACTATCTGCCTGCTTGGCTCCACCAACTGCCCTTCCAGTGCTTAAAGGCCTCAGGAGAAAGCTGACGCATTTGGCAACTCCACCTTTTTGTCTGAAGTGTCAGGCTAAGATGTAGATAGAATAAATAGTAATGCTGGTACTTGACACTGCTTGTTCACCCTCTCACAAGGAGGAGAAAGAATCATAGGGGAATACTGCCTGCTAATAAAGCAGAGCACAAACAGTTACTGCAAGAGGGTTTCAAGCACTCTATTAAGCATTGTGCAAGTTTACATATACATAAACCCCAAGGGGGAGGACTTAAGACACATAAGCATATACAACTGTGAGATTTATATGGTCAAATTGTTGGGAATAAATCAGATGCAAGCATAAGTGAGAAGCTGAGAGTCCCTATAAATTATCTAGACATTCAGAATCAATGCAGCAGAAAAGAGGATAGAGTTCAAATATATAACCTATTGTTTTCTGCCCTCAGCGCTAAGAATAAAAAGCGCATGAAACAGCAAGAGCTGAACAGCACACACAGTGACTTTAGGTTAATTACCGTGTTTCATTATGCACACCAGAATCTCAGTCCATTCTATAGCACTGGATCTTGCAAAATACTCTTGTCTCATACCATTCTTGACAGCAGCTTTTTGTACTGTATAGACGCCCCATCCATAGCACAGTCTATGAAACTTCCGGCTTTGGGACCATGTGAGTATCCGCGCTGTTGCATAATCAAATTCTTTTGTGGTCCTTTCCAGTCTCACAAGCAGACAGGGAACTGCCTGGTCTTTAAGTAAATGTCAGCCAACGCATACTTCTTCTTTTTGACTTGGGGTGAGGATGAGCAATGCTCCTTGCCAAGCCTGCCCTTTCAAAGGGAAGACTCCACTCTGAAGGAAACTTGTGTGGCTCCAAAAGAACTCGCTCAGCTGAATGACTTGATGCATTTATTAAGTTTCTCTGCATTTTTTCCCTCCTCTCTGAACTGTCAGTCCAGAAGTTGGATGTACTGCTGAAGCAGCGCATGGAATTCTGTTAGAAAATCGTGTCACTTCTATTACCACTTTCCTTCTGCCAAATTTCTATCCCCAAAGCCAACTTTCTAGGAACAAATATAACAGGGCACCCTACGCTGGTCTTGCTGGCCACCCTTCCTCAAAGAGCAGGGTAAGACAGGGAAATCTCACTGCAACTACTGCAAGTGAATTTTCCAAAAGGCCTAATCTGAACGACAGCTAGAAAATTCTTTCCTCTCAAACTGTTGCTAAGCATTGTGCCTGAGCTTTAGGCCTAACACTGCCTACCTGAATTTCCTTTGTGAGGCAGCCATGGGCACACAGTCATTAGTTTTGTACCTTAGGGACGCATTAGTCACTCTAGAGAAAAGAAAGAGTGAAAGAAAAACACAGGCCAATTTCTCAGCTGAGATCCCGATGTCATTCCAGTAGGATCAATGTGTTGATTTACATCAGCTAAAGCACTGGCCTCAGGGAATCATTCCTACATGCACTATATTTGATGAATTTGATTAATCAGGTAGCTTTGGTGAGAGCGACAGAGGAGGCAAAATTGACCCAGCATCTAATGAAAAAGTCACATGGCTATTCAGCATCATACACGTTTTCCTTCAGAACTCAAAGGAAAAGGCCATATTTTATTTCTGTAGCAGTAATGAATTCTACTTTATCCACACAATTCCTCTCTCTTTTTTCTATTTTTCCCTAGACAGAATGATCCTGTAAGCATGCCCTTTCCCTGGCTGTGAACTAAGCCAACCCAGCTGACAGCACTACTCCATAATTTTCCCTGTTTCCAGCCCTAATTGCTTTGCTCAAGTTCCTTTCCACCCATTTAGGGCTCAGTCATTGTCATCACCTATGGAAAGAGAAGTCTCAGTGTGCTGAAATAAGCTCAAACCAGCTCCTTTTAACTCTGAGAGGGAGTTGAGTAATTTAAATCCCATCCCAGATGAGGCAGACCTTTTCACAAGGTCTGTCCTCTCTGTCCTATGAAAAGTCCCCTTGTCAGAGCTCAGGCACAGCTCCCAAACCTCTTTCTCCTATCACCAGCTAATTCAAACTCCAGCTGTTGCCTAGGGGGAGGCTGGGGGCATGAAGCAAAGGTTTATCAGAGAGGAGAGAGGTTATTTCCCCTGATGCTGGGACAGAAACAACTCAGATGAAAAAAAAAATGCTGTCTTTTGATGCTATAGCGCAGGTTTGGGATATTGGCCAACTCCCAAGGGCTGGCCTCAGATGACTTTGCCGTCATCTCTCAGTTTCTCCAGGCAGAGAGCAATGCTCATCCTTCACACTTAAATAGCTAGAGCCAAATTCTGCTACAGTTAGGTCAGTGTGCAGCAGAAGAAATACCACTGACGTTTCACTGACTCGTTCCAGGTTTACCTCAGGCCAATTTCAAGAGCAGTTTTCCATCCTGAGGGTTCATTGTGCCCCTCACAGATGCACTCAGCAGTCCTACTTTTAAAGCCCTCACTGTGCAACACTTCAAAAAGCTCTCTGTGTCCATTTTAGTCTCATGGCCCACCACCTGCAACTTGTTTGCATTTATTATTATAAATATTAATTGCTTATTATTGTTTTACCTTGTTAGGTGCTACCATTGAAAATGTCTGCTCCCGTCAGGCCTCTCCCATGTGTCAGGGGGCAGAGCTCAAGCAAGAGTATTTTCCTACAGTGCTTTAGTCCTGAACTCGTGATATATGTGTTGCTGATCCAAATCCTCAGCTTGCAAACTGCGTGCTGTCCCATAGCAGGTTGCTTTGATGGTGTAATATTGAGAGGGTGGGTGCAGCGGTGCTTTGCATCACAAAAAAATGACTCTCTATAAACCATATATTACTGAAAAACCTGAGCTGACAATTTACACACCTTACTGCTGCAGGCACTGTAGACAGAAAGTGTGTCATGGCAGAGTTTAAAATATGATTTCACCCTCAATAGCCTGCCCCAAAACAAAAGTGAGACAAAAGATGGCTGACTGCTGATCAGAGGTAGCATTGGACTTTAAGCACAAGTTCCTTGGTCCTCCCACAGGGCCCGTTTTCATGAACCATACTGCTTTCCTCACGGCCCAGGAATTAAGCTGCACAAAACCATAGTGGAGAAAGGATCAGGCCTGTAATCTGGGTTCACTTTTATTATTTGTTCCTAATCTCCCTTCAGTTCCCACACAGGTTTTGAAGTATCGATCACCCCATAGAAAAAGCTTAAAATGAACAATGGATTCACGGTTAATGAGTCTCTGTACCTCCATTCACCTCACTTGAGACCTTAGAGTGAGAAAGTTAAGTGCTACTGTACAAGCTCAAGTGACTGCTCACCATTTCCTTAATATTTCATCTCTTTGTATTTTGTAGTTTGCCTTATTCTGAGGTAATGTTTGTTCTTCCAGAGAGCGGTTATTGTGGTAAACTGATATCAAACCAGCAGTGTGGGAAATGAGATTTCACTGCACTTCATCTCCTGTTCTTTAATACTTCATTCAGGAAGGCAACATGGACAAAAAAAAAAAAAGAGTCAATATCCTCCTGCTACTGCAGTGATAACAACCCCAGATCAATACCAGCAATATTTCCATTTAAACTAAGGAATGGACAATACTGAGAGACACAGAGATGTGTAGGATGGTCTTTAAAAGAAGGAAGAGGTGATCCACTTGAGGATGAACCTCCTGATGTTGAATGAAATTATGCTGATTTACACCAACTTAAACCTGACAGAGCCTATTCATCCCACCTGAGTGGGGAATTCTTGTGCCTTTGGCACATCAATTTTAGCCAAAGGGAATGAAAAGTCATCCAAGCAGTTTTTATTCTTGTTTTTATTTCTCCTTTAGCATCATCCCCCTTTAGCATTATCCCATCTCCTTTAGCATTATCCCCCTGTACTCAGCACTGGTGAGGCCACACCTTGAGTATTGTGTCCAGTTCTGGGCACCTCAACACAAGAGAGATATCAAGGTGCTGGAGCGAGTGCAGAGGAGGGTAACGAAGCTGGTGAGAGGCCTGGAGAATAAGGCTTATGAGGATTGATTGAGGGAGTTGAGGTTGTTTAGTTTGAGGAAGAGGAGGCTGAGGGGAGACCTCATCACTCTCTACAACTGCTTGAAAGGGCATTGTAGGGAGGTTGGTGCTGGTCTCTTCTCACGGGCAATGAGCGACAGAACAAGAGGGAATGGCTGCAACCTGCAGCAGGGTAGGGTTAGGCTGGACATTAGGAAAAAATTCTTCCCAGAGAGAGTGGTCAGTCAGTGGAATGGGCTGCCCAGGGAGGTGGTGGAGTCACCACCCCTGACTGTGTTTAAGAGTAGATTAGATGTGGTGTTGAGGGATCTGGTGTAGGGGAGAACTTGTAGAGTAGGGCTGATGGTTGGACTTGATGATCTCAAGGGTCTCTTCCAACCTGAATGATTCTATGATTCTATGATCATCCTGATCCCTATTCTCTCTTCAAACCCAGGCTCCATTTCTTCCCCTTGTCCCTCCTTGATGCCACTGAGTCTCTCTCTCTCTAGTGATTTTCTATAGCAGGAATGATTTAACTTCCAGCATTTTTTCCTAATGGAAGAGATATTGTATTCTTCAGTGTGCACAGCCCTTGGGCACATAAGCATCTTCTGGTGTTGTCTGGGCATTTGGACACCAAGGTCTCTAGGAACACAATTCTTTTCTGTTTGCTCACCTTCCTCACACCTTTAAGCACATTTTGCTTTATCCACATAAGTAATGCTAGAGAAAATAATGAGATTTCTGAGCTGAAAACAGACTGGACCCCACTTGTATGTTTGTAGAACTCTACTATCCAAAATTGTGGAAGAAAAATCTCCTTTTGCTTTTGCAATTATGGTTCTTTATGGTTAATATAACTCTCTAAGAATGTTTTCTAGTCTAATCTTGCTGACTAATCTTTCTTCTTCTAAAGTGTTAATCTTGCTTTAGGAATAAATGTGTGATATTGTGTTAGAAAAGCCAATCAACTGCTCAGGCTTTAGCTGGGAAGCAATGTGAGTTCCCCTTTGTACAAGCTCTTCTCAAATGTGATTGTTTCCCCAGTGTCAAATTCCATGGATTTTAGCAGCTGAATGGGTACAAAATTTGACATGGTCAGAAACGTGTGCTTATAAAAACTTATTATCATTGAATAGCTGGTGCATTCTTGGTGCACTCATGTGCAAACTACACTTTGCTGGCTGGCATCACCTCTGGGCCTCATTAGCACACACACGCACAGAGCCCAAAGAGGTCTGGCTTGTGCTCCCATCCCCCTCTCAAACACCGTTTTGCCTGTTCCCATGTTTCCCTTAGGGAGGAGCAAGCCAGCATCCTGCATACAACCGCTGTCCTCAGTTAACCTTAGAGCTGGCTGAGTCGGTTAAATACCATGACTCCTCAGCCAAAGCGAGCTCTGGGGAGTTAGGCAGCCCTTGAGGGCAATAACTCATGTGCTGGGAATTACAGCCATCTCAGTATTTAACTGAGAACAACGCTGGGCAGAAACACCGTCTCATGACCTTCCAGCCAACATTTCTGTGGGCTGTTAGAGGGTTACGTCGAGTAGAATCATAGAATCATAGAATTGTCTAGGCTGGAAGGAGTCTTCAAGATCATCTAGTCCAACCATCAACCTAACTCTGATAAAAAAACATCACTAAACCAGGTCACTAAGAACTATGTCATCCTGTCTTTTAAATACCTCCAGGGATGGTGCCTCAACCACTTCCCTGAGCAGCCCATTCCAGTGCTTGATAACCCTTTCAGTGCAAAAATTTTTCCTAATATCCAATCTGAACCTCCCCTGGCACAACTTGAGGCTGTTTGCTCTTGTCCTGTCACCTGTGACTTGGAAGAAGAGACCGACCCTTGCCTCTCTACACTCTCCTTTCAGGTAGTTTTAGAGACTAAGAAGATCTCCCCTCAGCCTCTTTTTCTCCAGACTGAACCACCCCAGCTCCCTCGGCCTCTCCTCATAAGGTTTATTCTCCAGACCCCTCACCAGTTTTGTTGCCCTTCCCTGGACCCTGTCCAGCACCTCAATGTCTTCTTTGTGGGAGTACTAGCTCCCACTCCCACAGCATGCTTCACCAGGCTGACAAAAACCAGCAAGGTGTAGTTAGATGCTGAACAGGGAGTGCACAGTACAGCTGCAGACGGAGCCAAGTGGCTGAGGTGCAGGTCATGCAAAACTGAGCAAAGAGTGATGAAACACATGACAAAGTATCAGTTGTCTAATCTGTGGTCCCAGCGGTGGGAGAGCTACAGGCCTGGTTGGGTGAGGGATGTCTGCATCACTCTGACATGTGCATGTGGCGCCGATGCCAATGGAGCCTCCTGGTTTTAAGCTAGCACAAAGTCAACAGCTTACAGTGAGACAGAAGTACTAGACTGGGATATATACGCCAGCTTTAAGAAAAGCTGCTTCTCTCTCACAAGCTGCTCTCCTGCCTTACACCACCAAAACCTCTTTCCCTGGATTAGTGCTACCCCTAGATTTAGAGCCAAATCTCAGAAGTTATTTGGAATAGTTGAAATAAGGCTTTGGCAACTCAGGCTGAGGGAGGAGGTTAAGCGCTAATGTTGAGTACACAGTGTCGCCTTCTTGGCCTGATCCAGCTCTTCACAACCTTCTGCTCAGAACTGTGCATTTTAGCTCAGGCAGCAGGAACTTCTCTTCTCCTGTGGACGTCCCCTCACTAGTCCTGGGGGTGATGCTCATCACAGAAGAGTAACCTCACAGGGCTCTTTTTCCCTGCCTCCCTCCACTGCAGTATCCATGGGCAAAGGGCCACAGTATTCCCTCTGGGTAGAAAGACACCATGGGTGAGAGCATCTGAGTATAAATAAATAAGAGCAGTAGTAGAGTTCTCAGTACAACAACTAAGGACCAGGGAAACTCTGGTCCCTGGGCACTAACTGTTCCTGCAAATCCAGTTCTCCTCTACTTTGCTTTAAGGATCGCTCATCAATTTTTCCAATGCCCATGTGACTTAGGTGATATTTGAGTAGTGGGAACATTTTCCAAACACATACTGATTCTGATAAGATATTCATTAAAAAGAAAACATCCTGAAGGTCACCATGTTCAAATCATAAAGATTCGATTTTCCAGTTTAAATTCAAAGTTCATTATCTGATTTTAGAAGTTGAAGTTATTTCTGGGAACTGTCAAAGCTAAAACTGTTATTGAAACAAACCATCTGGCTCAAGTGCAAATATTTTTCTAACATCCAGTGACCTGAAAATTCATTTTTCACTAAGCTCCAGTTACCAATAATAAGAAAGAAAGAGAACTATCTTTCTCCCCTACCTTCCCGCAGATTTGTGGCAGCACTACTGACTGGCAATGCAATATCTGGACAGGATGGGTGTTAGATTGGCCCGTGTTTTACAGACAGCCAAGGAGAGTCTCTGATGCTACAGAGCTAATTTAATGGATGTGTATCATAGAGATAGATAAAGAAAGGCCTTTAAAAATGCCTTCCACACACAAGGAAGTGGTATAAGAGCATGGTTATTTTGCAGTCTTGTGTTTCCTTGCTCTTTCCCAAGCATGCCTTGACAATGTCACGCTGTTTACAGCCAAAAGGTATAGATAGCTGAGGATTAGACAAAAGACAGTGCGCGCTTACCCTCTTTACTCAGGTTATGGGAAGAAAAGGGAACAGGACACACAGACCTTTGCTGCAGTGTTCGCCCAGAAGATGCACTCTGAGAAGTTGGAAGTGCAAAAAGGAACCACATTCAGTTATGATAACATTCAGGAGCAAAGACTGTAGGCCTTTGCTATAGCATTCATTTCACCCTGCAGCAATAAATTTTTTGTTCACTTCAAATAAATTAAGGGAACAGAGGAAAATTATTTTCATAAGTGATCTTGCATTTTCCACACCTGTGGCTTGTCTAAGACTTCACTGAATAGATATTATACCAGTAAGAAGCATAAGAAATCCTAGAGAAAAGTTGATTCATTCATCAGTTTGGGTCAGAAAAAGAGGTTATCCAGTAACATCAACTCTGTTCAACTCACCAAGCAGCCAAAATGCCCAACACACACAGACTGAAAGCACATCAATCCTGTATTTAGGTGACAATGCACCTTGGGGATACATAACATCATTTCGTCCATACTATCTGTCACATTCTTCTGCATCAGAGATTGTCACAGTCTCCAAAAATGCATTTACCCATTTGTGCCATTGCTCAGTGTTATTTTCAGAAATGCTTTTTTGGGTATACCTGAAGGGAAAATTGCAAGCCACTGGTGCTTAGTAAAAGGCAGAACTAAGTATCTCCTGTGTTACATTCTGAGTCTCTCAACAGGGGCTTGGGGCATGGATCTCTGCCAGCAGGTATTCAGTTGCAAACACGTCTGAGAATTAGAGAAGGTGACACTGACTCTTTGACATTAAACAAGCCATTTCCAGTCTTTGGCTTGCAACGTGTACATCAACCAGAGAGGATAATGGCTATCAGTGTCCAGGGTTTTTTCTAAGCAGCACACAGCATATCCAGCCGGAATGTAAATGAATACATATTTTTCCTATGAATATTATTATTTCTGAATAACATCTGATCACGAGGCTAGTACTCCTGTGGAGATGCCTTTCTTCCAAATAACCTTCCACGCAGAAGAGCTCAGAAGAGAAGAGACATGCCTTTTTCAGAATCACTGATAATTGAAAAATATTAAGTTAGTTTCTCCTTAATGTGAGGTGTACCTCGACTTCTCAAGTGCAAGAATAACACGGGATTCACTCACCTGCATCCCTGACCTGCTGACCAGCCCTTGCTTCATTCACATTACTCCACAGGCTGCAGTGCATCGAGGAACCCATAAAACATTTTTTGTTATCCACTATAAAACTGTGACAGTAGCCAAGGATGAAATGGATTGGTATTTCTTGCAAGCTCTTAGAGAAAATAAAAATAGCTCTTTGTATGAAAGTAACCCACAGTTCTGAATGACTCTGTGTGTCAGGATTCCTTTGCTGACACCTCTCACACTGGAATAACGCTAGCAACGCTGTATAACAAAACCAAGACTGCATTGTCAGCCAGTATTGCTTTTCCTGACTGCCACTTCCTCTCCTATTATGAATTTTCTGCAGCCTTTAGCCACAGGTGCCAGCCAGTATCTGAGTGCTCATTATGGCCCCACTGCGATGCCGTGCTCAGAGAAGCTAAGGGGAGCTGTAAGAGAAGCAGGATTCCAGCGCAGGCTGATGCACTGTGCCAGCTCTTGATGTGTCTATGAACGTGTCTGGGAACCGCTCATCTGAGACACACCTCCTATAGCTCCTGTCTTGGCAACTACTATTGCTCAGGCTGTACAGCATAAGGTGATTCTAATCCATCCTTATTGCTCCTATACACAAGAGGAAAAACAGTAACAGCGCAAATTGGTAGATTTATCCATGATTTATGTCATTGATTTATATCAATTATTTATATCATTGCATGCCCCTATGAAGGATGTGTTTTGAAGCATCACAATTGCATTAGAAAGACAAAATGCACAGGAATATTACCACAACAATTCCCTCATGAAGATTCTACCTCACTACCTAAATTTTCCTAGAAGCTTAATATACCCCTTGGACTATTAAGAAAAGGTCTAAAAGGAGGATTCTGGCAAGTTTCAGCTCTATTTCACCAGAAAACAAAGGCCAAAATTACCCACAAAGCTAGTAAGGAATGTCGTTCACAGGTTGTATGAAGCCTATATTGCTCCATGTTCAAGCAGAGCTTTATTTTGAAAGACATATTTTGACAAGAGCAGGGCATCATTATTTAGCTATAGTGTGATTCTGAGTGACAAGAACAAGGCTGCTTCCACATGCAGGTTAAATGCAGTAAGCATTGTTGATCCCTAACGGGCAGGGAATAAAGAATAATTTAAAAGGGCTGAAACTTATAATTATGGCACTTTTAAAATGGAGTATTTCCATTTTGGTTATTATTTTCATTTCAAAATTCACCTGCATTTATTTTACAGGGTTGAACGAAACTTTTCAGTTCAACACAAACCCTAATTTTTTTATATTCTTTTTGTCTTAGGGTTTAGGGTCCACAAGAACTGGTCTCTTTATACAGGTTATCAAACCAATAATATTTTATAGCACTATGTTCTATAAGCATTCCATGTATTAAAAATTCATTTTCACACTGTGGTCAATACACTGCAACTAAAAAATACCTGTAAATCCAAGGGAATGACCAAACCCCTGATACTGCCTGCTCCAAATGTATGTCTCCTCCTAAAGTGCCCCCAAACCCAGCAACACGCATATATACAGATATACAAAAAGATAAATGGAATTCCAAAGACCCCAGACCAACAGAGTTCCTCTTCTGGTCCCCTCTGGAACAAGGTCTTTGGGTTTCTAGTGTTTTTCTTCCTGGCTGTTGTTGGTTTTGGCAACAGCAGTAATACCACTAAGAATTTACAGACCCTCTGTTGTATTCCAAAACTGATTTATCTAACATAAACCAGCAAAGAAACACCAAACCCCCAAACCTCCTGTCAGTTGGAATTTCCAGTAGTGCCTGAGAGCCAGAGGAAACCAGACAGCACACTACAACCCAGCACGAAATATATCTGACAATGATTAATGCTTCTTTCAGCAGTACAACAGAATCTTTGCAGACCTTTGTGGATCCTTGGAACCGCTCCATTTACCACTCTCCAGGCCATATTTTGCTGTGAAAACCTTATTACATAACAGAAGCATTAAGAGATTGAGAGTAAAATAAGAAAAGATGTATTATTCTAAAGATTTGGAGAACAGGAAGGGAAAAAGTTAAGAAAGGCACACACGATCTTCCTTTCACTCCATGTGATTATGTTGTGATAATGCCCTCTACAGACCTGTCCATCACTTGTGGACTCAGGTCAGAGAAGCTCTCTGACCCGGCCAGCTGGGTGAGACAAGCCAAACAATGACAATTCAGCTTCAGTTGATCTTGCCACAAGGATCTCAGAGTTGCCTGTTGAGCAGCTTGAGACAACCACACTTTTCTTTTGTCCATCTTTTTTCTTCTTTCTTTTCTGTTTTTTGGGGTTGGGTTTTTTTTTTGCATAGGGAATTTGCAGGGATGTATGCAGCATTTGGAAAGGCACAGTCTGCAGAGAGGTGTCTTTCTAACTTTGACTTCCTTACCTAGCTCCCACATTACCAACTTTAACTCATTCACACCTTCAGCTACTTTGTTAGGAAATATTGTAACCCCTGCTCTGGCACAATAAGCTTGCCTTGCAGATTTCTAGGTATTTGCTACTGAAGATGGCCATTGACCCGCACAGTTGCAGGGACCCCCGCAACACCAGCACTCAGATTCAATTGCCACTGGAGCCATCTGGGCCCTTTAGGTCATTTGTGAATGCCACTGCCACAGGCATGATGGAAGATAATGCTTTACTGGAAATGGCAGGATACTACCATCATTTTCAAATTATCCTAAAGAAAAGCAGACTCACTCTCGAGTGCTGAAGGCTCAGCAACTAACCAAAGATGTTTGACTGAGTATTCTACTTGGTCTACAACTGATCACCAAAAGCACAAGGGCAGACTACAACCCCCTGTGAATTACAAAGAGAGCTTCACACTGAGATGACTGGATGCAGAGATCAGACCTCTTAAGTAGCACTAGTTGTACATTTTCACCATCAAAATGTCATAAGCATATTATACAAGCACTGATTGTCTGTATTTACTCCTTTCTCCCTAACTCTCACATCTCTATTTTCTGTGCTAATGACTAGGTCTCTGTCTATAAAACATTGATTTAAGCCAAGAGAAGAGTATGCAATTGGTGGGCAGGGACCCCTCCAAATCCAGTTTCAGTTCAGAACCTTGCAGCTCTATATTCCAGCATACATTTTGACTCAGCTCAAAAGCATGAACTTTTTCATCCCAGTACTTTAGGCGATTACAAACTATAGGCACCCTTAGCTGACACATCCAGTGCCATACATAGGTATATTTATAAACACAACCATTTCACTGCAGGCACTGCCATCTGCCACCAAAGCATTCCACAACAGCTACCCACCACTCTTAGCTGTTCTAGAACAAAACATAAAAATGGGATGATGGTGCTAGTGTTGGTATGCAATTTATCCCAAACGGAATTTGGCTCATAGGATCACATTTTATTTCTAGTAAAATATGCCACCGACTGACCATCTATAGCCTTGCCACAGCCAGAATGTCTCTTACAGCAGTGCTGTCACTCCCTTTCCACCTCAAACTCTGATGGGTCAGTGTTTCAGCACAGACTCAGAGGGGGCAGGGCTATGGACTGAACCACTTTATGTCATTTCTCATTGCGTTTCAAAGCCCCCCATCCAAGGAGTGACACAGTCCAACCTGTTAAGCTAATAAGAGCTGACAAGATCACAGCCCAAGAATAATAAAACATATAGAACAATAGATGCTCACCCTGGTTCTCTTCAGCAGCATCCAGCAGAGGAACCTTTTGTTTTAGCAGCTGATGAGATAAGCAAGTAGTCATAGAGACACAGAGTCACTCAAGCACATTTACTTTAGTTTCTGCTTATTCCTTTCTCCTAAACTCCAACTTCTATTGATGTATTCACTCTCTATCAACCTCCATTAAACATCAATATAAGCTACAGAAAGATCATGTCACTGGTGGACAGGGAAACTTTGAAATGCAGTTCATTAATATCTGATGATTGATTAAATAACAGCCAGTCTTTAGGAAAACCACAGATTAAGATTCTCCTTAGACATTTTTCTGTATATGATGACTCTCTTAGAAAAACACTGTACATACAAGTTTCTCAACTCATACAGTAAGTAACATGATCTCCCCACAGTCTTGCTGTGTTTCAGCTCTGGCCACTTGTGTCTGATGTGTACACTTTGCTACCCCAAAGGACTGGACTGCATCTTAGTCAGACTGCAGTGGCTCCCTAGTTTTACTGAAAGCACTGGAGTTATGATGTCAGGGAAGAGCAATTTTTGGATCTACCTCTTAGCAAAGAGGTGAAGACACAGGTGCTGTCTGGTAGGCCAACATCTGTTGCTAAATTAGAGAGGGACCTGCAAAGAAGCACATAGAGTCCTTATCCCAAAGTAAAAGGAACTGTTAATAAATCCAAGCAGGACTGGGGGGATGTATTGCTGTGAGTGCCTCCTGCAGAACAGCACTGAGGGGTGGGTGCATGGGCCCCTGGGCCAAATCCAATTACCATTGACTAAAGCAAGGCAGGAATAGGCCCTTGAGCTGGAAAAAAGTGTCTGCTTTGGATAGCCTCCCATGTCTGTGGTTCTCCCTCCAGGCTGAAAAATATGTTAAATTGCCGCTGATGAAGCTGTGATGGAAACCTAATCCTCTACAACACTAGCCCAGTGCTAAGAAACATCCATGGGTCCAGGCATGAGAGAAAGCGAGGACCCTTTCTAAGGACATCTGCTTCTACGTCAGTCTTCTGTTGTGTCCTTCCCCCTTAGCCACCTCCTTCCCTGCTTGGTTATTCCAGCCTTAGCTTGCACGGGCTGTTTGCAGAGACAGAAAAACAACAGAGGCCTACTTGGAAAGCCAGCAGAAACCTCTTAGCTTGAAATCAGAAATGTGCAGAATCCCAAAAGAACAGAAATGTTTGAACTTGTCTCCCCAAAAGCGTTGTATTCATTGACTTGCAAGCAGGGGGAACAGTAGTAGTAATTTAACCTAGGAAAGAGTGCCAACAACTTATTTAATTGCAGAGTTTGTGCCAACACCACCACAATACAACTATTAATACAAGTCTGCAGTACAAGACTAATTCTACTAACCTTTTGCTGTTGCCTTATAGTCAGGTCAGTGGCTGCATCCCTTCTGTGCTGACACTATTCAACAAACACTGGCAACTGCTTTTAAGCAAACATGAAACGGAGCAGAGCAGGAGGGAGGGAAGTGGGATCATTGATAAAATGAAGATTCCCCCCCACGACCCCACCCCTCTCTGTCCAAATGTTTCGCATTTCTTTCTCCATTTCAAGCCTCTCTCTTGAAATTGGCAATGTGTCCTGCCATGTATTTGCTCCTGGAAAACAGCCAGATCTTTGGTCTGAATTCCATCAGCTCATTTCCCAGTTTCTATGAGACTGCATTTGAGAAATGTGGATTTCTCTCAGTCCACTGGCAAGACTGGTCATCAATCAATGTGTAAAAAGATGAGGTCTGACATTAGGGACCAATCCACTTTCTAAATGAAGCATTCATTTAAATAATGCATATTGTTACAGAAAAAAATAAAACACAATATCAATAATGGCTCCAGCGCTGCTGCAAGTTTTTAAGGACATGATTACTCCAACGATGATGTGCCCTTGTACACATCTTAAAATCTAACATTAAGTAATGCATAAATTCCATGCAACATCGTGATTATATGAGGCAGTAAATTCACTGGTTCGTGCAGACTTTCCCTTGCTTCACTCTTCACCCATTGGCATATTTGCTTTTGTATAATTACATCTTGTGACTGTATCACAACTATAAATCCTGAATACCCGGAAGGTGATTATTTTATTACTGTGTAAAGGGGTTGTCATTTTCAACTGTGACCTGCTGGCACTGTCATGATAAAAAAAAATAGTACTGATTATAAATATATACTGAACAGAGAACCAAGAAAAACACTTCTGTGTGAGTACAGTTAACACTCTTGACCAGGAAGCCCGCTGCTCTCCATAGCTGTTAGCAAATTCTCTGCAACACGTAGTGGCCTGTATGACCTTTCAGTTCTTCTGAAATAAACACCACTTGCCACAACATGTATTTTCTTTGGGTGTCCTGGACATCCTTCTGGCCTCCTTCTGCCCTATGAAACTCTTCCCACTTTTTGAAGTGGATCTGTTTGCCGTTTCTTTGGCAAATGTTTCCATAATGCTTTTATCTCCATTTTCATGTGAATTAACATTTGACATCTATCCATGACTTCAAAGGAAAAAGTCACGAAGATTCTTCTAAGTAATTGAAAATGTGAAGACTTGGCATATTTTCAAAAACTTGCCTTCAGTTAAAAGGTGAAAATCCTCTAACAGTGCTACTAAAAACTGACACCCCTAACAATACAAACCAATTCCCTGACTTCAGCATCACAAATTGTAGCCCTGTATGTCACAAGTCATGTTCAGAAAATGACCCACTAATGAAAATGGCTGTTAAAAACCAGTCTCTCTCTGTTGGCTGGTGTTTAAAACATTTTAACTGCTGATATGGACAGGACAAAACTGCTTACAGCATCACTGCAGAATGTGTGACTGAATCCCAGTAGAAGATGGAGCTATGACATTTGTCAGCCAAACTCATCATTCATCCGTGCATTGGAAAATCCCCATTCTTGAGTGAGAATAGGGGAATGGCTTTCAGGCTGGCAGATTATCCAGAGAGGTCTGTGGGAACTGCAAAACATTGCACCTGCCTGAAAAATGGCACCAACTCAGCACAAGCCGTTTCCAGAGGGGAAAGTTAATATATGGGAGGAATGCACATAAATCCTGTTATTTCTTAATGGGATTTGGGAGCTTATTTCTCACCCCACGCTTTGAAATGTATCCCACAGCCTATTCTATTAATGAATTTAAGCACAGTGATTTTTCTTATCAGCAGGAATCATTCTTCACTGGGGTCTGATTTTATTTTTTTTGTTGGGATTTTTTAATGCAAGTGTGAAAAATTAATATTATGCTTGAATACCAGTTAGGATGTTAACAAGTTGTGTCCTTGTCTGTTTCCTTTGTCCTTTTCTGAATTTCAATTGACAAAGAAACCTATAATCATCTATTTGTTTGGGGTTTTTTTAAGTTTGTGGCAAAGTAACAAGAGTTGTGGAAATAGATTTCCACATAGGCAGTGTCTGGCTGAAAACAGGAAGCCCAGAACTCTCTTTCCAGCTCAGCCATGTGAATAAACGTCCACAAGCCCCCTCCTACTTAAAACAAACTTACACCATTTAGGAAGATGCTTTTTCACTTGCAGTGCTAAACATGATACACAGACACAGACTGTATTTCCACAGGGGAAACCTGTTTTTGGATATTTAACACCTTCTGACCTGAGTCTCTTTAAAGAGGTAGGGTACTGGCAAGTCCATCTGAAGTATACAATTCAGTATACAGAACCAAGGATCTAGTAAGTGAGCCAAAGCTGAGGGTTTTAAGTGGACCTACAAAGACAGCAGGAACCCTTTTGGTGAGACACAAACACAGATATGGCAGCCTATGTCAAATGAGATTATAAGAGGAGAAACATTTAGTGCTCTTAAAATCTGCACTTCCTAAATTATATTCATCTGACACACGGCAATGACCAATATCCTGCTCCAGCCAAGACAAGTTTCCAGGGAACCTCCAAATATCTGGCAATCAATGCTCCATCACTGGTGTGTGACAGCAGGGGCTACCCAAGGCTTTCCACACCTCATGTACTAAGCAGGCTTGGTCCTGTTCAGGACCCACACTGATGGGCATTCATAATGCAAACCACACTCTTGGCTTCACAGAAAGAAATCCAAGATGTGAAGGTGATATAGCTGGGTGCTAGGCAGCTACAGGATGCCAAATCTTCCTGCAGACAAGCTAGTCCTGATACTGAACAGTATTTTTCTATTATTAACTGGATATTCCCTGTTCCAAGCATAAGGGAAGATTTGTGTCAGACAGGAAAAGAAAGCCTCTCCTAGGTAGGATCGGAAACGCAGCCTGAAGACTCCAGAATGATGGCAGAACGCCCGCGTTCACCTCTAAGGTAAAGTTTACTGTCTCAGCTCTCAAGCTGGGCAGAGATTTGCCTCGTAGGCTGTTGGAGACCAATACATTTGAGGGCTTTCCGACACCGGTCTCGGATGCTCTCTGCTGCCACCAGATGGTGATCCACTCAAAGCTTTGGAAACGCACAGCTAAGTAACAAAGATGTTGTGGTTTAGCAGTCTATTTTCAAATAGACATTTTTTCTGTGACTACCGATGTTTGCTGGCATGCAAATCACAGTTAATTTCATTTTCACTTTTAAAGATCCCTCCCAAAGTCTGAGTAGCTCATGCACAATAGATCCATGCTGGATTCATGCTCCACAGTTCTGAGCTTCAAAAGATCCTGAAGGCAAACACTGATGAAATTTGAGATGAGATTAGCTCAGCTCCAGCTCTGTTATCGGTAACGGGTTTTCTTCCTATGCCTTGGGCTCCCAAGAAGCGTGGGAAAGGCTGAATGCAGTAGAGCCTTTCATAAGCAACCATCTATTCTGCACAAACATTGATTTAAAGAGTGCATTCTCTGGTTTTCATTCTAAGATCAGTGTAAACCTTAACTCTGGTTGTACCTGCTACAGCCAAGTGAACAAGGATACATGGCATTTTTCTGTCTAATTTATTTCATGTAAGCGAAAGTCAAGGCAGGGTTTACAAAGGCTCTATTTATTGACCCTAAGGATTACATGTTGTGTTTAACCATGCAGGACTCCTCTCTGTTCAAAACATGACAAAAAATATTTCTTCTGTTACACCTTTGATGACTTTGAAGGACATTACACTGCATATGGTCCTCTGTAACTGAGATGGTTGCAATACAGCAACGGAGACCTGATCTTTCCTATCAGCTATCTGTGGATTTGGACCAAAACTTCACAGCTTGAGTTGATCTCTGGTTAGGAGGTAACTCTGAAGCATGACTGGTCAAATAGAGATAGACAGCCGTCCATTGTCATCCCCACCCCTTGTCAGCACAAAGGTATGACTTTTTGCAAGAGTAAATTCTATCTCCGTGCACATTCACAAATGTTGTGTCACTGAGTTGTCTGTGCACCTTGGGACTCATCCGTGCTGATGTTTGTTAATAAACACAACCAAGGTATTCCCTAGGGCTTATCCTGCTGCATCACAGACCAACTGGCACTACCCCTTCACATAGCCTATCTGCTCTATGAAAAGCTCCTGCTGACTTTGCTGGTGCAGCAGCAGTGCCCAGCAAGCCACTGCTCCCCTCAGTCAGTTTGTCTGCAATTGCTAATTCAGTGCTGTGGAAGTGAACAGAAGTCTTTTTGTACTACAGAACGATCTGCAGCCTAATGGAGGGGGCTGACAATAGAAGCCTTTTCATCAAGCAACTCCATAGCTTTAAGAAAAGGTAGATGATCCTGTCCCTTGTGCTGGCATCAGCAGTCTTTCTGAGGCCCTAATCTGAGCCCTGAAAAACAAGGAAGAGTGGTGAGGAACTGCCCCTCCGCTTTGTGAAGCAATTACAGCATCGTTTCCCTTCTGCTTCTCTGAAAGCAAAGGTCTGCAGCATCCAGCTTTCCTCGTCCCAGACCAGGCATCTGCCTTGTGTTTTGCCAAAGTCTAGCAACAAGAGTCAGATGTGCAGGCAGACAATTTTGCACAATGAACACCTTAGGTCATAGGTAGAGAGATCGTGCCTTTCCTCAGTACCAAACCTACAAGAAGAACCGGGGAGGGAAATCATGAAGAAATAATTTTTGTTGACCAGGCTGGTTGGGTCTTTGATCTTTTTACTGCTACCCAGACAGGATGCCAGTCAGTGCAGGGCTGTACTTTTTGCTCACAGGAGCATCTTTTCACCTGCCTTTAAACTGACACCAAGCACAAGCAATTACATTATGGTTTAGTCCAAGATGAATTATGCCCACTTAATGTACACTTACTGCTTTCCCCAGTGAATACAAGAAGGGAAGGAATAACAAACCTGCCAACTCTCCATCAGTCCCGTAGCTGATGTGGTTACATAGTAAGATATCAGCAGTCAGGTGACTCTTTTACACCATTCTTGTTGCATTCTTATACAGGAAAATAAATGTTTCTGAGGACCTGCCATATTATAAAAACCATCCCTATGTATGGCCCTAAATGGATAACCAGTGCAGAAAACATCCTGCAAGAAGGCATGAGCTTAATTGTGGCTTTGAATTGAAACCTTCCTCAGCCTACTCACAGTGTATTGGCAGAAAAATAGTGAAAAGGGGTATTTTTCTTAAACAGTAACAACACAGAGAGCCAAGCTATTTTTCACCAGTGAGGAGAAAAATAAAGTCTGTATCTAACCAGACTTTCAAAGAAAGTGGAAACTCTAAAAAAAAATATATTAAAATAAAATAAAATAATAATAATCAGAGAACAAGCCACCATGCCTTTAGCTGCATTTCATGTCCTCATAACCAGGCCAACAAGCCTATCATGACTGCCAGTTTCAGACAAGCCTCTCTAATGTGAGCATTGATGGTCTTTTTTGGGCTTGGAGTCCTACAAAAAGGTTAACAGTTTCTAAACTGCCACTTGTCATACACAGGGATATGCAGAACGGATGCAAAGACACTTTGCCTGTCAGTGTGTAAGCTAATTTAATTTTATTTTATGGGGACTCTAGGCATTCAAGGGGTGAAAGCAATGGACTCCTGGTACTGACCTAACTGGAGAACGCTGACTCCCAGTGTTTTGATCAGAGGCAAAGACAGGGCTAAGTATTTGTGGGCCAGTTGGGGTCCAGAATGGTCTTTTGGGTTTTCTTTTCGCAGCAATGCTGGAACAATTCTTGCTACATGTCACTAACTGCTCTATGGCCTCGCTCAAGTGAGGTGAACATGGCATCATAACCAAAAATATTAGAGAAGTGGCACAGGCTTGGGGGCCTGGTGGAAGACAGCCTGATCCAGCTCCTGTAAGCACCAGTTGCTAGAGGGCTCTTTGTTTCACCAGAAGTTGGATCCGGCTCCTAACAAGGTTTAAACACCTTACACGGATTCAGGATTATTTCTCAGGCTCTGTCCCAAGCTATTCCTATTATTATTAAACTTTTATTG
>VZTM01008324.1:582241-630799 GCA_013400555.1 Jacana jacana
TTAATAAACACAACCAAGGTATTCCCTAGGGCTTATCCTGCTGCATCACAGACCAACTGGCACTACCCCTTCACATAGCCTATCTGCTCTATGAAAAGCTCCTGCTGACTTTGCTGGTGCAGCAGCAGTGCCCAGCAAGCCACTGCTCCCCTCAGTCAGTTTGTCTGCAATTGCTAATTCAGTGCTGTGGAAGTGAACAGAAGTCTTTTTGTACTACAGAACGATCTGCAGCCTAATGGAGGGGGCTGACAATAGAAGCCTTTTCATCAAGCAACTCCATAGCTTTAAGAAAAGGTAGATGATCCTGTCCCTTGTGCTGGCATCAGCAGTCTTTCTGAGGCCCTAATCTGAGCCCTGAAAAACAAGGAAGAGTGGTGAGGAACTGCCCCTCCGCTTTGTGAAGCAATTACAGCATCGTTTCCCTTCTGCTTCTCTGAAAGCAAAGGTCTGCAGCATCCAGCTTTCCTCGTCCCAGACCAGGCATCTGCCTTGTGTTTTGCCAAAGTCTAGCAACAAGAGTCAGATGTGCAGGCAGACAATTTTGCACAATGAACACCTTAGGTCATAGGTAGAGAGATCGTGCCTTTCCTCAGTACCAAACCTACAAGAAGAACCGGGGAGGGAAATCATGAAGAAATAATTTTTGTTGACCAGGCTGGTTGGGTCTTTGATCTTTTTACTGCTACCCAGACAGGATGCCAGTCAGTGCAGGGCTGTACTTTTTGCTCACAGGAGCATCTTTTCACCTGCCTTTAAACTGACACCAAGCACAAGCAATTACATTATGGTTTAGTCCAAGATGAATTATGCCCACTTAATGTACACTTACTGCTTTCCCCAGTGAATACAAGAAGGGAAGGAATAACAAACCTGCCAACTCTCCATCAGTCCCGTAGCTGATGTGGTTACATAGTAAGATATCAGCAGTCAGGTGACTCTTTTACACCATTCTTGTTGCATTCTTATACAGGAAAATAAATGTTTCTGAGGACCTGCCATATTATAAAAACCATCCCTATGTATGGCCCTAAATGGATAACCAGTGCAGAAAACATCCTGCAAGAAGGCATGAGCTTAATTGTGGCTTTGAATTGAAACCTTCCTCAGCCTACTCACAGTGTATTGGCAGAAAAATAGTGAAAAGGGGTATTTTTCTTAAACAGTAACAACACAGAGAGCCAAGCTATTTTTCACCAGTGAGGAGAAAAATAAAGTCTGTATCTAACCAGACTTTCAAAGAAAGTGGAAACTCTAAAAAAAATATATATTAAAATAAAATAAAATAATACTAATCAGAGAACAAGCCACCATGCCTTTAGCTGCATTTCATGTCCTCATAACCAGGCCAACAAGCCTATCGTGACTGCCGGTTTCAGACAAGCCTCTCTAATGTGAGCATTGATGGTCTTTTTTGGGCTTGGAGTCCTACAAAAAGGTTAACAGTTTCTAAACTGCCACTTGTCATACACAGGGATATGCAGAACGGATGCAAAGACACTTTGCCTGTCAGTGTGTAAGCTAATTTAATTTTATTTTATGGGGACTCTAGGCATTCAAGGGGTGAAAGCAATGGACTCCTGGTACTGACCTAACTGGAGAACGCTGACTCCCAGTGTTTTGATCAGAGGCAAAGACAGGGATAAGTATTTGTGGGCCAGTTGGGGTCCAGAATGGTCTTTTGGGTTTTCTTTTCGCAGCAATGCTGGAACAATTCTTGCTACATGTCACTAACTGCTCTATGGCCTCGCTCAAGTGAGGTGAACATGGCATCATAACCAAAAATATTAGAGAAGTGGCACAGGCTTGGGGGCCTGGTGGAAGACAGCCTGATCCAGCTCCTGTAAGCACCAGTTGCTAGAGGGCTCTTTGTTTCACCAGAAGTTGGATCAGGCTCCTAACAAGGTTTAAACACCTTACACGGATTCAGGATTATTTCTCAGGCTCTGTCCCAAGCTATTCCTATTATTATTAAACTTTTATTGCTTCCTACTACATCCCTGCTGAGAGGTAAACCTCTGAGTTTGTGTCATGCTTTTGGCATGAGGTCCCTGTAAATGACCTACCCTTTTCAGTTAAGGGAACCGATGAACTACAGCACAGCATGTGCAAAGTGTTCCCACATAGACGCTATCCGAGAAAGAACTCTTTAGATGCTTTAATTCCTAGGCAAAAGAAACAACTCTGTTGTAGTACCATCAACATGGAGCTCAAAATAAAAGGGCATTTCAGAGGCCTAAACCAGCCAGAACTATTCCAAAGATTGGTGTGCAGCAATAAGAAGCAGACTGCAGAAATAGTTTGCCTGGTTCCAACAGGGTTGAGACCAAATAATGTTAATTACCTTAAATTAAAAATTCTTGCAGGAAATCAAGAGGGAATGAGCACTTCTGTTAACAGTTTCCCTGCAACTGGGTAAGTTGCAAAACCCAGACCTATATTCTCACCTGGTGGAAGATGATGTTTTAAAGATCTGTTTACCATAATTTTAGTATAGCCTTCAAAATAAAGAAATAAATAAATTATCCCCTGCCTAGAGCAGTCAGGGGTTTCATTTTTGCAATATCAAACTTAAAGCTCAGGATGAGCCAAAAAAGGGGATATGCAATTGAAAATTTGGGTTCTCTTCTGTCTGTTGTCATGGTTTTGAGGGCAAAGGAAATCAGGTTCCAATTAAACATTCAGTATCACCTGCAACCACTTTTGCATTTCATTTCTCATTTAATTTCTAGTTCCAGGTGAAGAAACCACTTGTTTAATGAGGTTTTCACTGTGTGCAAGTCTCCCCAAATCTAGGCCAAAATTATATGTTTCTAAATGACTAAACAAATGAAATTAAAAAAAGGGAAGTTGACCTAAAGGAACCAAGGTCTGAAACCAGAGAACTGGAGGTCATTACAGAGGATTGGACTTGTACTCTTTCTGAAGTATTAGTGACACGTTTACGATATCAGATAATACCAAGTTACCTTTTAAATACTAACGGGTAGAAGAAGAAAATTATGATGTTAAAAAAAAAATGAAAGTGATTCAAAATTTGAGAACCTTCTTGCCAAAGGAGCATTTGGTAACCAGAAGCAGTACATTTCTGGAGATGCAAGTTGGATTTTTTGAGGTCTACAAACTCGCAAAGTTCTCTCAACTGGTAAAAAAATTAGCATAACGTGCTTGTTTTAGAGATGCCACAAAACTCTTTTTCTTCTTCACCTCCAGAAGACATTTATTTAGTTGAAAACATGGGTAGAAACTGTGAACAGTTCTAAGTAAAGAATTTGATTGACAGCTATTCCCTAAGCTCATACAAATGAGAAATTCTTTCCCAGGAAGAATGTTAAGATTATAGCTCCCTTTCCCTAAGACACTCACCTACACTCATTGACAACAGATGTTGTACCATAGAATCTATATAAAAAAGGATAAATACATTTTGTTAATTTACAGCCTATTATTCATCATTTTGTTAATTTACAGCCTATTATTCATCTTTATGGACACTGTCCCATTACTAACCAGTGACATTTGGTGCTAATTTAAGTACTGGTTTTTGGATGTTCCCTTGAGGCGCAGTAGAACAGGAACATGCAACTGCTACTTTTTGCCTATTCTTCTATTCCTTTCCTTCTGGTACAACTAAAATTAACGTTGAGAAGATTCCACAAAGCTTATTTCTGAAGCTCCCTCACAAGCTTGTGCTTAGGTGGCAGACCAGTACACCATGCACAATCCTAAAGAGCTGTGGCCCAACAGGCAGCTCCAGACCTTCCTTACATTGCCATGGTGGCTAAGTGCAGCTCTAGGACAGCCAATACCCCAAGTTTCCATTTTGCTGACACATTTCCAAATTTCTTCTCATTGAAAATCAGTATGTTGTTCTAAATATCCTATAGAGCCAGAATCATAACATGTATGATTGTGATCTGACTGTGTTTGAGAGTAGATTAGATGTGGTGATGAGGGATATGGTGTAGGGGAGAACTTGTAGAGTGGGGCTGATGGTTGGACTTGATGATCCCAAGGGTCTCTTCCAACCTAAATGATTCTATGATTCTATGATGAGTTGCATAAAGTTAGCCCAGAAATGAGATAGAAAAAAACTTGACTAGAGGGAATGTCAGAGCAGCTTCATTTGTGGAGAGGGGAAAATGTAGGTCAGATGTAATAAATTTGTTTATGGTCTGCCCTTACCTCCAACAAAACACATTATGAAGAGACTTGTCTTGAGGACTTTGAATTAGCTGTCATGAAACTGCTTCAGTATAGGTTTGTCTTTCCATTGGTAAAAAGAACATCGTTAGCATAACAAGGTCATGTGTTTTAACTACATAAATTCATGTCAGCTGCACAACCAACATTACTGACAAATTGATTTAGACTTGGTTGCATGATCAGCTGAGCATCGAGGCTGATTCAGCAACGCACTTACTGCTTAACTGTAAGAGTACCTATCTGTGCACTCAACCACACACTGAGAAATCAGCCCATCTTGTCGCACTGAAGCACAATTCTAAATCTATACAGCAGAGGGACTTTTACTGGAAGGCAGCAGATAACTTTTTTATTTATTTATTTTGAAGGCTATACTAAAATTATGGTAAACAGATCTTTAAAACATCATCTTCCACCAGGTGAGAATATAGGTCTGGGTTTTGCAACTTACCCAGCCTGTGCTCCCACTGCTTTTGGGTGATTGGGAGGGAGCGTAACAATAGGACAAGGGGTAATGGTTTTAAATGGGAGGAGAGGAGATTTAGATTAGATACCAGGAAGAAATTCTTTACTGCGAAGGTGGTGAGACACTGGCACAGGTTGCCCAGAGAAGAGGTGAGTGGCCCATCCCTGGAGGTGTTCAAAGCCAGGCTGGGTGGGGCTTTGAGCAACCCGGTCTGGTGGGAGGTGTCCCTGCCCATGGCAGGGGGGTTGGAACTTGGTGATCTTTAACGTCCCTTTCAACTCCAACCATTCTATGATTCTGTGATTTCTTGGTATATTATTGGTTGGAAATTATGTCTCTACAAAGAACTGCACAGGGCTACATGAACCAGTTTTCATGCATCTGGGCCTTTTTGTAGGTTCACTCATCTTTGTTTTTTGCTTCTGTCACAACCTTTGGTCTGAACCTGAGACAGGTCAATACTCAAATATCCCAAACGAGCATCAGATCCTCATGGCTAGAAAGTACTATTGCATTCAAACAAATTCACTCTGTAGTATTCTATAACAATACATCTATGTTACTTTGGTTTAAGTCATATTGCAAGCTTTCATGGCTATCAGTTTAAATATTTGCTGAAATCTACATTTTTATTTACATGAAGGCCATTTAACACCACTCTGCCAATGCCAACAGACAGTCAAGTGGGCATAAATATAATGTATTTGTCCAAATAGAATAGGGAACCAAAACAGAAGAAAAGCTCCTGCTGTAGTTATGAATAATCAGAAATGAAAACCTTACATCCACATTTTCTGTATTTGTGGGTAATATTATTTAAAGCTGTTATTGGATCATTCCTAGCTTGTACCTGCATGAGTATTGCAATCTCTAATAGTCCCTTCCAAGCCAAACCAATCTAGGATTACTCCTGTGCACATACAGAATTGAACCTGTAAGGTTTTCCCCCGCAGTTCCTCGTTACTTTACGGTAATTACTTCACAAAACAAGTATTGCGTTACTTTAGAGCAGGAAAATACGGAATTAGCTAAACAACTAATACGCAATTAATTCTGAAGAGCACACAGGGAATTCAAACACCAGAGGAATTTCTCAGCTGCAGCTGGAAACCAGGAAGCAGCTATAGAATTCATGCAGAGCTTTCACATGCAAGCAGTTCTCCAGCTCTGCATCACCCATGCATCAGCCAAACAATGAAATGCTAGCATTGATAGCACAAACCAAGGAGTAGCCACAAGTTTAAAAAAAAAACCCAACCAACTAAAAACCAACAAAAAACTACCACCACATTTTTGCAGTGCTGTTTCACAGAAGGCACGCACAAGTCATACAGCTCCCAGTGGCACCATGCACACTCCGGGCATGTTTGACATTAAGGGGCCTGGTTGTTGTGGCAACCAAATCCCATAGATTAATTAATGTTCAGCAGCCAGAACCATCTCTCTTCCTCTCTGCCTCCCCGCCCCCAATTAAAAAAAAAAGAGAGAAAAGGCGGCGCTTTTTAAATCACAGAAGAATGTCAAAGCAGAAAGAAACTTTTTCCTCACAAATGCAGAACATTGCCAATGGAAGTGACCAATCTGAGTGGAGTTTTAGTGCCTCGGGTTTATAAAATGAAAAAGTATAACACTATTTAATCGAGGCTAGTTTCGTTTTATGTGGCTATGCCAAACTACCTCCATGAGGGTCCTGCAGGAAACAGCATCATGTGAAATTTCTGAAGTCCCTTTACGATGAAAGAATTTTTATGGACGTCCCTCTTTTTTTACCTTCAACATGTAGATGTACTAATTACAAATGATTTATTTCAGGTGAACGATTCAACTGACTGACAGTCTTCACGTGAACGTGTTTGAACTGTGAGTTGCAGGATTTTAATAACATTGCTTTTGAGCATCAGCATTTTCTCTTAGATTACATCAGTTCTGATCCTTTGAATTCCCCACACACATCCCAGTTTATATGAGAGAGTAAGATTGGCCATAAGTACGTACAGGCACCTCGCAGCTTGCTATCCAAGTGCATACTATAAACAAGCACAATGCATCAGACAGATGACATAGAAAAGAAAAATGGTTAAAAGGTAAAATTACAGAATTACCTAAATCCTATTTTCAAAAGAGTTTTAGGGCCATAGGTCAAACATATTTTAGATATTCACAGATTAAATTTGATGGGTTTGAAAATCCTTTGTCTTCAGTATCTGCATCTTGAGGCACCTGAGTACTTTTAATAACCAAGTTCTAATGAGAGTGAGGAGCTGCTTCTCCCGTTTTTAATCCTCAAAGTATCCATGTGAGCTATGCTATTACTTGCCTGTTGATAATACTCAATTATGAGTAATTAAAATAATAACTATTGTGAAGGCATACAATACATAATAGTTATTTAGTAAGTAGAGAGCACATAGGGTAAGAAAAATCTGATAATATAGCATTATATATACATACATATATATGAAAGAGGTACGAGTATTTATTATTCTCTTTCTACACACACACTTGTACTTAGCCAACATCTCATCATGTGACTTAAAGCACTTGCTGTTAAAGAGAGGTGGTGATGGATTACTGAACATGCTCTGATATGCTATGAGTTTGTGACACAAGATCACCTCATGAGAGTCCCCTACTCACTCCCATTGCTTGTAGTGGAATAAATAGAGCCAATTTCTGCAAGCCAAGATATTTCCTGTGGGACAAAACCTGCACTTTGATAGTCAGACAATGCCAAGAGCTCTCATGTGCTGTTCAAATACGCAACTCCGGAGCAAACCTACTGACTTGAATAGGTGCTCAACATTTTTCAAAGCCAAACCAAATACAGCATCAAATATGACATTTCAGTGTTATTTTACAACTGCTGCCCTTTAAATCAGGCACCACTCCTAACTTGTTTACATTTCATTTGAAATAAGAAAAATACCTTTGAGATGATTAATGGCTCCCCGTGCTCCAGTCCGCCTTTCAGTGTGAATCCCCATGGAGCTCCTCCTTGAAGCAGTGCCTCCAGGTAGATATATCTTCCTTTATGGGTAATGCTGGACTCTGAAGATGATATGCTGGTGTTAATATTGTCTAACATCCTCATCTGTCCTATCACATACTCAGTCAAATACAAAACTCACTCAGGCAATCACAGAACAACTAAGTTGCAAATTAAACTCCCTGGAAGCCCTCCACAAGTCATCACTGAACACACGAAACAAGAAGAGTCTGAGATGGAAAATTTTTCTTCAGAGCTGGAGTCCAAGGTGATGGGTTTAAAATGTTTCCCATCAATATCTCAGCATGCTGTTTTCCTTCAGAATTGTGAGGTTTTACTGGCGTTTCAGCACCGTGTTTTCCCCATTCCCAGGTATTTTGGGCACGATAGCTTTGTAAAGATTTATCTTCCTGTCTTCAGTATGTCAAACTTGTGCTTTTAAAGATGTGGGCAAAAAAAAAAAGAAAAGAAAAAGTTTATAGATTTAAAAGGCTCTGGCCAGCAAATTGCCAAAATCCAAACGAATGCTTCATTTGTGATTGATTATCAGTCTTTTCTTCCTTTCTGCATGCGATTTACCATTACAATGGCCTTTTTGCCTCAGCCCACTGCACTAAAAGAATGGAAGCGTCTTCTCCCTCTCCAGCTCTCAGTTTCTCTGTCCCCACTCACTTCACAATTTTCTGACTTGTCAAAAAAAAAAAAAAAAAAAAAAAAAGGCTGGGGGAGGAGGAGATAGAAAGTCCGTTCCTAAAACTACCTAAAGGGGTTGAAAATGTGAAATAAATCCACACTTATTGGATTAAAAAGCAAAAAGAAGAAGTCTATCAGGAAAACTGGAGAAGCAGGTGAAATCAATCCTTTGGGCAAAACGTTAAGATGATAGCTGAGCTCTTTTCATTTTCTGTGCTCTCCCCGAGGATCTGCCAAAGCCGCAGCAGCTACTGCTGCTACGAGGGAGGGTGAGGAAGTGAGAGAGGGAGAGGAGATGGATTAAGGCAAGTAAGGCAGCGCTGCCCAATTGTGCACGTCAAGCATGCAATTATAAAATGCAGTGTGCAAAAGCTGGGGCTCCCCCTTTTATTATGCCCCCGGAAACCACCATCTTTCTATTGTACTTGCCAAGGAATCGTAACAATCCAAACTGCCAGCTGCTGAAAATACAATGGACCTCTTCCAAATCAGCACAGTGGAGCGCTGCTAATAATTTTGCTCTCATAAAGTGCTTTTCCCCCACATGGAGCCTACCAATTTCCTTGGACATACTGCTTTCTCCCATTTACATTGTCATAAAAGGTCAATGCTTTCCCAATATACTGAATAAGTAACAACACTAAGAACTTTGGATACTTTCATCAATGCAGGCAGTTGTCAATGGCGACCGTAGAACTTACTGATGTGAAGGCATCTGTTCTTGCCTATATACACATATGTTCCTGCATATATGCACATGCATATATCTTGCACGTATGCCACATATATGGCATTTGACTCAGCACTTAAACAAGTGTTGACAGCATGTATCACTGAAGGTGTTAAAACATTTTCTGGTTTTTATCAGCCCTTGAACAGGATGATAAAGAACATAACACACCCCACAGACCACTCCCCTTCCTGCTGGCAGAGCCGAGCAAACAAACGGTAGTGCCTATGCCTCTAAGGTGCCTCCACTTTTGATCCTACAGTGCCTGGGACGTGCCTTATTTCCCCTTCGGGCTTTGAAAGCTGTGAAGACCTTGTGTTAACAAACCCATAGTGAACTGTGGGGAAAAAGCTTTGGAGCTGTGACTCTTAAAACCAGAAATCTTTGCATTTGTTCATGCTGCCTCATTCCCATCTGCTTTAAGATGTTAGTTTCCCCAGAGCCTCTATTTGCCCCATGTGTCCCAGGTCTCATTCCCAACATCCATGAAGAGGAATGTAGAAAACAGGCCCCTCCCTTTATTTATCACGGCAGACAATTCTCAATCATTGCGACATAAATTGAGCTTTTTCCCTTCTACTTCCCTCCCAGGGCCCGAGTTTTCATTAGCTCCACATCCTGGTTAGGCTCACAGATTGCTTTTATCCAAGCTCACCCTTTATCCTGACTCAAATCAGATTTCTTGAGTTAAATCTCCTAGTGTTTCACTGTAAAACGTTCATTCCAAGTCACCACAAAGAGCAATTCATTTCTGTCCCTCAACAGGCCTTCTAGAGGCAGGGAAAGGCTTTGGGAGCTGTCTCTTGGGGCCATACATCCTCCTATCCATAGCCATCAGGACTATTTAGGACTGGGTAAGAACATGCCAGCCTGTTAACAAGCCAAGGTACTTTTTTGGATTGTATCAATTTCCAACACAAAATGTTGGTCACTACACCTAATGTCTGCAGACATCAGAATTTAAATGAACTATATTGCTCACAGTGCCTACGGCAGCTGATGATTAACAGTTATCAACATAGGTTTTTAAGTACATTTTTTCTTCCACTCCAGCACAGCAATTCATTTCAGCTGCTGAATCCAACATCAGTTTTGCCAATAACTCCATCAAATTTGTCACCATTGCAAGCACAAAATTTTCTCCCCCTACCACCTCCAGACTTACTAAGGCCTTATACTGTTAATCCAGCTCTAAAACGGTCACTTATAGGTGTTTGCATATCTCAGAGACCCATGACCAGCTAAGGAAAAAGACTGGTCACCCAAAAAGCCCTACCCAATACTGTGCTGTTTTCTCAGCACATTCTTTTGCCGCACAGGAGTTAAAAATCTGCCCAGTGCTCACAGAACCCAGTTCCCATTTGTGTTACTCGCATATTTCTCATTGAGAAAACTGCCTGGGCCACCCTCACAATGCTCATTTCTTAGTGATGCCCAAAGAAACCAAAGGATTTTTGAAATGCTAGAAACAGCAACAACTCCAGCCCACACACGGGGGATTTAACATCCTGCCAGATGTAATGCAAACAAAAGCAGTGCAAGATAACAACATACAGCAACTATTGGTGAAGAAAGTGGGATTAACAACATGCAGATGAGAGTTGCTGTGCTGTATCTGAAACTTAATTCTTCTGAGAAATAGATTTCAGTGCTGAACACGATTAAATCAATATTCACCATTCACCTACATATAAACCTTTCCAAGTATTAAATATAAACCTTTCTCTTCTCATCTTGCCTCTGAGAAAAACCTCAAATAGCACAAGTATCTTAGGACTGTTTGTTACAAGACAGGAATTCTTCTCTGAGGAGTTCCTATCAGGACAGAGCTGAGATACTCTCTGTTGGGGCGCAATAGAAGGCACCTGGGTTCAGAGGAGTGCTGTCTGCACAGAATAATATATTTGAATTAAAATTTTGCATTATTTTGCTGTAAGAGAAAATCAGTTTGGAATAGTCATGTCAGAACCCTTTCCATCAATTGTCAAATACTACACTCCTAAAGCAGGAGAAATTACCATGGATTTTGCTTTTCAGAGTTCACAATCAAACCCTACATTTACCATCACTAAAAACACGGCCTCCTTGCTGGCAGCTGCTCTGACATTTTCTAAATTCCTTCACATAATTGAAGTCTCTTCTGCATATGAAATTCATCAGAGCAATAGTGCCCCCATCTGCTGGCAGTATTGGTTGTCACAGACTAAATTAATTCAAATGTAAACATTTCAGTTTAGTTAATAGGTATTTGCTATGTTTTTCTCTTTCAGAAAGGAAGCAGAATCTTTACTAGGTATTCAGAGTGGTGTTATTTATCTTACTCGGGTCCCTGAGCTGACAAGTCATTAGGTAAGATTAAAAGTAAATCTAGAAACCAAAAAAAAAAGGAAATTCAGCTTCTAATTTTTGTACACATCTGTTACTGCCTTTCTGTCCAGGGAATTCAACATTATGCTTAGTTCAAATCCACCTGCTGCTCAGTTATATCCTGTAAGTTCAGAGGAAGCAAATTCACAGTTTATCCATAAAGAGAAGTTTTAGAAAATAAAGCAGACCTCATCTGTACTGAAGGGACTTCCAAGGAGGAGTAATATGTCAAAATGGTTCAGAGGTGGATATCAGAAGAGCAGAAGTGTAACTGATTACCCCAAGAAGGGAAAGGTACAAAGGAAATGTGTGTCTTCCTACCTCTCTGATACAAACAGAAGGAACAGGTGATTTGTTCATGGTAAGAAGAGTGAAAAGGCTGGAAAGCAAGAGCAACACTTCATCTTCCTAGCTCACTGGTTCCACCAAAGAACAGCTTCTTTTTTTCCTTCCAGACAGGACTCTGTATAAGCTGAAGAGCTTCATAAATTTTAAATATTAATAGATGCCTGCAAGCACCATTGGTTGTCCCAGCTTCTTCCTCTCCCAGAGTCCTGAAGCCATTCACCTAAATCTGCAGTAAAATGGAACAAAACACAAGTGTCAAAATACACAACCCTTCTGAATCAGCCCAGGGTGCCTTAAGAAATGAATCATTCCTTCTTGGGGTAACAATTCCCTTGAAAGTTTGGTAGGTAAAAAAATTAGAAACAAATAAATAGAAAGTATGGCTTTTCTATACTTACCCCCCATCAGGTTGAGCTGACTGTTAACATATTTATCCCTCAACTCTGTGTATGCCAGTCTTGCATCTAAAAGAAGAAATTACAAGAAAGAACGCACATTAAGAGTCAGTATGACCTCAAAGATGTTGCAATCAACTACTAACATTCAAAATTTGTTTCTAGAGAGATATCTGTAGGGTTACACAGGGAAGCTCTCCCCAGATTCCAGGCTGAGTTTGAGTTCATCTTTCTTCCAAGCCACAAAATAAGCCTGCTTTTCTGGGCAGGCCTGAGGTGAAATATGAAAAATCAGACAGGGGAAGGGAAAGACAGAGATCTCAGAGTGAAAGGAAAGAACAAAGCTGAGAAACACAAGTAAGCTGCAATTTCCATGAACATTCATCCTTTTTGTGTTGGAAAAGACGCGTCTTTGAAGTCTGAAAAGAAAGAATTTTCTTTGGTGAACGCAAAAAAAAGCCTGTGTATATAATATTGCTTCTGGCACAAAGTAATTCTAGGTCACTCAGTTACTCAAAGCAAACTGAAAAGCAACAAACCAAGGTGAGGAATAGATTTGTCCCTCCAGGGAGAGCTATCACAGCTGAAGGAGGTGAATTCAGGCTATCTAAATTCAGAATTGAAGATTTTTCTCTCTGTATCTGATGTAACGCACAGAGAATCACCCTGCTGAAATAAAAGTTCAAATCAGGAACCAGGAACGAAAAAAGTCCTCGCAGTACAACACCAAAACCTTACAACATTGCTGTTGTTGTTATACAAGCATTATAACTTTATTATGTTCAGACAACTGTATTATAGTGCTGAGGCCACTTCAGCAATAACAATTCGTGATTTTCTATATATTACCATAAGCCCTTCCAGAGAAAGGGCCATTTTGCACTCTGAAAGGAGTAATTTATCAAGATGTACAAAAGCAGGAACATCAAAGATAAATCCTCATTCTACCACTAAATTAATAAAAGATTCCATGATTACATGGAATTATCCTGTATTATTATGAAATGCTTAAAGGGAATTCCCTTGTTGAGACTCAGTTACTTAAAAAAACATCAAGAGAGAAGCAGAAAGTGGTCAGGACAGCCATCACCTCATTTAATTGAGCATTTGTTTGGTGTTTATCTTAGCAGGCTGTGTACACAACTGGACAGCTTTTAGATATACCCATCCACTGAGATCAGAGGTTTCTGTGCCAAACTATTTCTTGCAATTGTTTCTTGCAAGGTGGATTACAGCTAAAGTCACCTGAGGCACCAGGGTCAGATGCTGTTATTGTTGGGCCCGACATCGCAGCAAGCTGTAATGACTTAGCCCTGTGTCTGAGCTCATCCTGTAAAAAGCAGGGCAAATTCTGCAGGTGGTTATGTTTGATATTGGGCATATAAAGAAACACTGGAGGTTCAAACAGATTAATTTCCTGGAGGAGGCCTCCCCTCCTCCCAAAATGAGATGATTATTTAACGGCTAAAGCCATTATTAGTGCTTTCAACCAAATCTGAAATAGCAGGTGGATATGGCCCAGGTATTTTAGAAGCAGAGCCTCTACTGGCATAAATTACTCCATTACCTTCCCCTGAAGCTATATCCCCTCTGCACAGCCTATGAGGCTGAGGATGAAAGGATCCCTTTCTGTGGGATGAAAGGATTATTTTAAAGACAAGAAGCTTATGTTTGCAGCTTGCTGGCAAACCTGTGGTGATTCTTAGATTTCTCTTCCCAGAGATATTCCCAAAATAGGAGAAAAAGTATTCACGGATTACATCCTAAAAGTGTTATTCTGTTCCTAGGGTGTAATTAGTGTTTCAGGAGCGGCAGGGGAAAGCAGAAAAGAGGCTGGGGTGCTCAGGACCTGCACTCCCACGAAACACCAGATAAAAAAGGCACTTGGGGCCAGGAGAGGTAATGCTCCGCAGAAACCGCCCCACCACAGCACTGATGAGGAATAACTATCAAGTTTCCCATAGAAGCTGGCCTTTGAATGACACTTTGTGGAGACATCAAACACTGGATGCGGCGTTTATTGGCTCTCCCTCATGCACATGATCAGCTCTAGAGGAGGAGTTTGTTCCCAAGGCTACCGAGTCGGGCAAAAGGGCTGGGGTAAGGGGCAGGTGGCTCCCAACGGCTCCGGAGGGGCCTGGGAGCCGAATACACGGCCTGACAAAAGCAGGAGCAACATAACGTGGGCAGTGCTCCTCGCCTTTCCCAGGCCCACAGCAAGGAGCAGAACCTCAGTGCACCATCCAAAACACAGGAGAAACAAACCTCACCAGTGCTGTGAGAGGTAGGTGCGGGCCTCCCAGATGGGTTTTCATGCTTTGTTAATGCCTGAGACCAAGCATTGAAATCCAGCCTCAGGATACTGTATAGCATATTTACTGATAAACTCCTTCGTCTCTTTTCTCTGTGAATAGAAGAAAAATATATCTTTTTCAGCAAAGCTGCCTGGTTTTCCTGGTCGTCCAATATAAAGTCCTTCTTTCCTTGAGCTTTTATTTTCCCCCATCCTCTGTGTGTGTCTTTTGCTGCTGATGCAGTGACAACTGTGGAACGCGGTGCAGCTAGAAGAGTGGAGACCAAAGGCCTTTTCTCACCTGGTGAATTCTTACTTTTCTTCACTCAGTCTCCAGCAGTCACTGTAAAACCACTTTTCTTCCTTTGTCTTTAGGTTTCTCTTTCAGGACTAGGTGAAAGTTGTTTTTTTTTTTCTCTTGTAAATGAAAAAGGTGTGTTCTCTGTTCAGAAATCGTTATGTGTTTTTCTTCGTAGTCAGGTATTTAAATATATAAATCTACACGTCTGTCTCCTGGGTTTGCTTCTGCTTCAAGTTCTCCAGCTCTCTGATGATTTTGGTTTTGCGCCCAGTTCATTCACCTGTTCCTGGAAGCTCCTAACATGGTGCTACTGGTATAAGTTGTTGGCTGTTATTTTGAGTAACTTGGAAAAAGGGACAGCCTGTTGACATCTGCATGCTCACTCCTGAAATAAAAACCCAGAATGGGACAACCAGCCGGATAATTTTCTTTGCTGAAGTAAAGCAATCGTCTCTTGACTCTGCACCTACTCTCCTCACTGAGAACTGAAAATACCAATCAGACAATCACCTTTAGGAATTAAGACTTACAGAAAATCATTGTTTAAGAGACTGGTGTAAAAATATAGATTTTAATATGCGTTTATGATTGGGATTTGGGAGGAGATGCTTTTGGCCCTCTACCCTTTTCTGTAGTGGGAAGAAGCCTCCTCACCCCAACTTCTGCCTTGGATCGAGATCACACCACACATCTCCCAGATGTACTACCTTTGCGACCACGTACCACAAGAAGATGACCTAGAGGCCCTCCCCTGCCCCCATATGAGAGGATTTTTATATCCAGTTTCGAGCAAAATCACCTGTCTTTGTAATCCAGCGGCCGTGAGGCTGCTTTAACTCCTATGCCCGCAGCCAGAGAGAGGCACCAATGAGCCGCCATCTTGGGCCTGAGGGTCGGCAGGGGAAGAGAATGGGGACACAGCACCAGTGGTAGTGACAGGGATGGTGGCTTCCTTGAGGCTAAGCTTCCCTGAGGCTTAGGCTTCCTGAGGCGGTTCCCAGGGGATCACGTTGCAGCCGCGGGAGGGCCCCTGCCCGGGGAGGAGGCTGGAGAAGGGATGAACCAGTTCTCCTGCACGTTTGGGAGCAGCCTCTAAGGAGAGAGGGCAGTATGCCCTCATGAGGTAAAAATCTCCTTGGAGCGGAGATATGGGGGTTTTGCAGAGGCTAGAGGGATTTCGGGACAGACCTGCGAAGGCGGGAGAAGCCGGTCGGGGCGCTCAGGGTCTCCCTCATTTCCCACCATGGAAAGGCAGGTGGCTGCATGTGGCAGACATCTTGTCTGCTGGGCTTGTGTCGCTGTCGCTGCTGGCCTCGCCTCCTTTGCTGTGGGTGAGTGACAGGGGCCAGCCTGGTTTGGGAAGACTGGTCCTGGCCTCATGGCACAATTGAGCTTTCCAGAGCTGCTCTGTTGGAGGCAATGTTGTTATTTTAAGGAAGCATTTGTGGTACCTGGTGTCTGGGATGAAGGGCTCCATTTTTTTCAGTCACCCAGGAAAATCCACCCACCCAGGAAAAATCCAAATAACACAAATAAAATCCCATCAAATACCATCTGGCTCAAAGCTACCTCATATTAATAATTTTTGCTCCATTTTCCTTCTTTTTTTTTTTTTTTCTTCCCTGAGGAAAAGCTTCACAGACTTGACCCCCCAAGGGCTCTTAATAGCAATCACGCCCACCTTGGGCTCGCTCCTTTTCTTTTGGGAATACTTCCAAAAGTACCAAAAGAAAATGTCCGTTTGGCTTTTATCAAGCAGGTTACATTTGTTGATGAGATAAATGCAGATATTTATAGAAATCTCATCCTCAGTGTTTCTTGTAGAAAAATTCTGTACCTGGGAACATCATAGGAGAGTAGAGGTTGTATATCATTTGCCACTTAATTGTAAAACTTAACAGGTGATGCTAACAAGTACTTCTAAAAGCCTGCATCTGTGGTGATCCTGACAAAACAAAGCATAAGACTTTAAAAAGGAGAGAAGCTGTCTCCCTCAATATCCTTTAATTCTTCCTGCAATGTTAAAATTAGATGGGCAAAATCCATTTTTTTTATTACAAGAAGGCATTTCTTAATATGTTACAAACTAAAGATGTGTCTTTTTCTTCACAGGTGCTGTGACAATGAGTGAAAACATACATGAATTATGGCAGAACACAGGGGCTTTTTGTTATTAAAGAAATCCTTGTACCTGCCATTGTCATTACAGTAAATAGCACACTGAATGAAAATGAACAGATTCCAAAAGTGTAGTCTCTTACACTAATGTGACAGGAAAGATGTTAATGCAGAATATAAGGATATGGGTGCCTAGATCTCTACAGTAAAGGATGAATTACACTGATCATTGTAATTTGTAGGCCAGGATAATAGTTCTGTTTCTGTCCATGGTGAAGTTAGTTCTTCCTGGTGGCAATGGGATTTCTGCACAAACAGCAGGATTCACTTTAACAGTGAATTTGCAAGGTTCTGCAATTCTAGGGTCTAGGATTCTGCATACTGTTAGATTCAGAGTTATTCAGCATTGGAAAAGTAATACTTGTAAAATTCAGTGGGTTTACTGATTTGAGTGTTTTTATTTTTTTTTTCCCCCGGAAGGCGGTGCTTGGGTTCAGTGATTTTTATGTATAGTTGTTTAATATTTGAAAGTTTCTCCCAAAGAAGGATCATTAATGAGTTTGAAAATAAATGGCCAGCTGAGAAGAATGGCGATGGTATTTTTTCTTTCTTAAGCTTTGATTTACTTACTCGCGCCGACTCTGATGGATCAACCCAAAATGTCATCTCACCATTGTGTGTCCTGCAATAGTATGGAGTGGCAGATGCATAGAAAAATGGGTAGGAAGAAGTGGTATTTTTGCATAGTATACCTCAATATCTCCATGTCCACGGAATTAGAATGTAAAGACTTACTGAATCTGAGTATCTGTCCCAACTTTCAAATTTATTAGTCCTGGGGATTTGTCTAGTCATTCTTTTAGCCTGTTTATGCATTCGGGTTATACTCCACAATAACAGAGCAGTGTTGATAGAACCTCTACCCTTGCCTTCGGCTGGTGCCCCATCCCACTTTTCGGGTATCAAACTCCTCAAGATGCTCTTCCCCCATGCACTGTGTCCCCCCAAGCTCTGTTAGCATCTGTGTCCTCTAATCCGTGAAAATCCAGGTTTATCGGGATGTCTGAATGCAAATGCAGAGAGGCAGCATAACAAGTGCAGTGCACAGACCAGAGGCACTAGTTGCACAGTCAGGGTGCGAGAGGGGGAAAGTGCTGCATGGACAGAAATGAGCTGTGCATGTTGTAATTGGGTCACTTGTAAATGCCACAATCCTGGTATGAGTGCACAATAGTACTGATGCTAGATGACAGGGAGCTGCTCTCCTTGCTGATCCTCCTCCCTCAGCTGTAGACTTGCCACTTAAAATAATTTCCCATAATTTCAGATTCCTCTTTGTCCCTTAACTTTTTTCTCTTCATGTTTCCTCTTAGCTTTCTTCTGTGTACAGCTTATAGATGAACTGCCAAAACTTGCTTAGTACTCTCACTTTGACTGATGTCTTCTATTTTGGTCAGGAATTCATTTTGCCCATTTTGCCTTTTTGGTTTTTTTTTTCCTTTATCGGTCAAATTTCTTTATACACACACATTCTCCCCTTTCCAGGGATGCAATGAATGATCTGTTGCCTGACTGATTCCAATAAAATAAGGTAGCATGAATCATCACAGGCTTCCTTTCTTCTGAACCAAATACTACTCAGATTCTACAGGTTTTCTATGTTTCTGATGCCTGCAAATTTAGTATTTGACAGATTTCTGTGTGTTTGATTGACCATACAGTTACCATTTTGTGTCAGTAAGGTAGCAATTTACTGACCAGCTAAAAGAAAAAGATGTGGAAATAAAAGGAAATCCCTTTTTCAGAAGGTAAACCAATTTAGTTCTGTTTGTTTAATGAAATGTTATTTTACTTGTTTGGGCTTCTATTCATAATGCCTGCTACTGGCAAAACCTGATAGTTCAGTTGACTACAATGGAGGTGCAGCAGTCAAAGATGTTGCATTGTGTTGCCAGATATAAGTGCAAACCAGGAAAATATAACAGTGTTTCCCAATAAATTCTTTGGTTTCACTTCTCTTTTCAGTTACTCATTTCAAGTTGCACTTCTGAGGCAGTGCGCTTGGATACTCTTCTGTATTCAATCCTGCCTTTTCAGCAAATGTTTCTTTGTGCTATTCTTCAGGGAAGCACTGGAAAGACAAAGAAAAGAGGCTCTGGAACTTCACAAAGAAGCTACCAAATTCCCAGTGAAATCAATGATACGTTCTTTGAGTCATGAGGAAGCAAGCAGCAGTGCCTAGCGTGGGCAAGTATTAAATTTCAGAACAGGATTTGGGAGTAAATAACTATAAACTTTGCAGACTGTTATGTGGTTTAGAAGGGTGTTCATAAGTTCACATTTCAAGTTGAATTCTTTTTAGGGCACGCACCTTGAACAGCTCTTGTTGACACAGAGCCCAAGGTCGTCTTCTCTGAACACTGTGGCATTCCCCACTCATTGTACAACCCTAGAATTTGTTGGCTTTGTTGTCCTCAGATAAGAGTATTTCTAGGTTTGACTATTAGATAGGAACAAAGAGGCCCACAAACTAATGCCCAGTTTGTACAGATGACTGTGCGTTCTCGAGTAAGCACTCTTAGTTCAGCATTTTGATCTGCCTTTCAGGTGCTGCTTGCCCATTTCTTGGCAACCAGAATGTCTTAGCTTCTTCCATTCCCAACACGGTGGTGGAAAACTCAGCCTCTTCTGGTGCTGTTAGGAGTTCACCCCGTTCTGTCTTCTGAAATACATACTGATTCTGAGAAGAAAGACATACATTAGTGGTGCTGGCAAAGAACACGTGGAAAACATTCCCAAAGAACACTTACAGAAAGGTAGAGGTGTACAGAAGAGGCTGAATAAAGCCTGTTGCAAATCTGGGGCAGCTTCTTAAAAGTATAGATGAGCTTTTATTCTTTTTGTTATTGCTGAGTCCTTGGACAGTTGAACCAGTGCTATTTTGAGCAGCCTGTTGGCTGCTGTAAATTATATTTGGCTGTCATGATTCCCACTTCTCATTTGACACAGAAATTGGCAATGAGTAATAATGTTGTTGGCATGATCCCTGTAACAGTATTCTATACATAGTCAGTCCACCACAGCACAGTGTGACTAGCCAGTTAACTAAGAAACATTTTAAAATAACACAAAAAAGAAAACAAAAATAGCCTCTTAATTCCCACAGCCATGCTGCTCCCGGCCTTATTTTTTTTTTTAGGTATGTATTCAGTATTTTGGTTGGTTGGTTGTTTTGTCCTTTAGACCACTGAGCTACAGGAGCAACAGAAAATCAGTTTAAGTTGGATCATTGCTGGTGTGAAGACCAAACTGATGGAATTGCAATTGGAAAGAGGTGGACTTCAGGATACCAGGTATGAAGGCCAGAACAGATGTATTATGGGGAGCGTATATATGAGCATTTGGAGGCACACCAGATCTCCTAAGTGAGAAACTTGCCCTCAGGAGTGAAGACAATGAGGTTATGGGACCTTGGTTTAGAAAATGGCTTATTATGTAGCTGTGAAAAACAGCAGTTAATCAACATAACTCTCACACTTACTGGTCAGGATAAACATCTATGTTGTGAATCCTGTTTTTTTGGTTTCCCAATTCAGACAGAAGAAATTCCAGAGCCAGGAGACTGCAAAAATACAGCTAAAAAATACTATTCGGGAGCTGGAAGCTGCCAACCAGCTTCAGGAGGCGATGCTGAGGGAGGCTGACAGCCAAACCGAGCATCTGAAGAAGATGGTAGACAGCCATGAGGCAGTACTTCTGGAACTGCGTGACATCCTAATGGACTATGAAGACAGCTCGGGCAAGAAACTCTGTGAGCGTGGGAACGTTACTAGCCTACAGATCCACAACCTGAGCACAGCATTTGCTGACGTCCTGCAAGGCTTAGACTCAGAGCTATCATACCTCAAAGAAAAGATTGTCCTGGTATGTGAAGAAGGTGTTACTTTTCTTTCCAACACTCTCTTTTCTGGGGTTCTTTTGAAAACATGCTGAAAATTCCCTGAGCTCCCATCTAAACTGGCCTAAGGAAATGGCATACAGAGGCATAAATGGTACTTTGCAGTTAAGGTGGCAGATGCTGGTACACCAGACTTTTACACTTGCCCCAACAAGAGATTGGGATTATTGCTGGAATTTAACCTGTATTGTGCACATTTTCACAGTTCAAGGTGGAAGCATAAGGAAGGGAGGAAATTACACTTTGAAAACTACAGTTTAGACTGTCTTTTCTCTAGGGGTTAGCATTATCATCTCTTTACAATAGGTGGAAGAAGAACTTGAGTCATTGAAAAAAGATTCACAGACCCAAACCCAACTTCTGCTTCAGCAACATCAAAATAGGTACCTGTTCTCCATTTTTTGTATTCATAAAACATAAATAGATGAGTTTTTCATGTTCCATAGGTAATTCTTTGATGATGATGATGATGGTATTGAGGGAGGGAGTAACGGGGGCAGCAAGTTCTGGGTTTGAGGGCTGAATAATTGTTCCATTCCAGATGCTTATTTGCTCTACAGTTTCTGCTGCTCTTTCCTTCCATGCTGAAAATTTCCTGGTTTATTCACTGCTGAAACAAATACTATTTTGGAAGAATCTATACACCTTACTTTTATAAGTGTAATTGGTCGCTTAGTATCCCACAAATTCTAGATGTCCTCCTTCCACCGTTAAAAGATTGAAAGTAATCACTTCAGTGGTTACATCAGCATTTTTCTTCCTAATTTCACTAACAGCTTTGTCCTTCCTTGTTGAAGAAGTCCTGATTTCCCCAGCTATCCCCCTGAATTATACAGGAACCTGCTCAAAATAAAAGGGTCAATGATTTGATCCATAAGATTTCATTCACAGTAGAACATCAACATGATTACACTTCTGACAACTCAAAAATATCGTTTCCTCTTCATTTGGAGAAATTATTACTTGCCAAGGCTAAAATTATAACCAGTATTTTCTTTTCAAAACAGGATTGAGCAGCTAATTAGGGAGCATGAACAGGAGGTGGCAGCACTAACTGATAAAGCTAGCAGCACACGCAGCTGTGCAAGTAGTGTCCAAAGCCAGATGGAGATGATTCAGTATGGTTTTTTGATTATAGTATAGAAAACATTAAGAGTAACCTTAATTTGAGAGAAAGGTTATGCTGCTAGTTAATACTCTACTGTCTGCCCTACACTTCTGGTTTCGTAGTGTCTTTCTCTAAAGAGGTAAGCAGTCCTTGCATAAATTATGGAATGAAGTAAAAGAGGGAAAATGGCAAAAAAACACATTAAACCATGCTATATAGAGGAGAGGCAAAGTAGCCATATGTCAGGCAGACTCTGAGAAGCATGAGACTCCGGCTGGTTCTCCTCTCAGAGTGTTGTGGTTCAGAAGAGCAAGGCCAGAAAAGTCAATGGAAGTTCAATCTGGCTCAAGCCATTGGCTCTGTTCTTGCCACCAGCTTTTGGAATGACGAACCTCTGTTACCTGAGTTGTGAGCAGTTTCTGCAGAGTACAGGGCTGGAGTTAAGGGATGAAACAGTATGTAAGTTAAGAGCTGTGGCTGAGTCCAGTTTCAGGTGGCTGCATTGCACTATGGCCACTGCCTTCTAAATGTCCTGTGGATTTGGATACAAAATTAATTTCCAGCAGCATTATTGGTTGACAAAACCAAACATGAATGGGTGAATGGTTGTGTTGTTTGCACACAGGTAGTAATGAATGGTAATTTTCAAGAAAGGGTAATTTTCATTTGAGTGAGAATAAAATTACACCAATTCTTGCTGGCCACTTGATTACTCAGTGCTCAATATATAATTTTTTTAAAAATGAGGACATGCTATGCAGTGTTTTAAGCTTAAGATGAGAGTTATATATCACTACTCATTAACATCCGACTTGTATAGTTGAGACAGAATAGCTGATCCCAAAATGCTTCTCAGTTCTGCTTGTAAATAGCTGGGCTGCATTTGAAGGCAGCCTTAGCTTTCTTAGACTTTGCTTGAGAATAAATGAGCTATCACCAGGAATAAAAAGCATGGAGATTTCAATTTATGTAGTTTTATGTGAGATAGATAAGTAAGAGCAATCTAACTAGTAAGAAGGCACAATATTTATGTGGTCCCACTGTGAATGATAATAATGCTTCCATGCAGTGAGTTTCAGTAGCCTGATTGCAGTGAAAACAGTCACAAATGTTTCACACTTTCATGGTTCTTACAGTTTCTAATTTCTCTGCCTAAAACTTTTCTTAGAGAACAAACCAAAACCCAAAATTCAGTGCGTGCACATCAAGTTAGTCACCTGGAATCTACCGTTTCTCAGCTGCGTTCTGAATTGCAGGAAGCAAAGAGGATGTACGAAGACAAGGTAGGGATGGATTTGTGTTAGCATTGGTGCCAGTGAAACTGGATATGTGGGTCTCTGAAATGTGCTGGATACATAAGGAAAGCCTTCTGATAAGGGATTGCTTCAGAAAACTGTGTGGACAATAGCAGAAATTACATCATCCTGAACTCTATTTCTTTGTATTATTTTTAAGAACAAATTGTCTTTCTCTGGCAGAGAATAGCTTTGCTAACCTTACTGAACACAAAATAGTTTTGCCAAATGTATTGAGAGCACACCATAAATTGTGGCTTTTGGCAATGCATATAATGATTCTGCACTACAAACGTCACTTGCACATGCAGGACAAGAACATTCTTCCCCTATGACTAGAGAATATATCAGCAATAACCAAGCAGTAAAAATAGCTTCTTATTGAAGTTGTACTGTCCAGGAAAAATTATCTTGATAAATGCAAGGATGGGAGAACATAGAGATTACAGTAGTGCTTGAGAAGCATTCAGGTGCCCAGAGATGCCCCATTGTGAGTTAAGAATCTTTAACATTCATTGAAATCCAAAGGCTTCTTACGAGTGGGATATAATATAGCAAAAACGTCAAGCTGGCCAGCACCTGTGTATTCAACCATTTCTTAATCCCATAGAAAACATGAGTCTCAACTGTTTTTAACCAAGCTTTTCCCAAAGACCAACTTCTCTCCAGGGAGTACAGCAGGGAATTGCTGCAGAGAAAGGGGGAGAAATTCTTACAGTTCAACCACAGAATCTCTGCCACGTCAGTAACTGCAGCATTTTATATCCTGGTTCCATATCACATCTGCTGCGTCTTTCACGTATTATTTATTCACTGCTTTAGATTCCAGTTTTATAATCAATTTGACTGTCTTTAAATTCTGTCTCTGGTGAAAAAAAAATTCATGTTTTCCTTAGAAAGTTACCTGAGAACAGTTGCCATCCATTCCCTTTGAAAATTAGTGGAGCTGGTGCATGCAGAAATGCTTGATGGATCCAAATCCATCTTAGATTACAAGTCATAAGGATTTAGGCATCGTTCCCTAGATACTGTTGGAAAGGGAAAGTCACAGTCACAGGAGTGCCGTGAAGTTTGGCAGAGCTGATAGTCTCTGATCCAGAAAGGGCCTGAGAATGGAATGGCCAGGATGTGTGGGTCAGGCCTGTGGAGCCAAGCTGTACGTGTGCTTGCACCAGAAAGCAGAGCAGGAAGGACATCGTGTTTTACTGTTTCTGTAGGCTTCTATTTTTATCAGTTCCATCGATTCACAGGTATCAAAGCTCACACTAGTCAATTTCAAAAAGTTACCTTTCTCAGCATCATAACTGAACTGTGGAGAATTTGTAAATTAATCTCCATCACTATGATTCATCCTTGAGAAAGAGTAAATATATGGTGTGCTTTTCACATTAGGTCTATTTACCTGAATTCTTTTGGTTGAAATCATGCAGTGCAGAGCGTAAAATAATAGCACGTGCACAGCTGTAACTGCAGTGTCTATTCCTTAAGCGTGTTCCCTTTTGTAACGTTTACCTCATAACAGATGAAAAATTGAAAGCTGAGAATCCATTTCACAGTCTGTCGACTCCAGAAAACCCTGGGTTTGTATTTCTATAAAAGAACATACTACTTTGTCCAATAAAAATTGCTTCAGAATAGGAAGTGTAATACACAGAATTGCTAAGGTAGACTTTAGTGACACACAAGTTGGTAGCTGGAGATCATTTGATCTAAGGCTGTTATGTGGAGCCATTCCCAAAAAGATGTGAGAGAGAATCTAAATAAAGCCTTTGCAACTGTACATCTCTCTTCCACAGCAAACATTCCTCTGCAGCTTCTCTGGCAGGAAAACACCTTAGCAGCTAAAATTATCAAGGGAGCAGATGAAAACTAAAGCCAGTACAAGCTGATGGTACCAAGCAGTTTCAGCAGTCAGAAAATCTCGTACATAACTTACTGGATGTAAATGTAAATATCTAAGAGTTCTGTTTGGGAATGCCTATGTTAATATCTTTATTAAAATGTGTTGTAGACTTGTCCATCATCTCATACAGGGACAGAAGTTGCATCTCTTGAGAGAAAGTGACTACCACTCAAAGTAAAACATGTTTGCTTGAAGATTTTTACGATATATTTATAGTGAAAGAATCTACCTCCCTGCCTTGGCTACGTAAAACCCGCTGTTAGGCCTAAGTGTGTCTGAAGAACTTCACTGTATCATTAAGCACAAAGTGACTATATGGCTGAATATGCTTGGGACCAAATTCTCCCTAAGTTAACATAATTGTACAGGAAAGGTCCTGTGTTAGGACAGCTCTTTCTGTCACTGTCTGTGAAAGCCCTATTGATAATGTTGTTGTACACAGTCATACACAGTAGAGGGTATACTTCAGGCTTAGATTTTCTGTGGAAATATGGAGTAGTTGTGTAAGGAGGGTTTCAGGGAGAAGCAATCTAGGATTTACTGAGATTTCCCCTTCTGATGGAGGCCTCCACAAGATGAGAAGCCCCTTTTTAAAAGGACCACAGGCAATGACAGGAAGAAAAGGCCCTGATAAGGTTCTGCTGCTGCTTAGGCATTGGAGGTCTAGGAAGAGAAGCTTAATGATTTTGTTGGGGTTGGGGTAAGAAATACTTTATAAGAGTTTCAGAACTGTCCTTGACAACATCTTCTCATATTGAGGTTCCCAGCCCCGATTTGGTGAAGGACACGATGTTTTGGGACTAGGCCTACATAAATGGTCTGTTACTAATTGAAAATAATTATGCCAACATTATAATTGGATGAATGAAAGAGGGAGTGGAAGGCAGAAGAAGAAGGGAAGTGATGGCTTTTTTTCATAAACTGAAGGAACATTTTTAAGGAAGTGGAGAGAAGTGCCCAGATTTCGCTGTTAGCTAAAAGAGAGACTGCAGATACTAAAGAGTTTATTAAGAGCGATGTAGATTTTGTGTATTTTCGCATTCACTGATTCCATATGAATCTTGGTTTACGTATACTTGCATTATGTTGGCTTTTCTAATGAGTAGTACTGCACATCACGCAAAGAGCTTGAGCTCTTTTTCTAAAGTGGCAATTCTGCCATTCCATACAAAGTTTACAGTGTAAGTAAGGAATTTGTGAAGAGCTGAGGATCAGGGTGCAAGTCAAGTCATTCTCAGGAACCTCAGTTAACTCTGCAGTGAAATTTGGCTTAATCACTAAAAGAAGACAATGCAATTATGAATATACCTAGAGAATAACTGCTGGTGGCAGAAGATGGCATTTGGGCTTCTTTTGAGTAGAACCTAGAGGAAGACTGGAGGAAATCCCATGTGCTATTTAAAATAGAATACGTAGAGGTAATTGATAATGAATATTTGTCTTTATTCTAGGTCAAAGATCTTGAGAAGCAGTTGCACCTAACTCATTCTGAGATTGCAGAAGCTCAGACAGAACAGAATAAACACAGCCAAGGATCTGGAAATCTGAATGACCGGATTCATCAACTGTTGGTAAAAACAAGTAATAGTATTAAAAAAATACCTTTCTTTCTAAAAGCCTCTCCTTACTGCTGATGTTCAGATTTGTACATTGTTTATATCCAAAGGGCAGCAGCTCTCATATTTATGTATGTTTGTATTTATGTAAGTTTGAGTTTTTATGGAAAATTTGAATTAGTTGTGAAGAAAGTTTCCCAAAGGCCTTTGCCGTTAGCGTTGCACAACATTCAGAATTAAGGCTATATTTGTCATAAATTCAAAATCCTTGAATCCTATGCAAATCATATTAAAGATACTGAGCTACCTTCACTTGAACCTCACAGTTTAGAACCCTGTTCAAGGTTAAGGAACCTTGGTCCTTTAAGGTATTGTGCAAGACATAGCCAAGATTTTCCTAACAGCACTAAACATTCCTTTGTAACTGAGTGAGATATTAACAAATTGAACCTACAGTAAAAAAAATTTCTGATGCAAGCTTAGTTTTATCAAAACTGGCTTCATGTACTATAATTAGCTTTGCTTTTCTTCTTACATAAGATTATTCCTTAATGACTGAATTTCTGGGATATTAGTTTGTGTGGTTTCATTAGATTTCTTTACCCAGTTAGTGTCATGGTGCTTCTGGAGGGGATGTTGAAGTGGCTTCATTCCATATGGTGTTCTCCTGTTCAAGAATATGTTAGTGTAAATCTTGTACATAGCTATGTACATCCATTGCATGTAGCTCTAGAGAAAACTGGAGTCAGAATAATCATTGCATAATTGAAGGTTAGGAATCTAATTTTGGGATTTCTTTGGTTTCTGTGTCTTCATCTCATGTCTTCATTCTGCCATTCCCTGAGTTTCCTACTTAGCTCCCTACTGTAGCTTTAACAAAATGCAAATAGTTCACAATAGCAAAAGTTGTGATTAGCAGAAATGCCTATTGATAATTCAGTTTGGGCACATGTTAAATTCAAAGTTTTAAATTAGTAGCTCTGAAATGTATATATGTCTGTATTTTTAATATTATTTACACTTTAAATTGTCATCTATAATGTAAATTACGTCCTGTTAAGATTATGTCTGGGGTGGAGTAGATTTAAGCTCTGGAGAACATCTGACAAGTTACTGTATGAAATGAAACAAGAAATGAACAATTCTTTTAGTGGTAAAGCTGGGTATTTATCAAGAGCAGCTTTCTTTGACTGCAGTGTAATGTAGTGCTTCAGTGGTTTTCATTTGATGTTGACACAAGATAATCTTATGTCATTTTGTAGCTGGTACTGATTTTGAGGTAGATGTAAATGACATGAAAGACTTCAGCGTTGAAGTGTTACATGCTTAAAAATAATTATAGGAGCAATATATTAAGTTGAGAGTTACTGCTTTGTTGGATTAAAGCATGAAGGAGGTGTCAGACTAGTTTAGCCAATGTTCCTGTCTTTTGCCAAGGGTAAATGCGTGCAGCTGTCCCTGTTCAGATCTGTACTCGTGTCATTGAATGTTGCTAATGGTAAGAGAAAGAACAGAAAAACCCTAACTGTGATTCAAGGAGGGAGATAACTTTAATGTCTTGTAGACAGAACTTCATAAAAAAGAGATACAACTAAGTCTAGAAAAAGAGCAGAATAAGCGGTTTTGGGATCGGAACACAGAAAACAGCGTCACCATTGACCACCTAAAGAGAGAACTGGACAACAAGAACATGCAGTTGCAGCGCATGGAGAACACGGTGAAGGAAATGAGGACTGAATGTCACAGACAAATGGAGCGCCAGGTTGGTGAGCAACTGCGGGGTGACAGTGTTCAGCATAGAGAGGGCACTGGCTGGGGGCTGCTGTTCAGATGGAAATACACTAATTCTAGTTACCCTGACTGGGAGGCCCCTGGAGCTCTTGTGCCAGCGTTTTCCTTCCAAAGATCCAGATACATGACAGTCAGAATTTGATTTTTGGTTGTTTTGGTTTTGGGTTTTATTTTTTTTTCTTTTAATCTGACCTGTCAAGCCTTCATTTCTTTTTACTGATGAGGAAGCAGAAGCATTGTTCTTAATTTTTATTTTTTACATACTAGCCTTAGGAGAAAATTAATGTTCTGATAGGACAGGGGGCAATGGGTACAAGCTGGAACAGAGGAGGTTCCACTTAAATATGAGGAAAAACTTCTTCACAGTGAGAGTGACTGAACACTGGAAGGGGCTGCCCAGGGAGGTTGTGGAGTCTCCTTCTCTGGAGACATTCAAAACTCGCCTGGACGTGTTCCTGAGTGACCTGATCCAGGTGTTCCTGCTCCGGCAGGGGGATTGGACTTTCAAGGTCCCTTCCAATCCCTGATATTCTGTGATTTTGTGATAGTGTGTTTGATTTTGACTGTTAAACTCCAAAACATGGTTTTGTGAATTTCCAGAAAGTTTGATGCTGCCAGACATAAGAAAAACACTGATGAAAGTAGTATTTTCAGTAGTGAGCACTTCTGTAAGAATGATTAGTAAATTAAAGACCTTCCCCATGCCTTACTTTATGTAGTGCTTAATGAAAACCTGCTGAAGTTTGTGTTTATAACCCTGAGCCGAATCCAGTGCTGTCAGAAAGAACTACTTCTGCCAAAGTAGATTCCTAAGCAGTGGCTTACAGTACATTCCCCTTTCTTCATTCCCCTCAAAAATGAGCTGTAATTAGGTAACTCACTTTGCATTATGAGTAAAGTTCAAGTGAATTCATTTATTTTCTACCAAACCACAGGCCTGTGCTATCTCACACATTGTTCCACATTTTCTCAATTTCTCCCCATTTCTCCCCCTTTCAAGTCCTTCCACCAGGAAGTTCATTCTTTTCTTCTGTTTCTATTTTGTACTGCGGTTCCTGAGTCACAGTACTTTGTGCTTTAAATGCTGCACACTGCTGCCTGCAAGAATAAAATCAGTAATAAATTATTCATCTACATATTTTCTTTTCCAAATTACAGTGCAGTAAAGTTTTAATGCTTTTACGTTCTTTATCCTCAACTGCTTTAAATTTTATACTAACATTACTGATTTATTCTTTTTTTTTCTTTTACATTAGTTAAATATTTTACATTTTCTATGATTAAAAAAACAATATTCCAAGAGATACTTAATTTATTAAAATGGAGGCAGAGGGAAGAAAATGAGAAGAAACACACAGTCATTGTAAACTAGACCATGCTGACCTGATTGTTCTGTAAAACTCAGATGTTTGAGATGATCTATAGAAAACCAGAAATGTGACAGGAAATTCTAAAGGCAGAAATAAACATTTCTCTTGTTGATGCTTATATTGCTATTATCCAGATGGCTGCAATTCAGGAAAAAAATGAAAGCCTTGGAAGGATCTCCTCTTTGACTGTCCAACTGGAGTCAACCAAGGAAACGCTCTGTAAAGTCAAAGGAGACCTTACAGCTAAACAGAATGATTTGGAGACTGCTGAGAAAACAGTGTCAAATCTGACAGCTCGTCTGCAGGAGAAAGAGCAAGCCCTTGAGGTTACCAATAAGGAAATCAAGAAGCTACACTCACAACTTGGCAGTAGGATGCAGGAGCTCCAGCATCTAAAGAATGACGAGGACTGTTTACACGGTGTGCAGTCAGAGTGTGAAACGCTGAAGCTGCAGCTCTTAGAGAAGGAAAGGGTTGTTGAGATCTTCCAAAAGCAAATTGATAACATGACCCAGATGGTGGGCCAGCACAGTCGAACTGCTGGAGCAATGGAAGTTGAGAAATCTCAGCTTAGAAAAGACATAAATGACTGGAAACTTAAAGCAGAAGAACTTAAGGTGTGCAAATAACATTGTATATATGTCTCTGTAAGACAGCAGATGTTTTCTGTTTTTAAGTTTGTATTTTACCATGCTAACACTGTGGTTTTAAAGCAGACCAGACAATGAAGCTGGAATTCCAACAGCACTATGAGAGTTAGTGAACAAAGAATAATATTATCACATTGGTGCAAAGCAGTTGCCAAAAATGTTCGTTAAAGCTGGAATATAATGTGCTGTCTTCAGTGATAGAATTTTCCACACCAGTAACAGAACCAGAAGTACAAAGTGTTACTGAGAAGTAACAGACAGCGAGCACTCAGATTTGCAAACTGAGGACACTGTTTATAAGTGGTTATTTCTCAGTCAAGAGTTACAGGATATGGCAGGTCAGTAGCTTCTGAAAAAATTCACTCCAGACAGAGAATTTGATCTTCTTCTGTGAGAAGATAGTTGAGCATTAGGAGTGAATACAGAGGTAGTGCTACAAGAGGATGGAATTTTCACATACAACTGGTAAGGTTAAACATGCTGTGAAGCCATCATATCAAATTCTATTGCACCCTTTTTGCCTGAATTAGCAATTTTCACAAAAGTAGTTTCTTTATTTTACTGTCATTCTTTCTTGCCCCAAACTCTGACAATTGAGATTTAAAGTAATTATAATGTCTGCACGTCTTTTGGTTATTTTGTGTAATTATCTATATTACACATAATTACTATTGGTTTTTATGTAAGTAGATTGCAAAGGATGAGAAAGAAGCCAGAATACATGACATGGAGGCCCGACTGAATGAGCTGGAATTGGAAAAGGTTAAACTGGTAAACACATGCAGTGAGAGACTCCGTGCACTTAATGATGTGAAACTGGAAAAAGACCAGCTAGTGAATGAACTGCAGAGCAGTCGGAGGGAGCTAGCTGGCCTTGCAGGTAGGGAGCCTCGACTTAGCTCAGTTCCAGTAGCTGCTAAATTGGGCTGATGTTAAAAATAGAAGATAAACTTGCTTGCTGAATCCAAATATGGTTGCTGATAGAGCAGAAGGGTTCCCTACCAGCACGGGGAAGTCAGATTTCTTCAGAGGGCTAAGTCACAGTTTGGGATTCTGGCACAGAGGGATGGGAACACAGTCTTTACGGCAGTCTCTCACTACTCTGAGCAAAAATACTTAAACCCACCTGACTCTAGAGACCAAAGAAGCAGATCTAGTAAATCACAGAATAGAAACTTGACTGTCTTTCATCTAAGGGCAGTAGTGGATGCCCTTAACCATCTGTGGTCAAAGTACAGTAGAACATTGTTTCTGTTTTGTTGTGCTCTTGCTACACTGTTATTTAAAAGCTTATGTTCTAGCTCGAAGAACTGTTTTCACAATTAATGTGTGGGGAAGCAGATTAAGATAACATTTTTAAAAAAAATAAAAATAGGGGCTGAACCCAAGGAAACCACCAAAATGCAGGGAGATCCTGTGTTAAATCCTCAGTGCAGCCAGACAGATGGTAGTGTTCCCATGCTTTGCTCTCCAGACAAGCCAGTACAACAAATACCTACTGGTAACATTTATTTCTTCATAACTCATCTATACTTCTAAACTCATTAAGTTTTGTAAGAATTAAACAGATATTGTGATATTACATGGAAGGTCTGTCATAGATTTGACTGGTACTACCAGGGGGAATGAGGTACAAGAAAGGCTTATGGAGCGAATGACCACAGAGGAACTGGGGCCAAGCTGTTGATAGAGTGGGAGCACATGGCTGGGTGGCTGGCTGGTCTGTAGCACTATGGGTGACATAAGAGGAGTTGAAGAGAGATATAATAAACAGAGCTGAGAAGTGGAGTTACAGGAGAGTGCTTGACAAATTAGATCAGACCTAAGTCTGTCTGTAAGCATGGCTGGAGAGAAGAGTGACCAGGGCAGCAGGCTGTCTCACTGATACCCTTAACTTTCACAGTATGCAGTTGGTTGTAGCAGCAGGAACTCAGAACTGTGGATTTATATTGATTTCTTGAACCATTGCTTTGGCGAGCAACCAGAGAATACATCTGTTTCTGGTGAAACAGAATCTTTTCCTGACAATGAACTACTAGTTGTGCATTTCTGAGCAGTGGATGTTACTTGCTTCATGTCTTAACTATCTGCATATCTAATGCTCCTTTCAAGACAGCAGGCAACAGATCAGTTCTCTTAGTCTAGAAGAATGATAATTTTTGTCATTATAATTTCAATCTTTATTTACTTTCACCAGAAGGATTTGAAAATTTGAAGAGGGATTACCAGGATAAAAATGAGAAGATGAAAAATACTGCAAACAGACTTAAAATGCAGTTGAAATCTGCCCAGTCTGAACTTGAACAGACCAGAACTGCTCTAAAGACTGTGAAGGGATCTGATGGCCATGGTAATTATAGATTGAACTTCCCAAAAATCATGTTTGCCTTTTTAACAAGAGGATATTTATACTCATTGATCCTTCAATAGAAGCTATAAGAATATGCTAGATATTTTGTGAAATAAATAAAAAACATTGCAGATGACAACATATTTTTATTTTACCGTTTACTGTAAAACTTAAATCATGAGTTGAGGTATTTATGCATATTTTCAGGGGATATTGTCTTGTCTTGTGTTTGTGATGGGTCTGGTGCCAATGTCATGGGCAAAACTCTAGCTGATTCTAATGGGTGGTTTGCACGCATAAGGGACTACGGGATCCTCATTCAACTTACTCTAACATAGTGCTGGTAGACTCCAGCTTCCAGAGTCTTTTGTCAGAACTCAGAATCCATAATCAGTGTTGTTAATTGGGAATTAACCATGTCTTTTACAGCTATGAAAGTTGCAGTGGGAATGCAGAAGCAGATCACAGCCAAGAGAGGACAGATAGATGTATTGCAGATCAAGATTAAATTCCTGGAAGAGGCAATGACAAATGCTGCTAAGGTCACAGGAGCTCCATGTAAAATTATATAACTGTATCTAGAGAAATTTTTCTTTGGAAAAATGCATGACCGAAAGGACAACTGCCCAAGAAGGAGCAAAGAAAATTTTACTTGATGTAATGCGCACCTTCCCTGTCATTGGATCCCAGAATGGTTTGGGTTGGAAGGGAGCTTAAAGATCACCAAGTTCCAACCTCCCTACCACGGGCAGGGACACCTCCCACTAGACCAGGTTGCTCAAAGCCCCATCCAGCCTGGCCTTGGACACTTCCAGGGATAGGCCACCCACTGCTTCTTTGGGCATCCTGTTCTAGTGTCTCACCACCCTCACAGTAAAGAATTTCTTCCTGGTATCTAATCTAAATCTCCCTGCTTTCCGTTTAAAACCATTACCCCTTGTCCTGTCACTACACTCCCTGATAAAAGGATACCACCCGATCTCTAGTTTAGCCCCTTTAGGTACTGGAAGGCTCCTGTAAGGTTTCCCTAGAGTCTTCTCTTCTCCAGGCTGTCCTCCTGGTAGCATGTGTCAGGGAATATCTCCACCACATAAATTAGCCTTTTGCATAGGGATAGGTTTTACTTTTAATTTATATTTGTTCTCCATGTAAGACCAGTAATAGTTGCAATGAAAATCAAGCTCTTACATATGAATTATTTTTTAAAATGTCAACTAATGCATTCTGTGTCCCGAATTTGTCCCACAGTCATTTCCCTTTTTGTTTCCTGAGGTGGTTCTTCTCAGTTCTGATTGTAACCTCTGTATGTCAGGGTCTGTCTAGCACATTACAGTCTTCTAGCATTTTCTGACAAAGCATTCCTTCTGTAATCAATAGCTGGAGTTTACTGAATGATCATTTTTATCTCTTTACTATAGTCTGTCCTCCTTCTTTACTGGCTTTGGATCTTGCAGATCCTAAAATTCCAGTTGCAAAATGCATCTCAAATCTGAGATGTTACTTCATCCAGGACCAGTCAAATTGTACTTTTTTCAATAAGACCTATCTTCGTGTTGGAAACCTCATCTTTCTGCAATATGCAATAGCTAAGCTGCTGAAAGGGTTAATTAAGATCTTCCCAAGAGAGGAAGAGGGGAAAAAAAGTTGCCATAAACATGTATAATGTAGGAAGTTACAGATTCTTGACTTGTGCTTTTGTTGCTCTTATCTTGAACTCAGGAGAAGCGTTACCTCAGAGAAGAAAATAACAAACTACGTAAACAGTTGAGCTGTATTGTAGGGGACAACACCAAGATTGCTGGGGAACTGCAGATCCTGAGATCACAAGACAAACGTTTGAAGGAAAAAATATCTAAGATGGAGACAGCCCTTGATAAGGTAATTGTAGGTAGCTTTCCGTTCAGGGAGGCTTCTGGGTGCTTTGCTCTGCAATCACTTGGGAAGAGAAAAGGTCTGACCTCTTACCTAGGTTGTATTTACCATGTCCTGTTCACATGTACTGTAAAATACTTACTGGAAGAGATGTCTTCTGGATTTTTAATGGTAAAAAGCTTCTGTTTTCATTAAGAGAATTCTTGATTTACTCCTTACTGGCTTGGGGAAATACAAGCTGCAGGGAATTTGAAGCAGAATGACCTTTCAGGCAGTGGATTCACCTTCTAGACCTTCCACTGGCTCTTGGCACGGCTTCTTTTGCTGGTGAGAGCAACTAGAAGTGAGTGTGGACACACACTGACTCAGCACACTCATACATGCTCAGCCCTTTCTGGGACCTTCATTGACCAGCTGTGGGTCCCTCAGCGTGAGGGAGATTTTTAGGAACATCGTGTTGTTTCATTTGCCTTTTTTAGTTGAGGTTTCTGTTGCTGACATACAGATAGTATTAGATAAATACAGCATCTGTAGGTGTACCTTGTTGTTTCTTAATTGGAAAGAAAATGGGAAAGACTGTAATGCATTAAAGTTAACAAAATTAACACCTCTTCTCTCCTCTCTTACAGGCATCCATGCAATTTGCAGAATGTCAGTGCATAATCCAGTGTCAGGAACAAGAAGCTATGCGCTTCAGACTGCAGCATACTTTGGATGTAAAAGTAAGTTACTGGGAAGCATGGGTATAAAGTTAGATGTATTTATTTCACTTCCTAACTTTGAATTTAACCTTCTTTATTGCAAAGTACTCAGTTTGTATTCTGAAACCTTTATTCAAGTGGAACGCCTCACTGCTGCACAAGCCATGTCCATAATTTCAGTTACTTTGAAGTACTATTTACAGGAAGTGCAACAAAAAAAATTAACCAGCCACGGGAACATTGGACCATATGCTTCTTCTGCTAAGCTTTGGTTTCAGGGACACTCCAGCTCTTTATTGTGGCTCTAGGCAAATAAAAGCTAGGAATGTTGATGGCATTCTTATTATGAAAAATTAGAGAGACAAGGTCTGTAGGGATGCCATTTACTAGTGAAGGTGTTAGTGACAGAAAGCACTAATATGCTTTTGGGCACCCACAGCCTTTTTCAGACCCGAAATAAAACCAGCAGCATTAAACCTACATACAGTCTGGGAAAAAAGGGCTCTGAGTTCAATGTGATTAGGCTAATTAGCTAGCTCAAAAAATCATTCATTTTTATGAAGCAAAGAGAGATTTTGGCAGGGGAAATGGAAGTATGGTCATGAGGCATCTGGGACAGAAAAAGGAAGATATATAATTGACATCTGTGGAACTATATAGCATTAATGAAAGAGAGGGTACAGAAGCAAAAGTACAGTAATATAAAGCCAGTATCTCTATAAGGGGCCCAGAATTTGGTTCAAGCTCTATCTTCGCTAATAAATTTAATAGAGAATATTATTTACCCTTGCCTTATTTATAACCATGGACTATTAATGCTGCTATGAAACTACTGCTATAAATGAATGGTACACTAGGAACAGTTGCCATAAAAAAATATTGTTAATTTTAGTGACCCATTGCAGTTGCTAGTTTTGAGTGAGAAAAGAAATATCATATCAAAAATAGGAATCTACATAAGCCATACAAAAAGTAATTCATATGAACAACAGCAAAGGTGGAGAATCTCAGCTTCAAATAAAAGTTGTTCTCACCCAAGTGGGGAAAAATGGTACAAGAACTGTGGAACAGTTTAATTTTGTGGTGGCCTGGAGATGTCCTTCTCTTGAACAGGTAAAATTTTGAAAACAGATGAAGCTGCCACTCTTGCACTCAGTTCAGTCACTTAGAAGGGTCATGTCTGAGCACACCTAAGAAGACTAAACTAGATGCCCTATTACAGAGGGTGTGCTGTCATTACCCATTCATTCTCCTTAACTCTATATGTGCTTGTTCTGGTTGGCTAATGGTTTTCTGCAGGAGCTGCAGGGCCCAGGATACTCATCAGCTCCAGGCAAGCAGCGCCACATGGTCCCTGTTTCCCACCTGCACTCTGCTGTCGTGCCACCTTCCCAGAACTTGGCCAGCTGTGCCCCTCGTGTGAGTACCAGCCCCAAAATGGGTAACTGCACTGGAAACAGGGTTGTTCCAAGGATTAAAAATAACATCTATAGATTTTATACAATTCTTCAAAAGGGACAAGAGGTCTTTTTATTAATTTTTACCTCAAAGTCTACAAAGACTACAAGTTAGTGCAGATATTTTTCAGTAATATTTCCTGTTTTACTTCTGATGTGGTGACAAACATTTACATCAAGGATGAAAGGATACTTAATTCTGTGAACTCCCTGCAGCATCAGGTACTCCCATTCTCTTTTCTTTAAGTTAATCAACTTCTGAGGACAGAGAAGGAAAAAGGAACCATTTTTAGTGTAATAACATGGTGACAACCTAACAGGTTGAAGGAGAACTTGATTCAGGGTCTACTTGAACATTCTTGGTTCTTACATGATTAGTTATTGTACAAAATGAAGCAACTCCAATACTTGTTGCAGAGACCCTAACTGGGTTCTTAGCCAGAATGTGGGAGAGGAGGTTTTGGTCAGTGTCACAGTAGCACATTGACCTATTATGAAGCTGAGGTTCTCTATAGGAAACTATCTATTTAAGCTCTGCTAAAACTAGTGTGTTCCCCTTGGAAACATTTTTTTTCAATAAAAACATATTAGCAAAAGGTTTCTAGCCAGTTCCATCCAGAGATGAAGCCTAAGCCAGTGGGGTCAGTGCTTTGAACATGTGGAGTGCTGAGTAGTCTGAAAAATCCAGTTCTTCACAGAAAGAATAATTCTTTGAAGCAGGCCTTTGCCTCAAGTCCTCATCAGTAAAATGAGAATAATATTGCACTTCATCTGTGCATTCGGCTGTGGCACTAAAGTGGTTTATATTTGCAGACAACTCAGCTGTTACAGAAATTAGTGCCTAGAAAACACCCTGATATACTAGTATTCTTGTCTTCAGAGCTGAGTTTCTGTGCAGCACAGTAACACTCAGGGTCACAGGTTAAAAAAGGAGAAAACAGAGCTGTCACATAAGCAATGATTATTGGTTCTGAGTACTGAAAAAGGTCATGGTTGTATTGTGTGGGAGGAAGTTTTCATAATTAAAGGCTTGTTTCAGTGTTTTTGACCTTGAGACAGTAGTCACAACCTTTTTACAACATTTATTCAAAATGCCTATGTTAGCTGTGTTCTCCCTTAGTTGTGTTTAGTTGCTTTACACATCTGTCAGTTAACTTTCCAGATAAAACGTGCAGTAATATTCAGAGGGCACTTTGACACTCTTCATGTTATCAGGACGTAGTCTTCACCACCCTTTAACTAACATTAGAGAAAATCTGCCCTGTTTCTAACTGGTAGCAGGGGAACAAGGTAGCAGAGGTAGCAGCTCTGTTTTGAGAATAGCAGGGGAAAACATGACTTTGGATGAGCATAGGGAAGAACTGAAAAAAAGAGTGCCTTTATAAATACTTTGTAACTGAATGATTTTATTTCAAATGCCCTCCAAGCCAGGCATTTTGAATGAAGAACCATTGCGGGATCTAAAGAGGATTCTTCAAGAATTAACAAGCTCAGACAATGACATTCCCTCTGCGGATCTTGGCAAGGGATACAGCAGCGGTGAGAGAAAATCACCATTAGCAACCATGAGGAATACAGTGTAAGAGTAATAGACTGTTATTTCTGTTGTGTGAGTTGACTTATATTGCCTTCTAAAACTAGGATCTGGCTGTTCACATTCTTCAGGAGCAGTATAGGATGCCTTTTTGCAAGACAGTTGGGTTTCTGGGTTAGGCTGAGATAATCCGAAAGCTTCCAAAGCTGCTGTGGTTTGCCAGGTTCCTCATATGCTTTAGGTGGTAGGGAAATAGAAGGTGCCCACACCATTTGCCTTTATTGCTTGCTTTTTGGCATTTCTCTTTGCTTCCCTTTAGAATTCTTCCTAATCTTCATTATGTAAATAGCTCTAATAGATAACATTTTTTTTAGTGGGCTCACATAACAATTTTATGATGCCTTTTCTTCACTATAAGAATGTGGCTGCCATCATACTCTGCTTTAAAAACAGGCTTATTTTCTAGAAATGTGAAATGCACTAATCCTACTGGCATGGCTTTTGCTGTGATTTTGACAACAGTATGTTTTTCCATGCAGGGAGACCACAGCTAGAGACTCTGCTACTGAAAGCATCGTGGAAAAGGATACTGTTGGACGGTGAGAAGGGCTTTCGTTTAGCTGAGTAACCTGCTTCTTAAAATACTCATTTGCAATTTGGTTTCTACAGCTTTTTAAATACAGCATCAGCCCTGAGCCTGTTTGTACAGTTTTATTCAGAATGCTAAAAGCTTCCTGGGAATTAGAAAACAAAGCTGTGATCTTACTTTGATCCTTCTGAGAGTGAGCTCTGGAATGTTTTTATGTTGTCTGCTTTTAATTTACATGTATAAAATCTGGAGGTTACATATGAGAGCTTCACATTCTAACTGTGGAGATTAGCTAGCATTACCCAAACTGCCAGAAATCTCTCCCAGAATGCAAGTTTTGCCATTGTTTTGCTTGCAGGGAGCCTCCCTGCTCACATACTGGAGACCCTCAGTCCCGAGATGTTACCCTGCCCTTTACATCCCTTGGTAAGTTTCCGTTGCCCCATTTGAGGAAGAATGTCCCCTCTCAATGTTCAACTGGAACATTAGAGAATATTACAGAAAATATAGTCCAGGTAGAGTATATTTTCTTAGGTCATTTACTCAAATATCTCTTAGCAGGTGCTACTACAAAGTCTCTATTGCATTTACTGCAGAGTCTGTATCTTGTTGCCAACCAGCTCCATGGAGGCTGATAACCAGCATACCTAAAATGGGTATTTTCCATGGTAGTTATTAATGAATAGAGATAGTTTAGTGTAATTAGCATGGATAACATTACCCATTTTTTTGTGCCTAAATTTAGGCTTAAATTCTGTATTCAAGTATCTAAATATGGATCTGCTTTTGAGAGGAATTCAGGTTATTGTAAATTCCATTTATTTCCTTCTAAGTACTCGGTAGTCAGTACCTTTTAAAATGTGGTGATATGAATTTAGTAACCTAAACAGAAATATAAGGATATGGCTTTGAGCATCAGCATTTGAAGATACTAGTCTTAACTGCCTACTATTTTCTTGCCCACAGATTATCTATTCTGTGAATTTTCTGTGAAAATTGCCCACAGATGCTGACACATTTAATGGTTCTCCATTATTATTTAAGCCACTGTGCTTCAGAGAGAGGCCAGAGCTCCTCTGTTTGTCCTGAGGAGTAACTACTATGGATCCTCTTTTTGTGACTCTGAATATTAAAATCTCCTGGGTAGTTACTGTCAGCTTTCTGGCAAACCTACTGCAACATCCAGGGATTTTTACTGGCTTCCAAAGTAGCATTCTTTACATAGAAGACTTGAGAAGTAGTTGAAGAAGGGGAGTTGATTAGAAACCCCCTGAATTACTTTCAAGGCATCTCAGGAGGGATGGTAGTAGTAAGGAAACAGACTGTGGGAAGAAAAAGAGAATAGTAGTAAATCTTCCCTCAGTAGTTGCATGCAACCTTATTTTTTTTTAATACACGCACACAGTGTGTGCCACACCTGTGAAAATGTGTTACATAGTCTGTTGATTGCATATTTCTATGCATATCTTGTCTCTTTTCCTTATGACTCTCTTTCTGCCAGGAATTCAAAGCCTATCAATCAGTTATTGGAAAGGAGGGAAATGGCAGACCTGTGTAAGCAACATTGTTTTTTCTGCTTCTTATACCTAAGTGATGAGACCCAGTCAGGCAGCGTACGGGGAGCCTTGGGTTGTTAGCAGCCATGATACTCCTATCAGACTTATTTGGCCTAGAGCGAGTAACCAGCAGAAAAAAAAGCAGGCACTGCTTTCTCCTAGGCAGGTTTAGTGGCCATATTTCACATTTGACAGAAAAAAAAGCATGTTTTGCAAAGAGGCTGTAGTGTCCTGCTACCTTGGCTACTAATGAGGAGTGGAAAGGATGGAAGAGTGATGAAGGGAAACCAGCCCTTTAATTGTGTTACAAAGATATCGTCAAAGCTGGTGTGGGGTTTCTCTTCAGGTATGTGCTCACTGCTCTTTGCTTGGATATCTCCTAGGAGGTACATCCACCTTCTCAGCAGCTCCTTGTTGTACATTCTCCCCCAAGAAGGTGGCTCGGGAGGAGAGATACAGAGAAAGGTCTCCAGTACACTTGCTGCTAACTGCGCGACCCAATGACCTTGCAGCTGGCCCCAGTGCCTCACCAGAGCACAGACCATCCACAAGGAAGGCTGCCCCTCCAGAGGGTGCAGCCACAGTGCCCCAGATAAGTAAGTCTGGTCCCATTTACTGGTAAAAAAAGCTTGGCTGCACCTCTTCCCAGCCAGCAGAGTAAGGGAGTTACAAACTGTAGGTTACATTCAGCCATTCAGCATTTGTATAGGAATGGGTGGGTTCCCACCATCATTCACTGATGCAGTGTTTTACGGGTTATAATGGTGGTACCTGTGCTTCCTAAGGCCAGAAGAGGCTCCAGGAGACTAATTGTAAAGTACTGGTGTGACTGTCAGTCTGGGCATGTTGGTGTTCAGTCAGACAGGCACAGTGCCGGTTGAATCTTGCACTGGTCTGGATCGTCAAAGACTTTGAATTTCTGGTTTTATTTCTGGCTTTAGTAAGTTGCATCTTTCTGAACTTTGGTTTTCCATCTGTAGAATGCAGTGGACACTACTGCTTCCCTTTCTACAACCCTTACAGTTTTAATGGCAAAGAGAGACTTAAAAATTGTGGGCATAAATACTATTTTAATAGCATAAAGCACTTTTTCTTTGTTCCCCAGATGGGGTAATTTATAGGCAAAAAAGAAATGTGGTTGTTTTTTCACTTAAACAGAAATATCGCCAAGTATAAATTTCTGTTAATAATCCTGTCTTCTTACATATTTTCTCTGCTACTGGAAGTTTTATTGCTTGAAATTTTGTTTTCTGAGAACTTTACTTTAGATGGAATGTTTAGATGATTTATAATCACTTTTTAAAAAGCATATGATAACATATTGACGAATAATTTTCTCACTAGCTTCTCAGCCAATGGAAACTAGTGAGAATACCCCTAGGTGGCTACGGGACAAGATGGAAAGACTGCAAAACCTGGTGGAATCATTGCAGATAAAACACCAAGGTGCTAGAATCTACCAAAGATAATCCTATTTTATTTAAAATACCCATACTTTCCAGAAACTCTTCTTGTTACCTGCTGTAGCACTACATGTAGTTTGCATGAGGTCTCTTCAGATGTGCCTGTTTTACTAGCAGTACCCACTTCTGCATTATCCTGTTCCTAGGAGAGTAATTAGATTAACTCCACAATGCACTGTTGTTCAACCCCTTAACTCTAATAAGCTTCAAGATCCTTAATGTCTCAAACATGGCAGCTGGTCAGGGGTGCCTCGTGTGCTGTCTTAGCCAATTAAATACAATTTTTAACAAGCTGGACACTCTTTGAGAAACTGAAAGATACTCTGACAACAGTTAGACTCCAAAAACGTTGTTTCCCAGCAGTGGCCTTAGAAGCATATCCTTTCCTCTTTATTTTATTTTTTTAAATCTGAGATGACCACAGTGAGGATGGAGAACTTCCCAGGTTCTCTTCCTGCTGCCTTTGAAGTCAGTGGTGAAATGCTCCTGAACTCCTGTGGTGGCTGGATGCCAAAGGCGATGGAATTTCTTTTCTCCGCTCTTTTTCTTATTGCACATTCCAGTTACTTCCCCTTTGCCCCCTGAAGTCTTGCTGCACACATTGGGGAAATCATTCTTTCCCCACATCATACACTGCACGTGTGTCAGGGATATACAAGTGACCTTATTTAAGTAAAACTAATCGAGTTATTTCTATTTGATGTAAGGTGAGTTTTCTCACTTCTATTCTTTGCTATCCGTCACCATGTTCAGTTTGTCCATCTTCTATAGCAACATTAAAAAAATACATTCATATCTGTAATATATCAAGTATTTCTATATAAAAGAGCGAGGTGGAAAGCCTTTTATGCACACACTAAGTAAACTCATTTCCATGAGCACTGGACCAAACGTATTGATTTCACACCATCCCATAAAAGAGATTCTGAAATCAATGACACTTCACCAGCCCCTCCAGCATTTGGTGCTTTGGCTTCACGAAACAGGTGATGTTTATAACTAATTTTATCTTTTCTGTTAACGCCCTGCATATAAAGAATTGCAAAAGCAAGTTGCATTTCTGAGGGCTTGGTAAGTTACAGTATAATGTACAGGAGGATGTTACGAAGCTTCAGGTGTCTGCACCTGCGGCCCCAGTCATTTTAACATGAGGTGGTGTTCAGCTAATCCCTTCTTGCTGCTATTTTCAGCCATGTCAGCAATGACCAGAACTCAGGAAATGAAGGCAAGGAAAGCAAAGGAAAAGAAGAAAAAGCTATCAAAGTGAAGACACCTTATACCTTAGTGATTACTGTCACGTATGTACATCGTCTTTAAAATCTGTTACGTTTTTAAAGGTCAATAATAAAAAGTTCTTACAGTTTTGTAATTCTTGCCTGGAACTAGGACACTCTTTACAGTTTTAACTTCTAAATGAGTGGGAAGTACAGAGGAGTAGAAATACATCTCAGTACAGCCTCTTTGACTGGCATACATTTTCAACAGCTGTGTGCTGTGAGGGACGCTGGCCACAGGGCGCTGCTTCAAGTTCCAGTATTTCTATGTGTTCTGGATCTTGCACATCAGTTCAGGTCCTGGTTCTAGAAAATTAGTTTTGAAATGGTTTTTAGGACTTTTGGGGTTTTTTTCTAAGATAAATTGGTTACCCTTCCCTCCATACTTCATGTTATCACTTCAACAACTTCTCATTCATCTGGATGCCTCAGAACTGCCAAGTATTTCCAATAGAAGCAGCAAGCCTGCTTGTGGTTAATGTGGTTAATAAACCTCCTGGTTAATGTTGAGATCAAGTGTTGAACCACACACCTACAACTGCAAAACTGCACACTTTTCATCCTATACAATGATTCCTTTAAGCACAATGGACCCATCAAGTGATATTTTTTTATGTAATTTTTGCTGCTTGTTTGGATTTTTGGCTCGATTGAAAGTACAAATGAGGAGCCCACCCTTTGCCTCAGGCTTAGCTTTGTAAGTGTAGCACTCATATAGTCACTTACAGCTGAGGCTGTGCCGTTCCTAGACTGGAACATACATTTCCCTGTCCCTATGTAAGAACTAAAATGGGTGAAGTTTAAGCAGAAAAAAACCTCTATACCAACATTTTTTTTTCCTTACAACAGTCTAGTATGACTTAAATACCGTACTCCACTGCCCGTATTAAGAAGTTTGCTAAACTAAGCTGGGCAAATTACTTTCAGTTGATCTCCAAAAGGCTCTCAGTTGAGTCACCGATACAGACAACCTACCCTTAGTATGACTGCCTGATGTTGCACATAATGAAGTTTTCAAAGGCCATTCCTGGTGTAAGATTTAGTAATAAACAGGAAGGCCTGTTGAGCACACCTGGCATTTATTTTATTTTAATTTTATTAAATTTACTTTATTTTAAAACTTCCTTGTGGCATTTGAGGATTTTTTTCAGCAGTGGGCAAATAACTTACTGCACTTTAATGGAGTTAAAAGACTATCCAATGCTAAAAACAATTCCAAAGTAATAAGATGAACGGGATCACTGAAGTGTCAGATTGGTGTTTAAAACCTCATTAGTGACTTAGAGTATCTCAGGGAACATGATAGTTGTTGCAAAGAAGAAAGGGGAGGAAGAGCTTTGTATCCATCCCAAATTGAGGACTTTTCCAGAACTTGCCATTTGATCTTTGTCTGGGGAACGTTTGTGAAGAGCGAATTACTAGTGCTACCCCTTCAGACCCTGGCAAGGCCAACATGTCAGTGAAGCTGCTGGCCCAGTACTAGGGTAGCCCTTGCTCCATATGGTTCTAACAAAACAAGGGGTGAGACGACTCTTTGTAACAAATGGGTACCCAAGCACAGAAAGGCAGACCATGCCCAGGTGGAGGTGCTGGTGGGGCAGCAACACTAGCATTAGTGTTTTTCCTCATTGTCTGCTTTCTGAAAAGCAATTATTACCTTGGATGTGTGGCAGCATGGAATGCCATGCTGGAATTGAAGGGGCTTACCTGGTGTCCAAACCAAATGATTTGTAGCTACGACTCAGCAGAAGTAGCTTCATGAGCACAAGCCATGCAGATACAAGCTGGGATCTGTTGACTCTAAAGCAACATAACTATATTCAGAGTAGATCAAATCTCTGAGTTTTTTTTAGTTTGAGGTTTTCTTGTGTGGGAAGAAGAGATTAGTGAGTTGTCCCTAAACTGTTCTCAGATATTGGAAACAGTATTTTTTAATTCAGGTAATTTTCTGTATTTTGGAATACTTTTTTTTCCCCATGGATTAGTCATTATTTTGCAACAGTGTTGCAAACTTACCCAAAATGTTATAAAGACATTTCCCCTTCCCTAGGAATCAGTGGCACTGAAAATGAAAGGATTGTTTTAGATGGCCTGTGTATCACAGTCTGGACTTGTTATACATATTTGACAGATCTACCGAAGTTTTCATAAGAAAAGGGTGAGGTGTAGAGAATGAGTGTGTATTCACCCCATAGCCCAGCAGGCTGGAAAAGGTCAACAAAAAGTTCACTCCCAGTTGTGTTCAAGGAGCAGAGCTAAAAAGAATTTCAAAAGACTGTGGGAACAGAAGGGAGGGGTGGAGGGGTGCAGATAGCCGGAGAGAAGGGAGATCTGCCAAGCAAAAAGGCAGCTTCTCATCCTTGTGCTGGAATCCTGCAGATTTGGAAACAGGTCTGGGCTTCCCCCCTGCCAACAGCAGAAGGGAAAGAATTGGCCTGGTGAGGTGAAAGGGTGGTATGCTTGTGAGCCCTCTAGCAGGTATATACATCCTAGACTTGGCAGCACAAACAGCACTTTGTTATTCCATGTCACACAGGTGGAGGACAGGAAGACAGTTAGGCAAATCTTGACCACGGCAGGACACCACAGACGGCAGCCAGCCCCCTAGAGAGAAATGTTTTTGAATGAATCATGTGGAGAGACCCCATCCAGTAAGTTTAACTTTCAGGGAGAATGTGGGGTGGACATGTTTTTTACAAAGGCACCTGTGAAATGAATAGGAAGCAAACAAGTTGCAATGCAGCTTTCTGTATGTGACTTTTAAACTGGTTTATGCCCAGTACCCATGCCAGCCCCAGGGTGTCTGCTCAGCTTACTACCCAGGCACAGCACTTAGCATTTGTACACTGAACTGCTTCAAGAATAGGACTAGATTGCATTTCACCTACAAGTAATCAGGTAGTTGTCTTAATTTGTCAGAAGTTTGTTGTCAGCAGCGTGAGCAAATGAACTTAAAAGGCAGATTTTGGTTGCAGTCTTTCTAGCTTTGCCACGCTGTGAGTGACACGGTTCATTATTTACTTTTAGATATCCCCAGCCACTGGCTGCTAGGCTGTTACATCCACGCAGGAATGTCAACAAGAGCTTGTTTCTCACATGTAGTTTCACAAGTCTCACAGACAGGAGGCTCTGGTAGACAGATACCAGCCCATTCTAGCAGCAGGGCAACTTTGTTTAAATCTGCCTTCAGGCTTGAGTGTATAGATTGTTCATTAATGAGAAATCACCTCCATAAACTCAGAGAAATACTAATCAGCCTCTCCAATAATACTGAAATCCAGAGTTCTTGCTTTCACCATACAAATAGCATTTAATTTACGTAGCACGGGTCCTGCTGGGCAAACAGTTAAGCCATGAAAATTTAGAGGTTATAGCAAAAGTGCAGTGCAAGTCTTTGTAGAAACCTTGCTTGATCATTCAGCAAGATGATGAAGATTATAGATGTTGTCTGGGAGATCAAAGTGCAGGGTATTTAATTAAAAAATAAAATGTTCTTAATTTGAGAGACTTCTCAGGGTTAGTCTGCTTGAAACATGTTTATCATTGCATTAGAGAATCTATTCTAGTGTAGGTTAAGTGGCTTTCTAGTGAATATCTTAATCTAATACCACAGTTAATCTTCTCAAACAATGTGTGTATAAATACACTCAAATGGCAGTGACTACTGGGAAGTGCTTTTTAAGTTGGCAGTATCTCTCTATGTGAAGAGCTTGCATTCATGGGAAAAAAAGAATTGTAAACGGCTTGAAATAACACATTTTGCTTTGACTTCAGTGATAGCTGAAGATCAACTGTATATTGTTCACTTAACTTTATTATTAGAGAAGTGCAACAAATGCAATTAAGGGACCAAGCCATTCGTTGCAGCAAATTTTACCTATTCAGGCAAAGCTGTAAGATACTGACTGAAACCCACACAAACGTTCTGTGTACTCCATGGTGAACTTCAGAGCTTCCTGTCTATACCAGCAAGCATACTCATAATAAACAGTAGAAATATTAGTTACAGCAAAGCAGTAACCCCCAAAATGAAACGAGCCTTATGTTAATACTTATTTTTCAACCCAGGACAAGCTCTCCGTGTGCTGTTTTCCTTTTAAGTTCATGTAGTAAGTTAACTCTCATATTCATTTCCTGATGAGAGTTGAGGACTGGTGTGTGCACGAGTTTAAAAATACTGAAGCAGCATCAACCACCTGCTCAATTGTCAGCTCCATCATCTCCCTTTTAAATCAAGCTGCCAGAAAGGACACCATATTCCTTCCAGACTTGCAGGGTTTCTCATGTAGTAGTTACAGGGGTTACAGTTACTTTTCATCCTGGACAAGCAGTTAACAAAAAGCTTAGCCTTGAGTTTAGCTCCCACCCACATTCCCTTTTTCTCCTCTATAAAAAGTCTTTTGAAGGAAATTAAGTTTATTCACCTGGATCTTTAGGTTGCTTGAGACAAGTAGAGAGCAAAGCTAGTGTCTGCAAAACTCATCCACAGAACCAGTTGCTCTGCTGTGTAGCAACAGCTGGGAGGAGCTTTTACAAGAGAGCAGGAAAACTGCAACTTGGCAATGCAGTTGTTAATTTGCCTTAGTCTCTCTCCCTCTTTTCCCTTCTCCTGACACCCACCTACCCACCCAGGATTTTTCTCAGGTATTTTGTGGCTATGCCTGCATGAGCACTAGCCAATCCCATTCCCAGTGGATTTGTTTCATGAAACATCTAGTGCTAAAGTTCCAGTAATGACACTTCAGATACCTGTTCTTCACAGCTCTAGTATTGTCCCAACTGGATGTCCATTATCCACTAGATGCAGGAGGTAAGCCTTTGATGCGCATCTCCCCAGAATCCATTCTATATCACATACTCAAACTGCTCCCCCATGCAAAGCAGCAAAGAATGAGCAGAGGCACTCAGAGCAGCAGTGTGCTTTTGAAGTAAACCTTTCATACCAAAGTGCTAAGTTACTTCCAGAACTCCTACAAAACTATGCTCTTCAGACCAACTTCACTCCAGGGAGGTGGTAGCAAGAGCTAAGTTCCTCAGGATGGAAAGAAGAGCTTGCTATAGTGGCATCATCTACTTGTAACCAAAAATAGGAAAAGCAGGCAAGCAGAGCAGCTTTCTGCTTCTGTCGTGTGAAAAAAATACCAACTGGGAGAAACCAGAAGTATTCTACTTTGTGACTTACCAGAAGGCCACGACTTCTAATAAATTTGTGTTGAAAAGCCTAGTCTTGG